>JAXRKO010000085.1:0-230063 GCA_037039905.1 Formica aserva | reverse complement strand
ACTCGAAGAATACGGGAAAAAAGACCGCGAAGGTTTTATAAAAGTAGGGAATTAGCCCGAGACAGAGAGGAAATTAACGCAAAATTCGAAAAATTTTTTTTTACGAAATAAGAAAGGTACAAGATCAAAAAACGCGGTAGAAAAGTAGAGAATTGGACAGAAATTACTCGAAAACGCGAGGTTGCAAGAAAAATCGTGTCCCGAACAAGTTCGAACAAGTCGGACACGCGAGACGAAAAGATAAGAGTCGAAGAGCCGGGGAGACGCGGTGATTGACGGGTGGAGAGATAAGCGAGCTCGGAACGAGCTTTGAAATCTGATATTACTTAGCGAGAGTAGAGGCGGCGCGACTTATACGCGACGCCGAAAAGAAGAATACTTTTGGGGAATATTCTTTAAGAATATTGGATAAAAGATTTGAAATAAATTTATTTCACATTAAGATTTATAGGTGGTTACTATATATATATGGATACAGACTTGATTTTTTTTTGCGAAGAAAGAAAGAATGATTGATATATATGTATATGTATGAAAGAAAAGTCGAATAAGAATATTATTTGAATAATATATGTATGTTCGGAATTGCGCATTGTTTTAATACAAAGAACATTGAAGTAAATAAGAATAGCATTGATAAAACATAGTTTGAAATCGATTACAGCAAGTTAAAATAGAGAAAAGCTAGTAGTATTTAAGAAAAGAAAGAAAAGGATAAAAGATTACTAGAAAAGTACCAAAAGTTACTAGATCCAATTTAAATATAAAATTTCAAGAAAAGAGATAGTTGTAAAGAATACTAGGCTCAAAAAGGAGGAAAGAAACATATTAAAAGTAAAGATTAACTTGAAAAGATTGCGCACGCGTAATAGAAATTTATTTACAGGAAAACGTTGGAAGGAAGAAATAAAATACAAATTTATCAAGGAACAATTCGTTTTATTTGACGAAAGTCAACCGATTACCTTTTACACAATAAATAGAATAAAAATTTGAAATTGCATGAAATATATGTCATTTTGTGTGTAATAACAAAGTTTCTTTCAGCAGACAAGTACAAAGAGACAGACGGACTAACGAACGTACAAATTATAGTAGATAGAGTAAAGAAAAGCGGCGGGGAAATAAAATAAAGACATAAGGGAGATAAAACAGAAAAATGGTGATAATAAGCAGGAGGTCATATGAGGAGGAGAAAAGGATGAAGGAAAAAGAACATAATAGGGAAAAAGGAAGAATAGAGCCATACGTGAAAATGAAAATAGGACCGATAGAAAGAGAGACGTTAATAGACACGGGGGCGCAGATTTCCGCAATGACTAAAGCATTCTACGACAGGTTGAATAAGAAAAAGGTTGGCATGGCGGTAATACCAATTAAAAAGTTTATGCTCAGAGGAGCATTCTTGGATAAGGGGGTACCGGTTTTGTACAAAGTAATGATTAGATTCAGTATAAATGGGAAAGAATTCTCACACGGGATTTATTTAGTTGAGACGCTGACAAGCGATTTAATATTGGGGTTCGATTTTATGAAAGAAAATAACGCGAAAATGATGTGGAAAGAGAACGAGTTTAGATTAATAATAAAAGAGGGGGACAAAGCGTTAAAAGTAAACGCAATAGAAAAAATAAACCCGGAGAAGGAATTAGAATTAATAAAAGATAGACATAGAGAGGTGTTTAGGCCGGAGATAGGGCGTGTTTCGCATTACGAACACGAGATCAAGGTAATAAATAAAAAGGCATACAAATCCAAAACATACCCAATCCCAGACGTGCATAAGGGAAAAGTAAGAGAGCACCTATTAGAGTTAGAGGAATTAGGGATAATAAAAAAGGAAGCTACACAATACATTAATCCGTTAGTGGTAGTAATAAAGAAAAACGGCGAGATAAGAATGTGCCTAGACGCAAGGGAATTAAATAAAAGAATGGTGAACGATCACGATCAACCACCGACGATAGATGAGGTGTTTAGGAGAATAGGCCGACGAAAGTATTTCACAACATTAGATATCGCCAAAGCGTTTTGGCAAATTCCACTGAAGAAAGAAGACCAACAGTACACAGGGTTCATATTTAATAACCAGTCGTATGTGTTTAAAAGGATGCCTTTCGGGATAAAGACAGCGGGAGCGTCGTTTACGAGGGCGATGAATGGAGCGTTGGGAAACGAATGTCACGAATTTACGATCGTGTACTTGGACGACATATTAATCGCGTCGAATTCCCTGGAGGAACATTTGGAACACGTGGAACACGTCTTAAAGAAATTAAAGATAGCAGGGTTTAGGCTAAATTTAGAGAAGTGCGAATTTATGCAGAAACAGATTAGATTCTTAGGACACATATTTAGTGAGATACAAGCAGAGATGAATAGTGATACGAAATTAGCGATAAGAAACTTCGAAAGACCAAAGAATAAGAAGACATTGCAGGCGTTCTTAGGTTTAATTAATTGGGACCGCCGATTTATTAAAAATTTGGCAAACATGACGCAGTCACTAGAAAAACTATTAAAGAAAGACACAAAATTTATATGGGGACAAGAGCAGCAACAGGCGTTTAAGGAAATCAAAGCAGCATTTGATGACGCACCAGCGCTATTTACAATAAGAGGAGGCATGAGATTTGGATTATTCGTGGATGCGTCGAAGACAGGGCTAGGAGCGCGGCTATATCAGTACGACCACGAAAACCCAGATAAACGATATACGATAGCATACGCGAGTAGGAGTTTGAGAGGGGCAGAAAAGAATTACACGATTACAGAGTTAGAATGCCTGGCAATTGTATGGGCGCTTAAAAAATGGCATACGACATTACTCGGGAGACACATCAAGATACACACAGACCATAGAGCATTGAAATTTTTGACGGCATGCGCTGATGATAGTACGCGAATAGCGAGATGGATAGCGTTCTTACAGGAATTCGATCTAGAGATAGAACATATAGCGGGGAAGGAAAACACAATAGCAGATTCCTTATCAAGGATGCACAGTAAGGGAACAGACATAGAAAAGGGGGAAGAAGCGAGGATAATAGCGGCAATCGTGAATAGACCGGATGACGCAACAGAGACGTACCTATGGACAAAAACGATAGGCGAAAGACAAAAGGAAGATGAAGAATTGCAGAAAGAAAAGAAGCTATTCCCGGATTATTTATATGACAGAGATGCGATAACAAGAGCGATAACGGCAAAAGGAGAGAGGATAGTGGTGCCCGATAAGGCAAGTTGGATGTTATTAAGAAAGATCCACGAATTTATTTTACATTTTGGAACAGACAAGGTGATTGACTTTGCGGGGAGATACTTTGCAATCAATAACCTGGAGAGATTGACGAGAGACGTAGTGGCATCATGCGAAATATGCCATGCCACAAAATATTACACGAGACCAACACGAGGGAAGGAGTATTATCAGCTACCAGATAGGCCGGGACATACAGTATCGTTAGACTTGTTTGGACCACTGCCACAGTCAACAAGAGGGAACAAATATGTATTAGTACTGATGGATCAATTTTCAAAGTTAACAAGTCTTTACCCAATTAAAAATCAGAAGTTGGAAACAATAATGGATACGTTACAGACGGAATACTTCACAAAAAACGGATTCCCGGAAGAGATCTTAACGGACAACGGAGGTCAATTTTTAACAGACAGATGGAGAGAATTTGGAGTAGATATGGGATTCTCGACACGACACACATCTCCATATAACCCACAAAGCAATCCTGTTGAACGAGTAATGAGAGAAATAGGAAGAATCATACGGGTATACGCGCACGATAAACAAACGAGATGGGATAAAATAATGGAAAGAGCTGAAAAAACAATTAACGAGACAGAGCACAGGAGCACAGGGTATAGACCAATAGAATTATACGAAAATAGACAAGAGGAAATAGGAATAGACCCAGTATTGAAACCGGAAAAGAAAGCGGACGAGAAGGTCGAAGAGGTAAAAGATAAAATTAAAAACGCGGCAATAAAGCTAGAGAATAGAGCAAGAGAGAGAAAAAGGCAAACAGACAAACACGGAGAGGCAGAACAATATGAAGCGGGAAAGAAAGTGTGGATAAAATTACACAGAAGAAGTGATGCAAACCGAAGAATAACAAGAAAAATACACTTGGTATATGATGGGCCATATAGAATAAAAAGGGAAGTACGCAGGAACGCATATGTAATCGAGGATTTGAAAGGAAACGTAGTAGGGACTTATAACTCAAGACAGCTAAGGCCGAACAGAGAAGCGAAGTTAGGACCGGTAGTGAGAGTCAACGCGATGAGAATGATAAGACAGATGGGAGTGACAGCGAAGTATAGGGCCAAAAGGTGGCATAAAGGAAAAAGTCCAACGGCGAGATTAATGAAGAGTCCAGAAGTCTGCAGCAATGAAGATAGCGAGGAGGAAATCCAGTCAAGAAGGGGGAGCGAGAACAGCAACACAACCAAGGAACCTGAAAAGAAAAAGAAAACACACAAAGAACCAGGAATAAAACGTAAAAAGGAAGAAGAAAAAGAAAATGAGGAGATACATATCTTAAAGCAGCCCAGATATAGCGAGAAGGGGACAAGGGTCAGCGAAGATCCAGCGATGACGGCAGAAAACCTAGAACAAAAAGAGAATAGAAGGGGGAGCGTCTTAAGAGAGAAGGGAAACAAGAATATACTTACCGATGCAGAGCATAGAAGGGGGAGCGAGCACATACAGCTTCCAGAGATGACGGTAGATGACCGAGAGGGACAGGATGAAGCCATGAGCACGGTACAAGGGCCAAAGACAGTCAAATATGCTTCAATGTCCAAATATTATAATAAACTGAAAAGAGAAAAAATAGAATCAGACACACTTGACGACACTGACAAAGACAGTACGAATTACAAAAGAGAAGCAACATTGAAGGAAAAGAAAAGAGATAGAAACAATAATACAGACATGCAAACAAATAAAACAATTACGAACGACAGCACAGACGAAATAAGAATAAAAGAAAAAATAAAAGGACGAGATGACAAACAGAAAGAAATAAAAAAGAGTACGGGAGAGGAAATTGACATAGAAGACGAACAATACGAAACTGACGAAACAGTTAATAGTAATATTAATAACAATAAAAATACTAAGCGGGAACACCGACACACGTCACTAATAACACACGTATCGCGCGAAAATAACGAAACGGACACAGACACACGCGACACAATATCGAGTAACGAGCGCGAAACACTAGAAATAGACAGACAACAATTAGAAACGTCGTTAATTATCGCGGGACAGATAAACACAACAAACGGACTGATAAACACACGATCGATAGAAGTCGATGACAGGTCACTAAGTACAATACTTATAGAGGGGAATATGACAGACAAGGCGTGTTCGGAAATAGGACGCGGACAGGCGTGTTCAGAGATGGTACTTGGCGAAACGCGGCGCGGAAATATTAAAACGAACGCGAACAGGCGAAACAGTAAAAATAGAGTAAGGAAGGCGCGAGATAGGGTCGGTGCAAATAATAGAATAAAATTAAGAAAGTTAATTTACGCGGCACACGACTTAGTACATAAGTTAACCGAGTTTATGAGAGACGCATACGGAGAGGAAATAAAGAGAGCGGACGCGTTAGCAAGTAGATTAGTTAGAATGAAAAAAGCGCAAAGAAATAGGGCACACATGCGAAGGAAGAAAAAGGACACGGCAACGGGAAAACAGGACGCAGTCGCGGGAGAGGACAAATCGGACCCGGACGGCGGAAAGAACGGCACGTACACTGTCGTAAAGGAGAGACCAAAGATAATACAGCATCTGGTGGGAACATTCGTCGACCGAAACACCAATCAGGTCAGGACGAGAGGAGCAGAAAATAAATTGGAGGAAAGTCAAGAAAAAATAATCAACCTCGAGGACGAGCTATCGTTCGAGGGACCTCAAGGGGAGGACATCGAATCAGCCACAAGGCAGAAGGAAGGCTATACCAGAAGTCCGGTGAGAAAATACATAAAGCATATAGTTACAGATATGCAGTCAAGGGAAGGCTCACCGGTGAAGAAAAGAAGGAGACCTGCACAGATCCCGTCCAGTGATGACGAGGATTTAGGCGACGAAAAGGGTTTCCAACGCAATCGCATAAGCCACAACCCACTACTAGAGAAAGTTCACTCAAAATACGCATCGAATTTTGAGCAAACTTTAGAAGGGGGTATGCGATCGGTTGTACCAGGCTCCGTTAGCGAGATACAGAGGGGCCCAAAGAAGGACGAAGGAGACGGCACGAGAGATCACCCGAGGGCATGCGGCCGAAGGACGGAAATCCGACAGGATTTGAGGAGGATTTTGGAGCACCGGCGAAGAGTGTCCTAAAGTGCAGCGTGTGATAAAGACATTAGATGTTAGAATATAAGATAGAATTAAGGTTTAGAGAGTTAGAATGTTAGTTAGAATGAGGAACGCGAATAATAAGAGTCAGAGCGTAGGACGCTGGGAAAACCGGGAGAATAGCATAGGGAATCATAAAGTCAAAAAGTACCTGTCAGTATTTGTTAGCGAAAGTAGCGCAGTAGAAAGACTAATAATTCAAAGCGTTAAAGATAATACAGAGAGTTTTGTTGACGAGAGTCTATTCAAATATTATATAGTTTATTCAGTTAGGTTACTCATTCAGCTAGTTACATTGTATAAATATTTACACGTTGCATACTTACCTATAAGATACTTACCTTATACATTCACTCGTTACATACTTACCTATAAGATACTTACCTTTTGTAGACTTACCCGTTACACACTTACCTATAAGATACTTACCCATTATATATTTACACGTTACATACTTACCGATAAGATACTTACCTTTATACATTTACACGTTGCATACTTACCTATAAGATAATTACCGTTTGTAAACTTACCCGTTACACACTTACCTATAAGATACTTACTGTTGTACAGTCACACGTTACACACTCACATATAAGATACTTACCTTATACATTTACTCGTTACACACTTACCTATAAGATACTTACCCATTATATATTTAGTTATATAGAATACGTACGCATAAGACACCTCATGTAAATACTCAATCAGAAGGAACTGAATATGTAAATGCGAGACTATGTATAAAGGCAAAGATGTTTGTGAGAATGCGCGTTTGCGGGACACCCGGTATGTAGAAACATAGCGCGCGAAGCGGCGCTACGAGCGGCGCGAACTACGACGCGCAACCGAAGTGCGCAGGCGTGAGAGTGGGGAGCGAAAGGATGTGCGAGATCGAGGAGCGAGACTCGAGGTCAGTCGGCGCGAGGCGATACTTAGAAGAACACGTTATTCCGTCGTACATATAAGACCCGCGAACGGCGCGTGATCCGGATTAAAGTAGAAGATTGTAATAGAGATATTCGAGTCCGAATATTGCTCGAATACTTAGTCAAGCCCAAGGTGGCACAGTTTGTGATAAGGCATACAGCCAATTGTTCAGAATAAATAGTTTTATTTGAGTATTCAAATCAGTGATCTTTCATTTCGAATCCGGGACCCGGGGTGTATTCTTCCACAGAATCTTCAGGCTTAGCAGCGCTCGGCGTTCCTGTTCGAGAGAGAGATTTCCTTCAACGAGGTGATTGTTCCGGCGAGAGGTGGTCAAAACCAGGGAGTCTAGACATTCCCGGCCAACCCAGATCGTGTAGCGCCCGTTCGAAGTCATTTGAAGCCATTTCCTTGCTGTTTGGAGGGTAAAAGCAGCTGGCGACCGTTTGAAGGACATAGAGTTCCAATTTAATTCAAAGTAAAGTAAGTAATAAACCGGCGCGTCCGGTCACAACCTAACCTAACCTGAGGTCACAACCTAACCTAACCTTGCGATCGGTTGTACCAGGCTCCGTTAGCGAGATACAGAGGGGCCCAAAGAAGGACGAAGGAGACGGCACGAGAGATCACCCGAGGGCATGCGGCCGAAGGACGGGAATCCGACAGGATTTGAGGAGGAGTTTGGAGCACCGGCGAAGAGTGTCCTAAAGTGCAGCGTGTGATAAAGACATTAGATTTTAGAATATAAGATAGAAGTAAGGTTTAGAGAGTTAGAATGTTAGTTAGAATGAGGAACGCGAATAATAAGAGTCAGAGCGTAGGACGCTGGGAAAACCGGGAGAATAGCATAGGGAATGATAAAGCCAAAAAGTACCTGTATATTGTTAGCGAAAGTAGCGCAGTAAAAGAATTAATAATTCAAAGCGTTAAAGATAATACAAAGAGTTTTGTTGACGAGAGTCTATTCAAATATTATATAGTTTATTCAGTTAGGTTACTCATTCAGCCAGTTACATTGTATAAATATTTACGCGTTGCATACTTACCTATAAGATACTTACCTTTATATATTTACGCGTTGCATACTTACCTATAAGATACTTACCTTTTGTAGACTTACCCGTTACACACTTACCTATAAGATACTTACGTTTATATAGTCACACGTTACATACTTACCGATAAGATACTTACCTTTATACATTTACACGTTGCATACTTACCTATAAGATAATTACCGTTTGTAAACTTACCCGTTACACACTTACCTATAAGATACTTACTGTTGTACAGTCACACGTTACACACTCACATATAAGATACTTACCTTATACATTTACTCGTTACATACTTACCTATAAGATACTTACCCATTATATATTTAGTTATAAGATACGTACGCATAAGACACTTCATGTAAATACTCAATCAGAAGGAACTGAATATGTAAATGCGAGACTCTGTATGAAGGCAAAGATGTTTGTGAGAATGCGCGTTTGCGGGACACCCGGTATGTAGAAACATAGCGCGCGAAGCGGCGCTACGAGCGGCGCGAACTACGACGCGCAACCGAAGTGCGCAGGCGTGAGAGTGGGGAGCGAAAGGATGTGCGAGATCGAGGAGCGAGACTCGAGGTCAGTCGGCGCGAGGCGATACTTAGAAGAACACGTTATTCCGTCGTACATATAAGACCCGCGAACGGCGCGTGATCCGGATTAAAGTAGAAGATTGTAATAGAGATATTCGAGTCCGAATATTGCTCGAATACTTAGTCAAGCCCAAGGTGGCACAGTTTGTGATAAGGCATACAGCCAATTGTTCAGAATAAATAGTTTTATTTGAGTATTCAAATCAGTGATCTTTCATTTCGAATCCGGGACCCGGGGTGTATTCTTCCACAGAATCTTCAGGCTTAGCAGCGCTCGGCGTTCCTGTTCGAGAGAGAGATTTCCTTCAACGAGGTGATTGTTCCGGCGAGAGGTGGTCAAAACCAGGGAGTCTAGACATTCCCGGCCAACCCAGATCGTGTAGCGCCCGTTCGAAGTCATTTGAAGCCATTTCCTTGCTGTTTGGAGGGTAAAAGCAGCTGGCGACCGTTTGAAGGACATAGAGTTCCAATTTAATTCAAAGTAAAGTAAGTAATAAACCGGCGCGTCCGGTCACAACCTAACCTAACCAGCGTGATCCTGACGCTGCACAACCTGTCCAACGGCAGACCTGACGGGACGTCGTCCAAGGGCATCCCTTGTTCGTTGGAGGTAAAACGAACTGGCGACCGTTTAAATAAGGTAGGAAAACCTGCATTTGTTGTAACATTCTCCATCTCGTGTGTTTGGTCCGGTCACAACCTAACCTAACCCTGTGGTCGGCCGGACGACCCAATCCCGAGCAAACCGGGCACCTGACTTTGTCCGCGCAGTCGCGCGCCAGGTGTCCCGGTTTGCCGCATCTATAGCAGCAGCAGCCCCGCCTGTCTATGGGGCTACTGCAGTGCTGCTGGACATGCCCCTTTTCCAAACAGCGGAAAACATTGGAGGGGGGGGGGGGCGCTTGTCCAGCAGCTCAACCTGGGCACGGGACCATCCCACCTGGATGACCCGTGCCGCCGCCACTTTATTGGCGGCCCTTAGTGGGCACTGCACCCATGCAGTGCCCAAGCCACGGGTGGGGAACTTGATGTCCCCCACCCGTACGTCCTCCGCCGTACAGCCTCCTTCCCCGGCAATGGCCGCCGCTATGTCGGCGGCCACCAGGGACCGGTCAAGGCCACGAAGCCGCAGCTCCGCCTTCCTGACGGGTCGGGCAAGTCGGACCCCCTCCTTGCCGGCGAACACCCGGCAAAGGTCGGCGTAGAGGGCGTCGGCCCTCTGTGTCGCCGTCGGTTCGTCCTTTTCGCCCGACCCGGTGAGCTCGACGACCATGGCCCCCGTGGCGGCCTCGCGGACACAGAGGGAGTCTATCCCCAATTTGGGGAGGTCGATCTCCCTCCGGGCCACGATCATCGTCTCCTGATATGCCCCGTCGGCGCAAGTTATTGTGACCGCAGCCGAGCAGGGCACTCTACGCCTAGAGACGTCTCCTCCCTGACGCCTCTTAGGCTGCTGCCTCTGGCGCGTCCCCTCAGCTTGCTGAGGAGGAGGCGCCCGTTTGGCAGCTCCTTTCTTGGCTAGGGGTTGGGCCAATTGCGCGGCCCTCGCCCTAGCCGTCCTCTCCCTTCGCCCCACCACCTTAGACCAGGGCTCACCCTGGTCGGTTATGTGTGGGAGGGGAGGGGGGATCTCCTGCGATGGTCTCGCCAGCCGGGAGTCGCCGGGGGGGCTTCCCTCCCCGTCCTCCCGCTCTCGCCGGCAGCCCTCGCGGAGCAGAGGGTTGGGCAGGGAGGGGCATTGTGCCCCTATCCCCCCCCCGTGCCAGACCCACCATCCTCTTTCTCCTTTTGCCCCCTTGACCCGGTGCAGCGGCACCGGTAGGGGGGAGAGGTGGGAAGGCCCCTCCAAGTGGGCGGCTGGCCGCTGCGGTGGGTCCATGGGGCCCACCTCGGCCAATTGCCGCCCGGAGGTCGACGAGGGCGGCGATCTGATCGGTGTACCACCGATACCACGCGCGCTCGCCCTCGCCGACCACTCCCGGCGGGTAGCTCTCGGGAAGCGGTCTTGAGGTACCCCCCACAGGGGGCCTCATCGCCACGCCTCCCCGGCCACCCGCCAACGTTGGGGACATAGGTCCCTGAACCCCCCCCGATGACGTTGGGAACCTATGCCCACTATCCCCCCCAAAATATGTTGGGGACCCGGGTCCCTTGCCCCCTGCCCGTTTTTGTTGGGGACTTCTGCCCCCTCATCTCAGCTGGGCGTTCCAATCTGATTGGGACGTCCAGCGCCTCCACCGATTTCACCCGAGGTACTCCCCGCCGTTTGCGGGGGGACTTCTCGGGCGAATCGGGAAGCTCCAACTGGAGGGAGGGCTTGGCTCGGCGTACCGCCTCCAGCTCGCCCTTGAGCACACGGATCTCCCGCTGGAGGTCCGCGTTGCGGTCTCCGAGGGACTTTAGGTCCCTACGGAGGGCCGCAAGCTCACCCTTCTCCTCGCTCTGTTGGGCTCTCTCCGCCAAGGCGCTAGCTGTCATCCTGACCATGGCGGCGGCCTCCCGCAGCCTCTTCTGAAGAGAGCCCTTCAGATTTCCGGAGCAGACGGCGATCCGGTCTATGGCCGCCGCCTGCTCCAGACTCCGTGCCGCGACATCCGGGGTTGGGGCCAGCTCAACCTCGTTGGCGCACTCCACCTCAAAGACCCGAAGGTCCTTGTTCGGCGGAGGGAGAGGAGCATCCTCCGATAGGGCCTTCCGGGCCCTACGCTCCCTCTCCCTCTCCTTCTTGAGGGCGGCCTGCTCCTCACGCCTCTCGCGTATACCGATGTACTCACCGGTACTGGGCGGCCGCCCTCTCCCCCCTCTCTTCTGTGGTAGGTCGTCGACCTCCATCACGTCGTCCCCATCGGGAGACGCGTACATCTCCGTATCCTCGCTTACTAGCGAGGTCTTGGAGGAGGAGGCAGGAGTGACGATGTTGCTACCACTCCGCGACGCACCTTCCACCTTCTCGTCTTCTTGGCGGGTGAGGCTCTGGCCTCTACTCGTCTCGTCCCGATTGTACGGGTGCGTGCGCGCAGCCGAGACCGAGCGCGTCCGGGACCTCGACTTACTCGAGGCCGGACCCGGCCGGTTAACCCGCCGCGCCACCGCCCTCAGCTCCCTATCGCCGGCGATAGTATGCTCGCCGGGGATGCTCGTCGGCAACACCCCCGGTGGCCCGTCGTTGGATGACGACGAGGGGGGAACCGGGACTGTATCCCCCCCACGCCGGTCGCTGCGGGATCCGAAGCCCGCTGCGGCAGTAAACGTTAAATCTTTATTTGAACTACTCATTTTCGTATCAAAAAAGATGGTTTAATTTCGGTGTTTTCCTTCACCTAGGCCGATTGGCTTCACCACGCCTGACGAGCTCGGCCTGCCCGGGATTTTTTACTGATGTTACCTATCTCGCCACCTCACTCGATCACCCGCTCCCTTACGGGCATACACCCCACCCCCCTACCCACGAAACCCCAATACCCACCCCACCCATCCCAACATCCACGCCCATAACCCATACACCCCCGACAAACCCACACAACCCCCATAAAAACCCCAGAAGACCCCCCAATAACCCCCCACAATACCCCAATACACCTCACCACACATACTCAAAAATAAACAAAAATAAAACCATACATCCGACGATCGTGTTACTTGGTGCACTCTTAGACCCCTCACTTCTTCTTCTTCATTAACTAATACTTCATACTGCTTCATTAACTAATATATATAAATAATTATTTAATAATAATGACGACTACTCTTATAATTATTCAACTACTCATACAAAACGGATATGTATAAACATCTCACGGGTCTTATGATAGACCACCAATTACTCTATGTAATAAACCAAAGTGAGCTCAACTACTGACGGAATACCCGCTCGTAACTAAGCTCCTAATTGATACTTCCTGCCTAAACCTAGGAGACGCGCTACTGATTGCAAAGTTTGTATTCACGCGTACATCTCTACATACACATACACTTATGTACAAAATCATTCATACTTACTTATTTACATATTTACATACACATTCGCACACACCCATTCATATCCGTATTCACTCATCCTTAATACACGTTATGTACATACATATATGCATGCTTCTATCTACTTATATTAAATAATATATACTAATTAGTATTACCGCTAGTTGATTAAGATCGACTAATTATTCTCTTATTATAGCTAACGTCAAGAAAACTCACTATTCGCAGGGGAAGCTATTTATGCTTCTAAAGCCTGACGGGTCCTCTCTGCAGTTTCTTTAATAATCATGACAGTCTCCGCGAATCTAACAAACGATGTCCAAGCCTCCTTGGATTCAACTATTGATCCGACTATCATCTCTAACGTAATATGTACGTTTACATCTAATCCTAAGCTATTGCGTAATGTCGTTCTCTCCTCAGACCAAGCAGAACACTCTTGCAGTGTGTGCTCCGCGGAATCCTCCGTTTCTTCATTATCGCAGTGTTCACACACAGGAGTATCCACTTTTCCTATTCGGTATAAATACGTTCCGAAACAGCCGTGTCCAGTCAGTAGCTGGGTAGCCCGGAAAGAAACACTGCCATGTCTTCGCTCCAGCCACTTGCTAAAGTGCGGTAAAACTGCAGCACGTGTTCTGATCCCGGAGAGGTTGGGCCTTCCTAGATATATTTCCCATTGCCGCCTTAACAGTAGTGTTTCATCTACCTTAATGTTTACTTCCTCCTCTTTGGTCCAATTACCACTAATCCTTAAATCCCTAACTCTTTCGAATATTCTCTTACGCAACGCGGCCATCATGTATATTGGAGGAATGCGAGCCAATATCAGGGCCGCATCTAAGGACACAGTACGATATCCAGAGATAACCCGTAAGGCCATAACTCTAAAGGCTTTATCCAACAACATTTGCGAACTTCGCGAAGCAATCAAAGCGTCACTCCACACAGGGGCTCCGTACAACACTATTGACTGAAGAACGTTCGCGTATAATCTGCGTTTAGTCTCTCCCGGACCACGAAGGTTGGGCATTAGTCGCCCCAATGCTTTGGCGATCTTGGAGGCCTTCTTCTCTACATACTCGACGTGCAGTTTGAAGGACAACTTACTATCCAAAATAACTCCTAAATACTTCATGTTATCCTTAGTTTGTATAGGTTCTCCTGCTACCTGGACTAACGGGAAGGTCGCCGGCTTGGTCTTACCGTAAAAAAAAAAAAAAAAAAAAAAGGACCGCCTCTGTTTTTTCAGCTGCTACAGTTAGCCCTAGTCTACGTATTCGGTTAATTACCAACGCTGTTTGCAAATTAACTCTCCTCGTTGCGGTTAAAACCGTATCCCCTGATGCTAACACAAGGGTATCGTCTGCGTAGCAGATAATCTGACATCCCTCCTCCGCACCTTCCTGGAGTACACTATCGAAACTAAGATTCCATAATAGGGGCCCCAATATCGAGCCTTGGGGAACCCCCGATGTTACAACTCTAGTTTTCGTGGACTTATTTCTCATCATGAACTCGATGCTCCTTCGATGTAAATAATCATCAAGTATCCGTCGCAAGTATTCCGGAATACCCTTGCGTTCCAATGCGGTTCTAATAACTCCCCAGGGGAGGGAGTTGAATGCATTCGTAATATCCAAACTCACGGCTATTGTAACTCCTCCCTCTCCTGTGGCAGTCTCGATCTCTCTTTTGACACGAGACAAGGCATCAGATGTGGAGCGCCCCTCGCAGAAACCGTATTGGTTCTCTGATAATGCCGCTTCTTGATGAGTATTCATCCAATCTTTAAGTCTAGCTACTATGATCCTTTCTAATGCTTTGCCTAATTCATTGAGAAGGCAAATAGGCCTCACCTTAGGAAGATCATCCGCAGAGGGTTGTGCAGCTTTTGGTATAAGCACTAGGATGGCTCTCTTCCATTCCCGAGGGAATATTCCTTCCTTAAAGCAAGCTTGAAAGCACTCTATAACCTTATCCATCATCTCCTCTGGTATATTCTTCCACGCCTTACTTACGATACCATCAACCCCAGGTGCAACGTTTCCTGTTGGTTTCTTCTTAACAGCCTTCAATACCTCGCTGGGGATGATCGACCACTCATCACACCACTCCGTATGACTACTCCATTTCTGCCATGCAGCTCTCGGGTCATGAGTTAGTCCAATCGGGAATAAGGATGTTAATAATCTATCTACTTTCTCCTGTTCCAGCGTCTCAGTTACGCTGGGAGTTACTCCTCTTAATCGTCGCAATACAATTCTGTATGGTAATCCCCAAGGATCCGATTCTATGACCTCTATCAATTCCTGCCAGGCTTTAGCCTTTGCTTTGCCTATCTCGTACCGCAAATTACGTTGCGCCATCCGATACGTTCTCTCAAACTGGACAATATTATCTGAGTCCTCCCTTCTTCTTCGCCGGCCTCTCTTCCAAGTTCTAAATGCTCTAATTGCTTCCGCTCTCAATCCTGCTATCGTATCGTTCCACCAATATGCTTTATTTTTCCTGGGGGGTTTGCCTGAACTTCTAGCAGCTACATCACATGCATACAACATCGTTTCTCTGATCCATTTTTCAAGATACTCTGACGATGTTGAAGTTTCCTTCACCTCCGCTACATTGTCGTTCCAAGTGGCACAACTCCACAACAATGAGGTCTGGAATTTCTCCCAGTCAACCTTCCTCCAATTCCACCTCGGATACTTTGATTTCACTTTACGCTGTTGTTGTACTAATCTAGCTCCAACATCAAAAGAAATATACACATGATCGGAAAGCGTAAGTATATCACTAATTTTTTTGATGCATTACTTTTCAAGTCACGCCAAACCTTTACAAATAATTGTAAAATTTATTTATTATAATTAATAGAATTTTTATAATAATATATCATATGTATGTATAATATTTAATTAAAATACAATTTGCCATTGTTTTATTGTCTTTCCAGGGCCATTAGACAAAGCATTAAGCATTTTATGCAATTCATCCCATTGCTGAGTATGATGAATTTTTCCTTCTTTAGTCAAATATTTATTCGCTGCGAATTCGGAGTGTGATTCCATGTATTTAATTAATTCTTCGTATTGTACCGTTGTTGTTTTACTAGAACGACTCTTTTTTGTACTAAATAAAATATGTATTATATATTAAATTTAATTTCATGCATAAAATTAATTAGAAAATAAATTGACAAAAATTTGTTTATTTATCTAATTTTTTATATTATATATATGTACATATATATATATATTTATTTATTTAATAATTTATTTTTTATTTAATTATTTATTTTTATTTAATTATTTATTTTTTATTTATTTTATTATTTATTTAGTTATTAAGTTATTTATTTATTTACTTATTCATTTATTTATTTTTTAGTAATAAAGAAATTTTTAAACGTTTTTATTTTCTATTATTACATGTTCTATCTTTATATATATATATATATTTATTTTTATATTTAAATTGGAATATGATTTATAATATATCCGTTTTTACAATAATAATTTCTTAACAATAATTATCTAAAACTAATAATAAATTTTATAATACCTTTAATATCTTTTTATAATACATACCTTTTTTGCGAATCCATTTTTAAATAATATATACTTAACACTATTTTACAATATTTAATATAATTAATATATTAATAAAATTAATATATATAATTTATAATTAATATATGTAATTTGGTTATATAAACATTGACATCTGTCACTGTCACTGACAAATTTCACACATTTTATTGTTTCACGTATATGCACTTTCTTATATACTGTTGCGTCCCTGCGGGTCGTCTAAGGCGGTTATTCATGAATCTGCTGTATTCGTCTCCGGGAGAACGTTGCTAAGCGTTGTTGTTAAACAACGTCGGACATCTTAGGAGAGATCGGCCATCTGGTGTCTCGCGACGGATGTCCTTCCGGGCGGACATATTTGAGATACGATTACCGTTATTACCCGTTCTGCGTTCCTTGTTCAATTGTGTGTTCTGTGTTATTATTAAAGTTCCTTTTGTTCTTTTAAAAGAGTGTTAATCATTTACGTCGCGGTACGCGAGTGCCGTTTGTGTCGCGCGTGTTCGAGTATTATCGAAGTCGACGCGCGGACGCAACAATACTTTTAATGCTATTGGCTGAAAATATTCCTTTTAACTTTTTATTATGGTTGTACAATATCGATAAAATTGTGCCGATGACCGTCGATTGCAACGATAATTGTCGCTATAAATAACATACAGAATAATTTTGCTTTAGCTATATCAATAGTTGTCGGTCATGCAAGCGACAATTGTCGTTACTTTACCGATCCAACAGCTATCGATAGCCATGTACAGAATAGAGCTCCAGGCGCCAGAGACAAAAACATAGGTTCATAATGCATAATTCTACGCAAATGATTTTCCTTCTGGAAATTGTTCAGGGGTGCCTCCTGAGCGTAAATGCAAGTGGGCGCGGGGGGGGGATGCATCAGTCGCCATTTTGGAAATTAGTTTTCGCCAAATATCTCATAAACGGTTGATCCTACGACAAAAATAGTCATAACCATTTTTGTAGAGAACAAAATTCTTCACCTTTTTATTTGAAACTTTTTTCTGTAGGATGGATATTTTTCGAGCTACAGCGCGTCAAAGTTTTGTGAAAATGGTTTTTGCACAATATATCGTTAATGATAAATCGCACACTGAAAATAGTTATTATCAATCTTGTAGAGCATAAAATTCTCTACAAATTTTATATTAAACTTTTTCATAGGAATAATTGTTTTCGATCTATAGCGCGGCAAACGCCGAATCGACGCGCAGTTGCCATGAGCGATCGGTAATATTCTATACGATGCGACGACTTTTCCTACCGTCCCGCGGCTGAGCGATAAACGCGGCCACCGACTCGTTCTCTCCGTCGCGCGGGTGTAAATTGCGCCGACGAACAGGAGCTAATTCGCCGAACGGGAGATGCGGAATGGTCGTTGACAAAAACGGGAAAACGGAGAAAAAAATCCACGCGCCAGGTGGGAACGGGATGTTAGGAGTTCCGCGCGTAACGTGACGAGATCCGAGAGATAATCGCGAGAATCGAACTTCGGCGCCAGATACGATCTTTCACGTATCAATTCGCGAAACACACGAAATGAGCGCGAACTAGACGCGAAAGAATTTGCCGGAATTCGCCACGGGCTGACTAGCTCGCCTAACGGTAGAGGGGCAGGGCGAGTGTTGTCCTAATGCGATAATTTATGCAAGAGGCGACAATTACGAAAACGACAAACACAACTGAAAAGAAACTCGCCAATTAAACAAAGAAATGAACAGGTTTATTATAATAGCGGGAGCCGCAGCTCCTCGAGAATAGTAATGATAAACCGCGCGGATATACGGCGGCGGTAAAAGAAACGCGGCTGCGAGACTGGGTGCTAGACGCGGGGCGCGAAACCCCGTAATGCGTACGCCGAAACCGACCCGTTATATCGGCCGGAATGTCCGCTCGGCTTGAATTACGCCTCGCACTGCGAAGAAATGGATTATTGCGTTCCTCTATAATTCGGGCGCAAGCCCGAATCAATTCTCGATATCAACTCGCCAACGGCGACCCTATCGCCCGCTATTACCGCTAAATTATTAATACGCAACTTAAGATTAACAGGCAATTAATACAACGCGGACATGCGTCGATTTCGGACGGACAGATTACGCCGACTCGAATGCTCGGCACACGCACGAACGCAATTCAGGCAAGAATCGCGAGGAAACTCTCACAAAACGCGCTCACAATTTCGAGACGCGGTGCTTTACAACCGACATAATACGTCGAATTTACGCGATTTACACTCTCACGTAACCCGTACAATAATCGTGAAGGAAAATTGCACCGGACGTGCACGTAAAGTTTAGACGCGAAGATTCACAAACGAAAGACCAAAGTAATATAAATTGACGCGAATCACACTCACACTCAAACGACCGACATACCGCACGAACGAGACTTAAACACTAGACGTGCGAGAACCAACGCAAATATAATCTACGGAATCCGAATCTCCAGAGAGACGACACACGGTTTATTACAAACGCGAGGTAATGTCTCGATCCGCGGAAACCGATACTTTCGAGGCTCCGGGGCTCGAATCGCTTGACGACGTGACCGTGACGCGAAAATCTACACTAAAAAATCGGGCTTAGCCCGTACACCAAAGTACGAATTCACGGCGACGACGACAGAACGAAACGATTCCGGGCGCGATCGCGAGTGGCAAATATGGCGAAGGATAACCTCACCGGTACCGTTCCTCTCGGGGTGGTTGCACGGGGTCGGCGACGTCGACGTCCTCTCGAGCTCGCCGTCCTTCACTGTCGATCACCGTGCTCCTCTCCGCTCGCTTCCGCTTCGCTCTCACTTGCTCTCGTCCTTTTTGCGTCGCCTCGGAACAAAACGCCGCTATATCGCACGCGAGCTCACGCCAGTCTGATCCTGGATCGTCGCGATCCAGAATCGATACCTGTGGGCCAGCCGGGGCTGCGCACACAGGGTGCGTATTATCGCGACCAATCACGCGTTATCACGTGCTGTGGCCGGCGGGCGGCGCGCTCACGGTCGTATCGGGGGTGCGCGCGCCCCCGGTATTACAAACAATAATTAGCTGGGGCCCTTTCCGCGGGGCCGTTGCGAGATCTAGGGCGAAAATTCTCTTGGCCGGAAGTATCGGTGCCACCCCTCCGTTAGTCTTTTCCGGGGCCGTGTCCCGCCATCGGGTGCAGGATGGCAGCCCCTCCGCGCGGATCGGATCCGCACGGGCCTGTGTCCTTGCGCGAGGGTCCTCTCGCTGTCCCGTGCATTGCGCATCACGTGTGCGGGTCCTGATCCCGCCGTGACGTTTAAATGCTTTGACTTTTTTGATTGCTGTCTCCTTGCCCCTCGGCGGTCATCCTTGATTGACGATGATATTTTCCGTGATGTTTTACTGACTTCCCGCTCTTTCTTCCGGTGAGGCTCCCAACTCAAATCATCATACGAAAAGAAACAACAAACGGAATTAATATTAAGCTCGAAATCTCAATTAATGACGCCTCTCTGGAGGTAACGGTACGGTTCTCGCAATTATTCGACTGGCGCGGCCCTTTAGCCCGCGCTTTTTCGATCGGAGAGGGACTCGGCGGACGCGCGCGAGACGGTAACGTCACAACAAAACATCGAAATAAATAAATAAATATATATATATATATATATATATACAGGGTAGGCCATTTTAATGTATCCACTGAAATATTTTAAAATCTATAAGTTTAAGACAAAAATGTTTTAGGCAAAAATTGTATGGTTTCGAGGGGGCCATAAGATGATACTATTGGTTTGACCTTGAAGAGTTATTTGAAGGTCACATTTAATTTTTTAAATGGAATACTATATTTTTATTGCATATTCTTGTAACCCATCTTGACAGCTTTCCAATAACGCAACTTTTGGTATCAAAAGTTACAACGCTTGTAGTAATTACTGGTTTTTTCTCATCTCAACGCAAATGAATTATGGACTATGCATTTGATTTCATTTCATCTTGAAAATGAGGGTAGGACGCATTGAGTCTTAGTTAAATAGTTAAAGTTGTTATAAAGTCACGGTACTTCTGTCCAAGCTGTTGATCGACTCACGAAATTGTGAAAATTTCCCTTCGTAACTGATTCGATATTAAGTTTTTATACGTAGAACAATTTCTTCGGTTTGTTGTAGTTTTTGATCGAATTGTTAATTGATTCAAAATTTTTTCTCAAACCAAATGGCTGACTATCTGTCGGTAGAAAGAGTTGACATACTGCTTATTCTTGGCGAATGTCATAGAAATTATCGTCAAACTACTGCTCTTTATCAAGCTCGATATCCAGAGAGACGACACCCGAATCATGTTGGTATTCCAAAGATCTATTTAAGAGCTCAACAAGGTCATTTAGTATAGTGTAAGACAAAAACATAACTATGACGAGAATGATGTACGTGTGCTAGTCATTTTGGCAACGGTTCACATGAATCCTCACATTAGTAGCTATCAGATTAAAAGGGAGACGAATATACCTAGGCGTACTGTCCTAAGAATCTTGAAAAACCGACAGTATCACCCGTATCATATCACATTAACGCAAGCCATCACACCAAATGATATGTTATAGCCCGAACAGGCTATACACGAATTATTAAATATATTATTCTAAATACATATTATTTGATGTGATTGCTCAACGTGTAACGCGAATACAGATCACGTTACGAACGTTGACCGAGCGAAGCGCTGACAACGCGAGCCACGCGCGAAGCCCGAGCGACCGCGCAATCACTCATTACGAAAACGCGGAAATCAAGGCAAGCGGAATTAATGCGTTGCGAAAATGCAACGTAGAGATCCTACCTAAAAGCGAAAAGGAAATTGCGAAAATGCAAGCAAAGAAGTCCCTTAGAACTCCTTAGCTTGCATCCGGATCTTGCCGCAAAAATCGAGCGACACGACACATGGTCTTGTCGCTAACCGATCCCCTCCTGGGAAACCAAGGGGAGATAATAAAAAGACCCATCACTAACGAGCGGCGGGCAGTCTTAATCCTTAATTAATATTACGCGGGTAGTAGCTCTAACAGTCGCAAGTGTCAACAGCGAGTGTTGATAATTATTGTAATATCGAGTAGTCACACTCAGTAAAAATCGTGGAGATCGAGGAGCAAGTCTCGCGACGTAAACCCGACTTCAAACACGCGCACGCGAGTGTCAGATAACGCGATACGCGACAAGAGTAGGTAATAAATACGAGGACGAATTATAACTAAGACCATTTGAATGAATAAAAGTTTTATTTAACATAAAAAGTGTCCAGTGCGGGTAACTCGCCAGACGCATCCCAGATTCCTAAATCTTAATCCGGCAACGATCCCGGAATTTACCGTGCCTCACCCGAGGCATAACAGATATGATGATGCGTATGCAGTTTTGCCAATGGGCACAACAAATGATTAAAAATGATCAATCTTTCTTTCGTTATGTTATGTTCTCGGATGAAGCTGAATTTAAGAATAATGGAGAGCTCAACAGACATAATTGTCATTATTGGTTAGATACTTATCCCCATTGGCACAGACAAATAGACAACCAACATCGTTGGGGCATCAACGTGTGGTGTGGTATCATCAATGGCTATCTTATTGGTCTATATTTTTTTGATGAAAATGTAAACAGAGAGAACTTCTTAGCTTTCCTGAGGGATGACCTTTCAGTATTACTCGATGAAGTTGATTTGTATACAAGACTAAGAATGTGGATTCGATTTGATGGAGCTGCACCACACTATTCCAGACATCAGAGCTTACCTAAATAGGCGCTTCAATGGCAAGTGGATTCGATGGGGTGAGCCTGTTGCATGGCCGCACGATCTCCTGACATTACTTCTCCTGACTTTTATTTATGGGGTTATTTGAAAAACGTTGCATACGAACGAGCACCAACCATTAGAGAAGACATGATAGAAAGAATTACAACTGTTTGCAGAAACATACCACGAGCTGTATTATTGAAAACTGTCGACCATTTTCATCGAAGGATACAATTATGCATTCAAGAAAATGGAAACGTTTTTGAGCATTTGTTGTAAGAATGTTTCTGACAACTCGTGAAAGACAAGGGGACTCACGTGAATCAAGCACCCCGAATTGTGAGAGGCAAGGAGACTCACGTTAATCAAGCACCCCGAATCGTGAGAGGCAAGGAGACTCACGTTAATCAAGCACCCCAAAGAGAACAGAATTCTACTACGTCCACGTCGTTGTTCCTGGATAGCGCTAAAAGTAGGTTGATCCGAATTTTTTGAAATATGCATAACTACAAACATGTGGGTGAAAAATTGATTTGACCTTGGAATGATCTCTAAGGGTCAACTTGACCCCATAACATGACAACATACAAGATATTTTGTATTTTATGTAAAAATATTGCAACTTTAAAGTCTTATAACTCGGAAAGTACTTAAAAAAACACTTTATCATAGTGTTTTGGAAAGCTCTCAAGATGGGCCACAAGAATATGCAATAAAAAATATAGTATTCCATTTAAAAAATTAAATGTGACCTTAATGTGACCTTCAAATAACTCTTCAAGGTCAAACCAATGGTATCATCTTATGGTCCCCCTTCGAACCAAACAACTTTTGTCTGAAACGTTTTTCCGTATCTTCCATATTTTTCGAGATATTTGACTGGCTCTTTTAAAATGGACCATCCTGTATATATATATATATATATATATATATATATATATATATACAGTAAGATTTGTAACTACAGATGTAAGGCAGTTTAGAAAATATATAAATGTTAAGATGGAAAACATCCGTATATATTATATTATTATAAATACAATTGCACAGTAATGCATTGCATTATACTACAAGTATGTTATATTGTAAGATTACTGCAATGTTACATTGCAATATTACAAAAAGTGGACATCTTAACGTTGCCGCAATCTTATAGTAATGGTGCAGCAATATTTCGCAACCAATTTGCAATATTGCAGTGTTTCAATGAAATTATTCTGCAATATGTCTACAACCTTTCTGTTCTGTATGGGTCACTACTTTCACTTTTTAAGAAATAACATCAGTTAGGCAAGAATGTTAACCATGGATAAATATAAACGGATAATGGATAAACAAATTAATTCAGAGCTGCACGACTTTATACCACGCACGACTTTATATCACGCAGATCGCTGCTCGAACAATAAATGCTGGGCTACAGCCCGTGTTGCTAGATTGCAGACGTGGCGGCTACAGCCCGGACATGCGAGCGCAAGTTTCGGCTTTCGGCCTATCAGAGGACCGAATTGTCGCGAGACCGCGAGGAACCAATTAGAGGCGCATTTCACTTCACGACCGCAACGCTCACGGTATCATTTCATCTTTGTTGTTCACCGACAGTTAAACAAAGACAGATGATGCTCGCGAGCATTGCGGTCATTAAGTGTAACGCACTCTAAGCGCTGATACTAGATGAGACAAAGAAATCGAGGAAAGTAGTATACAAAAGGGTACGTTCTGGACCGGATTTTGTTCCTTCACCAAAATCAACTAAAAAACATCAAAATCACACATAAAAGCAACAAAAAAAAACCAGTGCTGGCGAGCACATACCGTCAGGTGATTTTTCTCACAGAGGTTTTTGCAAAATTAATAACATTCAGGTCACTGGCACAGTGTTAATTCACTTGTAAACCTGCATTTCTTTTTTCATTCTTTTTAATTCAGGTCAAGCGATTGAAAGGCTTAGTCCAAGGGACGCTAAGTCCGAAGGACGCTTAGTCCAAGGGGCGCTAAGTCCGAAGGACGCACTTTATGTAAGTCAATCATTACGCTCACATTTTTTAAGTTCAGATCCTCTCCTTCGAAAGTAAGTTTTAATTTATCAAATAGACCTGTTATCTCTAAAACAAAAATACATTACATTCACAGGTTTGATATAAGCAGGTAATTTATTTGCAACAAATCTAAATATCGGTCCTTCTACAAAATTTGAATATACACACATATCAAGGGCGTCCTTTGGACTTAGTCTTTCAGATGCTTGACCTGAACTATGAGTGACTCCGTGCTGGTTTCCACCTTTGAATACAGTTTCTTTACCCGACTCTATAACAGCATATTATGGAATATCGAGTGCTTGACCTGAATTAAATATTTTACCTGGATGGGCTATTATTAATTTTACAGGATTATACACTCTTAATTCATTATTATTCTTCTCAAATTTAAATTTGTTTATATCAAAAGCTAGCGGTGCTCCTTCTATGAGATTTATTCTTTCTTCTTCTATGAGATTTTTTAAGTTTTGAATAGTAAATATACCCCGGATTAATAAACCTAGAATAATTTTACCCGGTTCTTTTTTAATAAGAGAAAGTCCTTCATTTTCAGAGCTTATCATTCTTAATTCTATTGCGTCAAATATTTTGTTCATTAATTTATTGTTTTTATCAAATTCAATACTAATAGAACTCACTTCTAAATCAATTTTATATTTTGGTACCCAGTTCTTTTTTTCTGTTTCTAGAATATTTTTCACTTTATATATGACATTCTTTTGAATATCCTCAGCTGAATTAAGACCTTGACCTAAATTAATAGTTATTGTATACTTTGTTAACCTTTCAGGCGCATCCTTTAAATTTAGTTCTTCTGGCACAAATAAAAATGTAATTTCAGATGATAAAGCGTCCTTCGGACTAAGCGCCCCCTGGACTAAGCCTTTCGGACTTAGCCTTTCTAACGCGTTATCATATCCAGGAATATATATATATATATATATATCTACCAACCCTATTTCACCAAACTTGATGTGTTTAAGTTTATCAAAACTAAAAGATACTCCATCTTTTAAATTTCCTTTCAGTTTGTACAGCATTTATATCTAAAAATATTGAACTATCATTCTAATCATAATCATATCATAAGCTATAGTCTTTTGGTTTACAAATACTACGTAACAATTTAATCCCTTGAAAGATTTAGAAGAATCAGCAATTAAAATTTTTAATTCAGGTCAAGCCCTTGGTGATTTCTCCACAGTGGAAATACTCTTTGGTTTATTCCTCAAATCAATATTAAAAAAGCAATTATATTTTATAAAATTGTCAACCGTGTGAAACTGAGAAATCATTCTATCAGGGCCATACAATGCTTCATCGTACTCTGAACTTGAACGATACAATCCGTAATAATCTCCTTTTCAATTTCATAATTTTGAGGTTCGGAAGGATGTCTTTCTTCTCCATACAATATTTGAATATTCTTAATATTAGCATGATCCCAATTTGTTGGATTCTCATTTTGGTCGTACAGAAATTTATCTTTTAAAAAGAACATAAATGCCCAGTTTGGTTCCAGAGTAAAAACAAAATCATTTAGAGGTATACGTAAAGTATTTAAATCAGGTAATCCTCGATATTCTACACATTGAAAGCATTTATATGTAAACGCATATTTACCAGCTAAACTAAAATGTTTCAATTCATCTGTCAGGTTTGTCGTTGTAATTTCATCATATTCAATATACCAAACTTTTAAACGATAACTTTCTAAATTAATTTTTCCACGAGGTGGGGCTATTTCACCGTTACTAAACGTAAAAAATGAGTCACTCAAATCAACTTTTAAAATCATTACAATGTGTATGTCTACACCAAATATAGGTCTAATTATATCATCAAAGAAACCAGGAATTAAATCTCCCATATCAATTGTAGGATAAAACATACCATCACCCTTAATCAAACCATATCTTTCTCAGCGATAAAACCACTTGCTTGACCACTTCCTTAACCTTCGTTTGAAATATTAGCACGCTTTTTCAATGTACTAACATAACCCACATTATAATTATTATCCAACTCAGTATTGAACATTGAAACTTTAATCAAACTCCACATGTACGCAAAATAATTGTTAACTAAAAAGCTAGTTGTATTTTCAGGATAAGCACTTCCATCTTTCTTTGTAACACGTATTTTTGGTAAATTTTTTGTTTTGTTTTGTTTTGTATAAAACTATGTTTATCATTAAATTTTATATGAAAATCATATTCCTTGTCATGTCTTTTAATTTCAGGATAAATATACTTGTATTGTAATTTCACAATTTTATCTTGATATTTTTCAAAAGGTCTTGATGTGAACTATGTTTTGATGCCATTTATAAGATTTATTTTTTTGCATTTTGGAGCTTTCAATTTGCTATCAAAATATGCGTTATATTTTACGTATGTAATCTTCATTTACCATTTTTATTTTTTTTTTGCTCGCGCATTGATTTTGTTTTTGTCTTACACTTTAGGCAATACATCAATGTCATTTGTCACTCTTAGTTCAGGTCAAACCCTTATATAGTATAAAACATCCTTAATATCACCTATTCCAATTGTTTTTATTATATCTTCCCATTTTATTTTTTTAACTCCCAACAAATAAAGAAATATTATACATAAGTAACCACAAATAGCTGGATCACTCTTCTTTTGTACTTTCTTTGTATTCATAATGAGTCTATTTCCCCTGAAATATTTTTTCAATTCTATAGATGCATCTCCTCCCACAGAATCAAAATAATATATATGATTTTTATTTTTGAAATAGCAAACCCAATGAAAAAAAAGATTAACAATACCACACTCATTTTTTCTAATTTTCTTAGGTAATTCATTTAAATTTAAATAGACGTTTCTAAAATTAGGTATTTTAAGTTTTTTACATATTGTTTTATATCATCATCTGATAAAGCTTTTAATACTAAATTTTCAACTTCTTTTTTAGATAGGCTGAGTTCTGCACCTTTATTATTTTCCATTTGTCTAAATACTTTATTTGCATTTCTAATAGATAATGATGGAAATAGTCCATAATAATCAGTATTTGTTTTTTTAACATGTTTTGAATTCAATTTAATTTTTTCACCTGTATCATAAAACCAAGCTTTCTTCAATTTTTGTTTTTGATAAAAGGATAGGTTTAATTCCATTTAATAACGATATTTAAAGAGTGATGGCTGATATTTTGGTGTGTTGAAAGTTTCTTCACGTCTTCTTTTTCTTCTTCAGCCTGTAAACGTCCACTCCTGAACATAGACCTCTTCCTTCTCCTTCCAAGTCGTCTTTTCCTGGGCGGTCTGGATCCAGTTTTTGCCCGCATGGCGCTGGATGTCATCTCGCCATCTTAGTTGTGGTCGGCCAACGCTTGTTCTAGATTCTCTAGGTCTCCACTGCATCAGTCTTTTCGTCCATTTGATGTTATCTCTTGCGACGTGGCCTGCACACTGCCACTTCAGCCTCGCCACTCGCTCCACCACATCTGTGATTCTTGTTCTCCTTCTGATCTCTTCGTATATGGTCCCTCAAGCTGATCCCCAACATGGCTCGCTCGATGGCTCTTTGGCAGACTCGGAGACGATTTGCGCTGCTCACTGTAACGGTAGCAGTTTCGAGGCCGTATGTCGTCACCGGTAGGATGCAGGTGTCGTGAACCTTTCTCTTGAAGTTTGTGGGGACTCTAGGGTTCCTCAGGATGTAGCTGAGTTTCCCGAATGCTGCCCAAGTTAAGCTTATTCGCCTGGTGATCTTGGCTGTTTGGTTTTCTTTTCCAAGCTTGATGTTGTGTCCCAGATATACGTATTCTTCGACTATTTCTAGAGTGTGATTGTCAATAGTGACAACCGTGTTCTTCGGACTCATGATCTTGGTCTTCTGGAGATTCATTTTTAGACCAACAGCTTGTGAGGCCTCCTTCAGTTCCTGGAGCAGAGTAAGGCCTCCTCGAGTTCCCCGGCGCCGCTACTTATGAGGATGATGTCATCTGCAAATCGCAGGTGGTTCAAACGCTTCCCATCTATGTTGATGCTCTTTTGCTCCCATTTCAGGTTCTTGAAGATGTCCTCTAAGGCCAGGGTGAACAGCTTAGGCGAGATGGTGTCCCTTTGTCTAACACCCCTCCTGACCGGTACCATCCGTGACCCAATCTTCCTCCATCTTGACATGCAGCGTGGCGTGTTCGTAGATATGCCTGATTAAGTTGGAGTATCTGGAGTCAATGCGTGCGTTATCCATCGCTCTCAGCACTGCCCAGGTCTCTATGGAATCGAAGGCTTTCTGGTAGTCCACGAAAGCTAGGTGCAGTGGCACGTTGTATTCCGTGCACTTTTCAATTAGTGTGCGTACCGCTTGAATATGGTCGGTCGTGCTGTAACCTTTTCTAAAGCCTGCTTGCTCGACTGGTTGGTAGAAGTCGAGTCTCTGGCTAAGGCGATTTGTAATGATTTTGGTCAACAGCTTACTGCATGAATACCTTCTTCAAAAAACATCCTAAGAGAAAATGGACATGGAAAAGCCCAGACAACAGCACCAAAAATGAAATTGATTACGTTCTGGTCACTGATAAACGCATTTGTGTTGATGTGTCAGTCTTGAACCGCTTTGACACTGGCAGCGACCACAGACTGGTGCGGGCCAAGATACAAGTAGACACTCGCCTAGAGCGAAAAAGGTTAACGGAGAAGAAAATACGACCAACTATGGCTGATCTAAAGGGGAAGGAAGAAGAGTATAACACTTACATCGAGAGAAAGCTTTGTCCAATCGAGGATCTGAAAGGATTGCCGCTCAGGGAGCTGACAAGTAAGATCACGAGCAGCATCTGGGGATTTCGTCTCTCCGTGGCAATCGGCACTGCATCCATGGAGCGAGATTCCAACATCGCTCTGGAGTCGTATGTACTGTGTTAGAGTGGCGTAAGGTGTGAGGTCTGAATAGCTCAGTGGTAAGAGCAGTTGCCCGGAAAGCGAAAGACTCGGGTTCGATTCCCGATTCAGCCACTTGTACCTCGCATATTTTTTCAGACCTTCAAATGTTGTTTTCTAACAATTATTTGTCGGGCTGAGGAAGTGTGTAAACGCCCTACACAGATACGACAGTGCCGCTGCCACGGAAGAGACGGATGCTTGGTTCGTGCCTCCTGCCGCCTTAAATCCCCCCCTCGCTTCACTCTGCGGTGTACATCTGTGCCAGCGTAAGTGCTGGTAATCTGTCCATTAGATCCACCACGTGGTGACGGTGGAAGATCGTATTATTAATTGGGAGCAGAAGAGGGGGCTGCTTAGGCGTAGTGGTTTAGGATGGACGACTACTCGAGGAGGCTTCCATTCATACTGGTGACGAGTCAAGACTCATCGCTGAGCGGCTACGGGCGCCAATTTTCAATCGTTTGATATGATTGGACCGCTCTGGAGACGTGCTGGGGATTTCGTCTCTCCGTGGCAATCGGCACTGCATCCATGGAGCGAGATTCCAACATCGCTCTGGAGTCGTATGTACTGTGTTAGAGTGGCGTAAGGTGTGAGGTCTGAATAGCTCAGTGGTAAGAGCAGTTGCCCGGAAAGCGAAAGACTCGGGTTCAATTCCCGATTCAGCCACTTGTACCTCGCATATTTTTTCAGACCCGCAAATGTTGTTTTCTAACAATTATTTGTCGGGCTGAGGAAGTGTGTAAACGCCCTACACAGATACGACAGTGCCGCTGCCACGGAAGAGACGGATGCTTGGTTCGTGCCTCCTGCCGCCTTAAATCCCCCTCTCGCTTCACTTAAATCCCCCCAGAAACTGCCGTGAAACAAGTATGTTCACTTCGCCTACGGAGAAACCCAAAAATCAGCCCGGACACTGAGAGACTTATTGAAGAGCGGAGCAACACTGACAGAGACTCACCAAGATACAGAGAACTCAACAAGGCTTTGCAAAAGGCAATTAGAAGAGATCACAGAGCCTACAATACGCAACAAATCAACGAAGCCATTGCGGACAACGTTAACATGAAAGTCTTGCGTTCCAATATGTCAAGGGGAAAGCTGGTAATCCACAGGATGAAGAATGAGGGCGGCAAAGTGGTTACCGATAAGGGCCAAGTCGCAGCAGTTATTCAAGATTTCTATCGTGGGCTATACAGCCCAGTCCAACAATATCAACGGGCTGATCCAAGACGAAGTGTCCAGAACGTAGGGTCCGAGGAGCTGCAGCAAATTGACGGACCGGAATTAAAAGAAGCCCTGAGACAAACGAAGAACTGCAAGGCGCCAGGAAAGGACCTCGTTACGAGCGAAATGTTGAAAGCGGGAGGAGAGATTCTGGAGAAGGCACTTCTGATTTTGCTCAACAAATGTCTCGACGAAGGGCAAATACCGGACTCATGGCAGAACGCAGAGGTCATTCTGCTCTTCAAGAAAGGCGACTGCACAAATATGGAAAATTACAGGCCGATCAGTCTACTCTCAATATTCTTCACGTGAGACATCGAAATTATAATGTACAAAGAGCATCATTTTATCTGCCTGAATTTTATCTACATTAGTCCTTCGTCGCGTCCTTCGGATGTCTTATTATTTCTAATCTGTTCTTTTAATGTTTCATCTAGAAATTTGTTCTCTTTAACTGTTCTATATATATCCATACCCAAACTCATAAGATAATATAAACCAGCGAAAATCATTGGGAGAGTTGCTAACCAAGGAAAACCCCCTAAGTTCTCAATAGTCTTGCTTGACATCAATCCAGCTGTTTTATATGGATGATTTTGACCTTCATAATATTTTAAAATGTTCTTAGCTAATTGTGGATTCTTTTTATATATTTTCAATGCCCTTTTTAATAATGATAACAAATCTTTTCCACTCATGTATCCCATTCCTAATTTTGTTTTTAATTTTATGGCATTTGTAACAACCCACGCCCAAAATCGTTCCGACTTACTAGCATCTGGTGACAATACTCTCATCCACGCTGCTTCTTGTAAAGTTTTATCTGCTTTCTTTATTTTACTATAATCTACATTTTGGTTTGTATAATAAAAAAGATCGTGTTGTTTGCAATGTTCATCTAAAGGATTTATTCCTTTCCACACCTTTTTTAATCTCTCCTCAACATTCGTAAAAGGTCCACAAGCATTATATCCCAGTAAATGCATTTCTGGAACCCTTCCGGTTAGTTTATTTGAAAGTTTATTAATAAAACCACCCCCTTTTTTACTTCCTTTTCTATTTTTTAACTCACCTATTTCTTCCCATAAATATCTCAAAATATATTCCCATTTTGTATATTTATTTGAAGTTGGTCCTTTTCTAGAATCATTATCTTTATAAATTGCATTAGTTTTATAAATTATATTCTTATACTTTTTTATAGCATCTTCACCATAAATATCTTTGAAATTATATGGTACTTTTTTTCTGTTAATAATTTCATTAAAGTTATAAGTATTTTTTAAAATGTAAAATTGGTATATCATTTAGTAAAGCAATATTTGCGGCATCAAGTTTATTAGGTATTGCTGTTACACCATTATTTGCAATAAATGTCATATCTGTTATAATTGAAATATTAGATAATGAATTCAAAACATCATTAAAATTAATGGATAGGATTGAAGAATATAAATTGTCATTTAATTTTTATTGTGAGTTATTACATTTATTTGGGGCTCGACAAATATTTAAAGAAGAAATTCACTTACGTGAAAAAGATTTTATTAAAAATTTGAAATACTTTCCACGTGAAAAGTACTTAAAACAAATGAAGATAAATGGAAATTCTTCAATGAAATAAATAACCGTTAGTAAAAACGTTATTATTAAGGAATTACACAAACCAGCAAGGAGAAATTATCCAAGAAGATCTACAATTACGTTAGGAGTCGATGATCTTTGGCAGGCTGATCTTGTTGAAATGGATTCGGGTAACTTAAAGGGAATATTCAAAATTAATAAGGGATATAAATATTTATTAACAATTATTGATACTTTTTCCAAATTTGCTTGGGCAATTCCTGTTAAAAATAAAACTGGAGAAAGCGTATCCAAGACAATGAGTATTTGTTTTAAAAACCTATCTCAAGGGCGTCCTTCGGACTTAGCGTCCCTTGGACTAAGGGCCACCGCACAAGCTTTTCCGTAATGCATTACGTTACGTTAAATATGATCCTAAACCTAAATTCATACGTAATCTTAAACTTCAGTCAACGCACAGAGAAAATCGTAACGTAATAAAAGCATACTACGTTACGATTTTGTTTGTGCGTTGACTGAAGTTTAAGATTACGTACGAGTTTAGGTTTAGAATCAGTACTTAACGTAACGTAATGCATTGCGGAAAAGCTTGTGCGGTGGCCCTAAGCCTTTCAGGCACCTTTCTGGCGCTTGACCTGAACTCACAGCATAAACCACCAAAAACTACAAACTGATAATGGGAAAGAATTTTATAATAAAGATTTTCAAAAAATCATGAAACAAAATGAAATTAATCATTATTCAACATATAGTGATAAAAAAGCTGCAATTGTTGAAAGATTTAATAGATCACTCAAAGAATTAATGTGGAAACCATTCAGTATAAGGTAATTACAAGTGGGTTGATATATTACCAAATTTGCTGAATTTTTACAATAATAGAAAGCATAGAACTATAGGAATGACACCATGTGAAGCGTCAAGCCGTCTTGACAAGCCCCAAAGGGTCGCGTCTAAAAGATTAAGTCCGAAGGATGCGCCTGAAAGACACCTGAAGATGCGATTCAAAGTTGGTGATTATGTAAGGATTAATAAATTAAAGCATATGTTTGAAAAAGGATATACACCTAATTGGTCAACTGAAATATTTGTAATAGATAAAGTTTTTAAAAACATACCTCCATATTACCATATTAAAGATATGAAAGGTGAAGAGATTAAAGGAACTTTTTATGAACAAGAATTACAAAAAACTAAAATTCCATCTAACATCTATTTAATTGAAAAAATATTAAAAAGAAAAGAAAATAAAGTTTATGTTAAATGGCTAGGCTTTGATAATACACATAACCAATGGATAAATAAGAAGGATCTAATCACTTCTTAAGCAGACTTAATAAAAAATTTCCCATAATAAATGGAAAGAAAATGTTCCACGTGTCAAATCAATAAACCACATTCTGATTTTGTCAAAGCAAAAAAATTAAAATATGGAATCAGTTACACGTGCTATGAATGTAAGAAACTTCGAAATGAAAAAATTACTTGTGATGTATGTTTAAAAGAAGTTCCAAAACGATGCATGACTAGACATTTTAAACTAGAATGGCATATAAAATTAGAGAAATTTATTAATAAAATGTTACGAGAAAATGATGAATTACATTCGCAATTTTCACAAATTTAAAACTGAAAAATAAATATATTGATAAAAATTTTTCCCGTAATAAATGGGTTCATTATTCGAACAATTTCCTTTTCATGAATTGCCAAACAATTATTGTGATGAAGAAGAGGAAGTCAAAGTTGTTAGAGCTAAAGGTATGTGGAGTGACATGGTTGTCGATTATACATTCTATTCGGATATAAATAATTATGATTTAAGTATATTTCTTGGAAGAACCAAACCATACGTAGAAGATAAAATACGAACTGGATTTAGAAAACATACAGCTGTAACAGTAAAATTAGTTGCAAAGGTGCAATATCATACATTGAATTTATGTGGTAATGTAATTGACTTACATACACATTATTTTCATAGTAATGTTGAGCATATTTTATCTCAGGATATGATTTCTGCTATAATCAATTTTATGCATAATGAAATTTTATATAAATTTGCAAACTTTAATGCAAAAAACACCAAGTTTACATTCGATAGAGTTATTCAACTTGATTTACAGTCCGATAAATACACCCCTCTTCGAGGTGGAACTTATGTTAAATTACCCAATTATATTATAGCAAAAAAATGCTGCGTTAATGTTAACAATAGAAAAACTAATAAATTTAAATGCGAGAATCAAGAAAATCTTAGATGCTTTGAGTATGCATTAGAGAGTATACTTAATCCTGTTAAATGATAAATATGAATTATCCTGTACAAATTATAAAAGAAAATACAAAAAAATATGAAGATTTTTTAAATATAGCTATAAATGTTTATCGAGTGGCTGAGAATAATGATAAGTTTGCTATTGGTCAAGCTATTGTAAGTGATAATTATAAAGATAGAAAATGTATAAATTTTTTAACATACAAAGAGCATGTAGTTGGAATTAAAAATATGAGTGCTTTATTAAAAGGACAAATAATAAAAAAACACAGAAAGCGATACATATGCGAAAAATGCAACGATTCGTTTGAGAAAGAAGAAAAGTATAATGATCATGTTGCTCTGTGTATACAGGGTGTTCAGGAACAACCTTCCGTCCGTGAAATGACGTATTCCTGATACAATTCTAAGACGATTTTTCCTTTACCAAAATTTGAATTGAAGCGTAATTTTTGAGTTATAAGCAAAAATAGTTAGCAAATCACGCGTCGAGTACAGAAGGCAGGCAGGAGCGGCACGGCGCGACGCGGCGCGGCGCGCCGCGAGCGCCCAACACAGCTGACCGTCTGATTACCAACGCATGAGTCGCTAACTATTTTATCTTACAACATAAAATTATGCTTTAAATAAAATTTTGGTAAAGAAGAAAATATCTCAGAATTATGTCAAGAATACGTGTTTCTTAAAATAACGTCACTTTAACAAAAGTTGTTGCGGATCGCCGGCCGTCGGACACTGCAATCAGCTGATTGCTAACGCGATATGTGTATGGCGGAGTGTATGTGCGTAAAAGAAAGAGAGAGAGAGAAAGAGAGAGTGAGGAAGGGAAGCAGGGAGAGACGTTTATACACACGCACGCACATACGCATACACTTTTTTCTCGCTCTCTTTCTCTCTTTTACACAACACTCATACACTCTCTCATTCAGTCACTCATTCACTCACTTACTCACTCACCTGTTCACTCACCTGCTCACTCATAGCGAATCTTCATGCTATGTATTGTTAACTGCTGCACGGTTATTATTATTTAGCGACGGACCGCGGAGACAGCGCGACCACATTGTTACGTTGCCTAGCGCCGCCAAGAAACGCGACATGTACCCGACATGTAGCGACATGCAAGTTACGACGTGCGCGTGATCGGTGCGAGATAAGACGAACGATCTTCTAAAACCTTCGCATTGCGAATGCGGTAGAAAACATGAAACGTATAATGATGTATTTAAAAAAATTAATTATTTATCATAATTAATAACTATTTCTAATTATAATAAATAATTATTATTTTAAAAAGCATGTATTATACATTATTACGTTTTCGAAATTATTGCATTTACGATGCGAAGGTTTCAGTCAATCGCAAGATCGCAAGAATAATGTAATTAATAAATTACATTCGGGAAAATTTATTCTTATTCTGCTCAAATCAGATGTTCCAACGTTAAAATATATTGATCGCTCTGAAAAGAGCGGATTGTTTAAAAAAAAATTTTAGAACAAATGCTCGAAATGCCCGCCGTCCATTCTAACGCAAGCTCTCATGCGTTTTAATAAATTTCTTTCGACGTTCTGCATTATTTCTTCGTCGATATCCCAAATAGAATGTCGTAATCTTGTCTCTAGCTCTTCGATATTTTCAGGAAGCGTTTTATAAATTACTTTCTTACAATATCCCCATAGGAAAAAATCAAGGGGGTTGAGATCCGGAGATCTTGCGGGCCAACGTATCGGGCCGTACCGACCCATCCAGCGTCCGGGAAAATGCTCGTTTAAATAATTCGAAACGATCCTGGCGTTGTGCGGCCCATCACCGTCTTGTTGAAAGATAATTTCGTTTCTTCCAACTAATGGCACATCTTCTAGAAAATCTGGTAGATTTTCTGTTAAAAAATCGACGTAACTTCTTCCAGTTAAAACATCTGGAAGAATAACTGGACCAAGTATTTCAGTGCCCATTATTCCAGCCCACACATTAATCTTCCAACGGGTTTGAAAATTTCGAAGTCGTGTGACATGGGGATTTTCCTCGCTTCAAAAGTGCATATTATGCACATTAAAAATTCCTTCCTGTGAATAGCGATTCATCGCTGAATATCACACGAGAGGAATATCTAGGATCTCGATCGATATTTCGCAGAAAATTTTCGCAAAACGTTCGTCTTGCGGGGTAATCTGCTGGTCGTAAATGTTGCACGCGTGTATAATGAAACGCGTTCGAGTAATGACACGCGACACATGACACCCGCTATTCGTCGCGGGAGGCGCGGAGGGGGTATTGACCCCCCGCGAGGATCGTATAAATAAGATGAAGCGATCGATATTAGAATCAATAATCTCTCGATCATTAGCGATTATTAATAAGCGCGAATAAGATATGGCAGCGTACACAAGTCACGAATATTACGACATGCTAATGACACTTGGCGAGTGTCACGGGCCGCAGAATCATGCTGCAAGAAGATACGCCGAATTGTATCCAAACCGAAGACATCCATCGGGTCATGTCATACTTGCAGCAGTTCAAAGACTGTACGATACTAGCAGTGTCCTGCCGAACAAACAGGACACTGGGAGAGATCGTTACATTAGAAATGTACGGAACACGGAGAAAGTCGTACGTGCTTTCGAGGGTAATCCCGAAACGAGCATTCGGGTACTTGCTCGAGAAAATGACTTATCTTGTACAACCGTACAAAGAATATTAAAAGAAGAAAAGTTGCACGCGTTTCATTATACACGCGTGCAACATTTACGACCAGCAGATTACCCCGCAAGACGAACGTTTTGCGAAAATTTTCTGCGAAATATCGATCGAGATCCTAGATATTCCTCTCGTGTGATATTCAGCGATGAATCGCTATTCACAGGAAGGAATTTTTAATGTGCATAATATGCACTTTTGAAGCGAGGAAAATCCCCATGTCACACGACTTCGAAATTTTCAAACCCGTTGGAAGATTAATGTGTGGGCTGGAATAATGGGCACTGAAATACTTGGTCCAGTTATTCTTCCAGATGTTTTAACTGGAAGAAGTTACGTCGATTTTTTAACAGAAAATCTACCAGATTTTCTAGAAGATGTGCCATTAGTTGGAAGAAACGAAATTATCTTTCAACAAGACGGTGATGGGCCGCACAACGCCAGGATCGTTTCGAATTATTTAAACGAGCATTTTCCCGGACGCTGGATGGGTCGGTACGGCCCGATACGTTGGCCCGCAAGATCTCCGGATCTCAACCCCCTTGATTTTTTCCTATGGGGATATTGTAAGAAAGTAATTTATAAAACGCTTCCTGAAAATATCGAAGAGCTAGAGACAAGATTACGACATTCTATTTGGGATATCGACGAAGAAATAATGCAGAACGTCGAAAGAAATTTATTAAAACGCATGAGAGCTTGCGTTAGAATGGACGGCGGGCATTTCGAGCATTTGTTCTAAAATTTTTTTTTAAACAATCCGCTCTTTTCAGAGCGATCAATATATTTTAACGTTGGAACATCTGATTTGAGCAGAATAAGAATAAATTTTCCCGAATGTAATTTATTAATTACATTATTCTTGCGATCTTGCGATTGACTGAAACCTTCGCATCGTAAATGCAATAATTTCGAAAACGTAATAATGTATAATACATGCTTTTTAAAATAATAATTATTTATTATAATTAGAAATAGTTATTAATTATGATAAATAATTAATTTTTTTTAAATACGTCATTATACGTTTCATGTTTTCTACCGCATTCGCAATGCGAAGGTTTTAGAAGATCGTTCGTCTTATCTCGCATCGATCACGCGCCACGCGCACGTCGTAACTTGCATGTCGCTACATGTCGGGTACATGTCGCGTTTCTCGGCGGCGCTAGGCAACGTAACAATGTGGTCGCGCAGTCTCCGCGGTCCGTCGCTAAATAATAATAACCGTGCAGCAGTTAACAATACGTAGCATGAAGATTCGCTGTGAGTGAGCAGGTGAGTGAACAGGTGAGTGAGTAAGTGAGTGAATGAGTGACTGAATGAGAGAGTGTATGAGTGTTGTGTAAAAGAGAGAAAGAGAGCGAGAAAAAAGTGTATGCGTATGTGCGTGCGTGTGTATAAACGTCTCTCCCTGCTTCCCTTCCTCACTCTCTCTCACTCTCTCTCTCTCTCTCTCTTTTACGCACATACACTCTGCCATACACACATCGCGTTAGCAATCAGCTGATTGCAGTGTCCGACGGCCGGCGATCCGCAACAACTTTTGTTAAAGTGACGTTATTTTAAGAAACACGTATTCTTGACATAATTCTGAGATATTTTCTTCTTTACCAAAATTTTATTTAAAGCATAATTTTATGTTGTAAGATAAAATAGTTAGCGACTCATACGGTGGTAATGAGACGGTCAGCTGTGTCGGGCGCTCGCGGCGCGCCGCGCCGCGTCGCGCCGTGCCGCTCCTGCCTGCCTTCTGTACTCGACGCATGATTTGCTAACTATTTTTGCTTATAACTCAAAAATTACGCTTCAATTCAAATTTTGGTAAAGGAAAAATCGTCTTAGAATTGTATCAGGAATACGTCATTTCACGGACGGAAGGTTGTTCCGGAACACCCTGTATAAGAAAAACAAAAGATAAAAATGCCCACTAAATTAAATAGACAATATTTTTCCATAGGTGCAGAGCAATATCATCCATATACAATTAGTTCTGATTTCGAAGCAACATTACAAAAGTCAATTATGAAAAATGTCATTCATGAACATAAGCCGAATAGTTTCTGCTTTGATACAATAGACGAAACACAATTAATAAATAATGGAAGCGTTGAACAGTTAATGAATGAATTTAATAATCTTATTGTTAAATATGCAAAAAGATATTATGAACTTGTAACGCGGTCAACTCGCTCGACGCTCGGATCGGCTCGTCGGTGTCCGGGTTCGAGAGGAGGGGAGACTCAAGCTTACGAGACACGGTATAGATAGAAAGAGATAGTTTATTCAGTTAGAGAAAGATAGATACAGCGTGCAGGGTCTGGCGATAGCATGCGGTGAAGGCGGTCGCTGGTAGCAGGATCTGCGTAACGCGCAGGCGCGAAGCGATGGTCGCAAAGCGGTGAGAAGCGCAAGACAAGTATGGCGGGCAATCGTTCCCGGTTTTATCTACAGGCGCGGACGGCGCGATTAGAACTAGAGAACTTATTACTAACAGGCCTTACAACTAATGGACTTAGTACTAGACAGGTCTTACTACTAGCAGGTCTTATAACTAGCGGACTTATTACTAGACAGGTCTTATTACTAGCATGCGATTACAACTAGCGGACTTAGTACGAACAGGCCTTAAGACTAGGGTACGGTTATAACTAGCGGACTTAGTACTAACAGGCTTACGACTAGCAGGTCTATTACTACGAGGCTTAGAACTAGCGGACTTATCTCTATCATGCGATTATATTTACAGTGCACTTATTATCTAAGGTTAGGTTGTGACCGGACAATGTCGGTCGAGATGGAGATTATTCTATTAAATAAGGTTCTTCCTACCTTTTCATAACGGTCGCCAGTTCGTTTGTCCTCCAACGAACAAGGTATAAGATTTCCAGCGCCTCTCCAAGAAGGCCGCTGGACAGGATCGTGCAGGTTTGGATGACGCAACTTCCCAGGTACGTCGCAGTATCCTTTTCCGGAAAATCTTCTAATCTGTTCCTTTCTTTTGTTTCAGGTCGCCGCTGGATTGGATGTTCGCCCAAGGACTCGGACTACCAAATGGACACCACTTGTTGAAACAAGGATTCAGGATTTCACGGATTCAAAGGTAATTATTAAAGTAATTATTAACTTTGCACGTTATTTAGAAATATATAATTGTATAATATATATTTTAACTTTTGACTCTATTTTAAACAGCCTTTGTTTTATCACTGCGCGCATCTCCTCCGCACGGAGATATACGTCGCGTATTTTATTGCGTATATTATCTTATTTAATATTTAACGCTTAAGCTACTTTAATTAGCTTATAACACTTAATACGACTTTGTACTTGTGTTTTCAGTCTATCGCGAATCTGCATGTGCAGACTGATAATCGCGATCAAAAGGCTGACCAGAAAGCTCTCAAAACTCAAAGGCCTTTCACGGACTCACAAAAGGTTGGTCGTGGTGGTCTCGAATGCCGCTGCGCATCGCCCTTTATACTCGCTTTGCCCCACCATTGGGGCCTCCCACTCTCGCTTGCGCATGCGCTGTACGTTCCATATACGCAAGCTAAACGTAACTGTCTATATAACATAAAATAATAGTAATCATGAACATAAAATCGTAAAATCCTTAATTGATACGCAGGTTATACATATAAAATACAATAAAACTTAATTTCTAATTATCTTCTAAACTTATCCTAATTGTAAGTGTAGAAGTGCCGCTCGCGAAGTGTAAGTGTTTCGGAGTGTAAAAGTGTGAGTGTTCGTGATCCGGTGTATGTGTATCAAAGTGTTTGGGTGTAAATCGTGTGTTCTTGTGTACAAGTGTATAGAGGGCACTTAGTGTACACTCATGTGTAGATATGTAAGGTGTATCTGGTGTACACTCATGTGTATGTGTAAATAGTGTACCTAGTGTATCTTATTCTAATAGTGCGCGGAGTGTAGCTAATCTAACATGGTGTAAAAATGTATCAAAACTTATTCTAAATATAAAATCTTAACCTAAAACCTATATCTACTCCGCGTGGTCAGTAGCTTCTTCGGACTCATCCGAACTACCGATTCTTTCGAGCACTTTTACTATTGTGCTCTTCCCCTTCGGCCCCTTGACCTGCTTTTGCACACTCTTATACCTGGGTGGCTTCTTCGCGGTTTTGGCCTCTTTCTGCGCCTGGTTGCTCCCCTCGGCTCCCGGGGATCCTCCGGCGTTGTCTTTCCCTTCCGGCTTCATGGCCCCTTCCAAGGAGCTTTGCCCGGAGCTTAAACTTCGGCGAAGCTCCTTCTGTGGGTGTTCGTCGGTGCTGGACTCCCCACTTTCCGTCCGCTTCCTTTTTGCTGTCGTTTCGAGCGTAGATATTTGCTCTTTCTGTACCTCTTGTGTCTCGGACAGCACTGGTTCGTTTCCTGCTTCCAACACTTCTGGTATTGATAAGCTTTGTTCTTTTTTACTCAGTTTCGGCAAACTAACCTGTACGTTGCGCACTATTCGCGGTTTGTTCACTTGCGTCACAACTTGGTTACTCGTTTCCGTTGCTTTGTCTTTTCTTTGTGTGATGTCGTTTGGTATTACCACATCACCTTTTTCGATAAATGTCACGCTCTTTGTTAGCGTATTCCCGTCTAGCGTGATGTTAATATTTATCGGCTTCACTTGATCTTTCGGTTGTCCTAATCGTCTTACCGCGATCATGGAAATAATTTCGAAGGCTGGCTCTCCTTCCTCGTCTGTCAGCACTGTTTCGTCGTAGAACGTCCGGTTTAGATTTTCGGCTTGATACGCTCTAATAATCTGTCGCGTGATCTTATCCGTTCTTTTTCTTTCTTCTTCTTGTATCTTTTCTATCTCTTCCACTGGTATTTGTGGTTCCGAGATGTTTTTCGACGCCACTAACCTTTGTAACGTTGCCATGCGGTCGTGTCGGGCTACCTGAATAGCTTCGATCTTTGCCTTCGTTAGCAACTGCGCAACTAGCTCATCCTCTCTCCTGTATCTTTCTTCCAGCTCCTGCTGAGACTCCATCGTTTCCCTTTCTCTTCTCGTATTTGTGACGTAGTCTGACCCGCTGCCTGATGTCGACTCGACTGCGTGTCTGCCGCCGCCATCTTGGAACGTCATCAATGGGCCGATCTTCATGAACGCGCACTGGCTTTTGCCGCGTTCACGGTAAGTCCCTAGATTCCCTAGATTTGGAGATTTTACAGGTTTGTTCTTAAAATCTATTTTCCTTTGCTTAAAGTTTATCGCTTTTTCATATAGTTCGATATCTATGTTTTTCTTAGTACTACCGTGGGGTTTTGGGTAGTTTACTTTATTTGTATCTTTATTGTCTCTTATTGAGTCTAATTTCTGTTTTTCGACGATTTTTTCGTCGTTTACTTCCTCTAATTCGCTCTCGCTTATAATTAGAGTGTCTGCGGATGAATTCACGTACCTTTCGTTTCTTCCAATTAACTCTAGTTGTTCAAAGAAATTTTTTGTACTATTTCTAGTTTTTTCTATCGTGTCCAGAGTCTTTTTTAATTGAATGTTTTCTACGCTATTTCTTTCATCGGTACGTAGTTTCATACGCAAATCCTTTTCGCTTCTCTTATATCTAACGCTATTTGAATTTCGCATGTCTTTATTATGCGCGCCGTCGCATGCTTTTAACGGCGTGCTACTCTTGCTTGGCTTAAAGCTAATTTCGCTTCGACCTTTGCTTCTCGCACTTTCCGCGCTTTTATTGTTTGTTTTGCTCAATGTTTTCTTAGTGTTCATCACTTGCACTGTGTCTGAGCTTAAATTTATTGTTTCTATCGCGACCTTATTTCTATTTCGCGATTCGCAGTGTTCTCGCGTGAGTGTCTTATCGCTCGCTTGACACTTTTCGCTCGCACTTTCTGCACTCTCGTGCACCTTTCGTGCTGCACTTTTTACACTTTCGATTCGGATTTCAGACTCTTTTAATATACTATTTCGCGCACTACCCGCACTTTGCTGCTCTTCCCTCCGAGCTGTGGGCTGAGTCATTTCCACTTCTTCTTCTTGTCTCCTTTTATTCTCAAGAGACAGGTGTTGGCTCCATCTCGTCAACGGAAAACCATCTTCTTCTTCTTTCAGCTTGCCGCCTATTTGACGACATGCCAGTCTTGCAATCAGGATGCATGGTTCGTCGCCGTCCAGAATCATCGCCTCGACGTTGATTGTTTTTCTGAACATTATCAATTCGACTTTGACAGCTTTGAATTTTACCCTTTTTTCCCTCTTCAGGTACGCGGGTATACTCGTTGAATCTTTTATTCTTTCCAATGCTCGTACTTCGGTTTCAATTTGATTTACCGCTGCACTGGTGATCACGTTAAATTCTCCTCTGTGATCAAATCTTACTTTCATATCGATGCCTTCCACTCGACCCGCGAAAAATGGACATTGCTTCTCCATCTTCTCGTTCTGCACCCAGGATCTGCACTTCCTTATCGGGTTGCACCTCTTCTTTTTCCGAACTTTGTCGCATTTCGTTCGCAAAGTTCTGTATTCTTCCGACTTCTATCGATCGGATCTCTTTCGAAGTCTTAATCATATTTACTTCGACTTGGTTACTTAATATCGTCTCTCTATGTGGTTTCAATTGTCGAGAGTTATAAGTTCCAAGGGCATTTCCTTCCAGATCTTCAACCACGTAGGCATTTTTGCGCACTTCGCGACGAATTCTGTGTGGTCCATCATACACCAAGTGAATCTTTCTAGTGAGTCTTCGGTTTGCGTCACTTCGTCGATGGAGTTTAATCCACACTTTTGTTCTCGTTTCGTACACTTCCGCCTGCCCGTGCTTGTCTGTCTGCGTCTTTCTCTGCTGCGCCCTTTTCTTCAGCGTCTGCGTCGCTGCTTCTATTCTTTTATTGAGTATCTCATCCGCTTCTTGTTGATTATTTTGTTCTTCAATCGCGTCGGATGGTCTCAATCTTAGATCCACGTACAATGGTTCCTCCACACCTGGATGTAAGTCTACAGGATTGAATCCTGTGCTTCTATGTGTCGTGGAATTAATAGTTTTCTCCGCTCGGTCTATTATTTTATCCCAGCTTGTCTGATGATCGTGCGCGTAAACTCTAATAATACGCCCGATTTCTCGCATTACCCTTTCTACTGGGTTGGATTGCGGGTTATACGGCGATGTCTTCCTTACGGAAAAACCTATATCGTTCGCAAAATTTCTCCATCTCGCCGTAATGAATTGCCCTCCGTTGTCGGACAATATTTCGTTCGGAATACCTACTCGACTAAAGTATTCTACTTGCAACGCGTCAATTATTGAATCAAGTTTTTGATTCTTTAATGGATACAATTTTGTAAACTTGGAAAATTGATCCATGACCACGAGTATGTATTTATTACCTCGTGACGTTTGCGGTAATGGCCCAAACAGGTCAATCGATATAACCTCGCTTGGTTTTCTCGGTAATTCGTAGTACTCTACTCCACGAGTCGGCCTCGTGTAATATTTCGTGGCTTGGCAAACGCAACACGATGCTACCACGTCCCTCGCTACGCGTTCAAGGTTATGCATCACGAAATAGCCGTTGATGAAATCTATCACCTTATCTGTGCCGAAGTGCAGAAGGTATTCGTGCACCTTTTTTGTTAAGTGCCATTTTATGGCCTCGGGTACCACGATACGCTCCCCCCTCGTTGTAATTATACGAATAAGATTTTCCCTTAACGGTAGTTCATCCGGTGTTTCCGCAATTTGTTCTTGCAATTCCCTGTCTTCGCGTTGCCCGTCCGCGATCATGTCCGCCCATGTTGCCGTTTCTGTCACGTCGTTTGGCTTTCTTATAGCCGCTACGCGTTTTATTAGACCTTCTTTCTTAATAAAACCGTTTTTAATATTATTTCTCGATAACGTGTCTGCTATCTTGTTCTCGACACCCGGTACGTGGCATATCTCCAATTCGAATTCACCCAGGAACGCCATCCATCGCGCTATTCTAGAGCTATCGTCCGCGCATGCCGACATAAACTTTAACGCTCTGTGGTCGGAATGGATTTTTACGTGGCGTCCTAGTAGTGTCGCGTGCCACTTCCGTAATGCCCATACTAACGCTAGACACTCGATTTCGGTAACAGTGTAATTCATTTCTGCACCTTTTAAGCTTCGACTCGCGTACGCTACCGTGTATCGCTTATCCGGCTCGTCCGCATTGTATTGGTAGAGTCGCGCACCCAAACCGTATTTTGACGCGTCTACATACAACCCGAATTTTAAACCCGGCCTTATGATAAACAGACACGGCGCCTCGCTGAATGCTCGCTTTATGTCCGCGAACGAACGTTGAATCTCATCCGTCCACTCAAATTTCGAATTTTTCTTAAGCAGACTTTCTAACGGTCTCGTCATTGACGCAAGATTCTTGATGAATCGTCGGTCCCAATTTATCAACCCAAGAAAAGCCTGGAGTGCCTTCTTGTTTTTCGGTCGTTCAAAATTTTGAATAGCTAATTTGGTGTCTGTATTCATGTCTGCTTTTACTTGGTCGAACGTATGACCCAAGAATTTAATTTCTGACTTTAGGAACTCACATTTGTCCTTGTTCAGTCTAAAACCTACACTTTGTAGTTTTTCGAGCACGTAGTTCAAATGAAATAAGTGCTCTTCAAGAGTACTTGACGCAATTAAGATGTCGTCAAGATATATAATCGTGAATGGATCACATTCGTCTCCTATTGCTTTTCGCATAGCTCTAGTGAAAGATGCTCCTGCGGTTTTAAGTCCGAACGGCATTCTACGAAATACGTACGTCTGGTTATCAAATTTGAACCCGGTAAATTGTTTAGTGTCCGCCGTTAACGGAATCTGCCAAAAAGCTTTGGCCACATCCAACGTAGTGAAATATTTTTTATCTCCGATTCTACGGAATACCTCGTCGATCGTTGGCGGTTGATCGTGGTCATTCGTCATATTCTTATTGACTTTCCGCGCGTCCAAGCACAATCTGATTTCACCGGTCTTTTTGACTACTACTACCAGAGGATTTACGTATTGCGTGGATGCTCGCTCTATAATCCCTACACTTTCGAGTGCAAGTAAATGTTCTTTTACTTTGCCCCTGTGCACTTCGGGTACCGGATATGTTCTCGCTTTGAACAGTTTTCCCGAATTCATCTTTATCTCGTGCGCATAATGCGTTACGCAACCTATTTCGTTTTTAAATAATTCCGCGTATCTCGCTAGAATTTTATTCATGTGTGCTTCCGCGTCCTCTATGGTTATCGCGTTAAGCCCTATTTTTAATAATCTATTTTCGGGAAAGTGTACTATAAAGTTCTTCCCGCACTTAAGTGTAGCTTTGTTCGCTAAGAAAATCCATCCCCAAAATCATATCGTACGACAAATTACGAACTATGTACAGCTCATGCGTAAAATCTCTCTCGTACATGGAAAAGCTTATTTGTATTCTGTTCGCGATTAATTGCCCGCGATCTGAAAACGCTCCCACCAGCGAGAATTTCTTTATTGGAATGATGCGCATAGCTACACCCTCGTGTCAGTAGCTTCTTCGGACTCATCCGAACTATCGATTCTTTCGAGCACTTTTACTATTGTGCTCTTCCCCTTTGGCCCCTTGACCTGCTTTTGCACACTCTTATACCTGGGTAGCTTCTTCGCGGTTTTGGCCTCTTTCTGCGCCTGGTTGCTCCCCTCGGCTCCCGGGGATCCTCCGGCGTTGTCTTTCCCTTCCGGCTTCAAGGTCAGGCGGCCAGGTATTGCCGGCAGGCTCGAGTGTCACGTCGAGCGCTGCCTAAGCAACGGAAGTCGGTTCAACCCGACGGGGCCAAGTACAACCATGGCCCGAGGTAGGCAGGAGCCGGTTCAACCCGGCGGGGCTGAGTTCAACCTCAGCCCGTGGAGCGGTCGAGACAGGAGTCGGTTCAACCCGACGGGGCCAAGTACAACCTTGGCCCGAGGTATAGAGTGCCGGTTCAACCCGGCGGGGCTGAGAACAACCTCTGCCCTAAGAGGTGCTAGGTAGTGGTGAGATCGGTATCAGGAGCTGGTCGGGATAGGATCTGGTCCCGATGTCTCGGCCGGCCGGGCTTATATACCCGGCCGGCGGCCCCCACTGTGCGTCGTCGGTCCGGCGGTGGGAGTCGGTACCGCCTGGGGACCCCGCGAGAGCGAGACAGAACGTGTCGGCGAGCGGGAGCGCATGCAGAGCGAGATAGCGCGTGCCGGTGAGCGAGAGCGTAACTCGAGTGGGAACGCGCATGCGTTAGGCAATATGGCGGCGGCAGGACAGGTAGAGCTAGGTGGAAATAAGCAAGCCCTGTATGGAGCTATATATATTTGTCGGATATTACATGTTACTACCGTAGTAACGGCCCTGCCGTTACATCACCTTCCCCGGTTAGATGGTGGTGGTACGGGGCCGCAGGCGACTGCTCCGCAGGGTGCCATCCCTATTAAATCGGAGGCTCCAAAGGCCCTCCGGGGTCCAGGCGCGGTGGCGGCGAACGTGGTGGACCGCGTGCTGGGGCACTTGGATGGTCTTCCCTGGGGCCACCTGGACGTTGATGGGTGCCGCTGGGTGGGCGCCCACTGCCTGGAGCGGTGGCGGCGCTGGCTGGTCTCGAGCGGTGGCGGCGCATCGCGACGGTGCTGGTGGTGGTCGTGGCGCCGGGGTGCCGGTGGCCGCTCGGCACGCGGTCGGTGTCGGCCAGTTTGTTCGCGGGGCCTGTGGTCGGGTCCGTGTCCGCCCGCGCTGGTCCGGTGGTGTCGGTGGCGGCGTTGGTCGCTGTGTGTTGGTGCGCGCGACCCGTATTTTCGGGGCCGGCCTTGGCGCCCGACGTCGGTCCGGTGGTGGCGGTGGCGGCGTGGACAGGAGGAGGATCTTCTTCCTGTTATCCGCGTCGCCCCACTGAATCGCGGTTCCGACGCGGTGTGTTGGTCGGCGGCGGCGGTCGGGTGGCTCCGGCGTTGGTGGCGGCGTGACCGGTGTTGGCCCGGGGCCGTCGGGGAACTCGCCCTCTTGATCCTCGGACCACCGTCCGAACAGATCGATTAACTGCCGGCGCTCGGCTTCTGTCGGCATGCTGGTCGTTAGTCAATTGATTCGTTCGCGATTCGGCGCTAGGTCTTTTATACCGGTTTTTGGAATGTCCGGTATGCGGTATGCGTGGTTTTTGCGTTTTTCCGCGGCGCGTTCTCGGACCGGTCACGCCATCGGTTGCGTATCTCGCGTTTGGGGCCGTTCCGAAACAGTAAGCGCGAGACATCTGGGTATCGGTGTTCGGAGTCGGTAACCGTGCTCGTATCTGGTGTTGCCATCGCTTCCGCTTGTACCGACTCTTGCGATCGGTAAGCGCGATTTCCCCGGTGTCGGTACGGAGTTTCGCGGATATCGATGCTCGCGATGGATAACCGGGGTGTTCTCGCGCGTTATCGCTATATGCTGTAGGGCGGGTTCTGGCTGTCAGGCGTTAGTCCACGGGGTTACCCTCGGCTCCGGGTTGGTTTGGGTGCGCCTTGAGATCTTGCACATGTACGTGCCGGTGCCAGCGTCCGCGTTGATCTCGGAGGTCGACGATGACGGGCGAGACTATTTTCCGTACCTCCAAGAGCCCTATGAATTTCGGCGCCAATTTGGCGTTGAACGCCTTGGCCTTATTGGACGGGGCATGGTTCTTTCGCCACACCAGCTCCCCTATTTTGGGCTTCCACTCCCGCCTTCGGAGGTTATAATGCCGTTCTTGGCGTTAGAATGTCTGCGCTAAGCATACGCGTACGAGCTCGTATGCTTCTTGTAGCCGCCGGTGGGTCGTGTCTGGTGGTGTCGCGGTTCCCGGTTGGCGGCGGTCTTCCGGATGCGGTCTGGCGAGTTCCCTCCCGTGATTGAGATAGGCAGGGGTGTGTCCCGTGGCCTCGCTCCACGCGGTGTTGAACGCGTACTGGAGAGCGGTGATGTGCTCGTCCCACGTCTTCTGGTTACGCCCCACGTACTGTGCTACCATCGTCTTGATGGTCCGGTTGGCCCGTTCCACCGTGTTGCACTGCGGCGTGTAGGGCGGCGCGCCCCGATGTTGAATCCCGAGCGTGTTTAGCAACTTCTCCAGCTGCTTGGACTTCAGTTGGGTCCCGTTGTCCGAGATGACCCACTGGGGGCATCCGTGGCGGTACACGACCTGGTCCACGAAGGCTCTGGTGACGTTCGCGGCGGTTGCCTTTCGTAGAGGTGTGACCTCCAGCCATTTCGTGAACCGGTCTTGCATCGTGAGAAGCCACGTATGCCCTTGGTTGGAGCGGGGTAGTGGTCCCACTAGGTCTATCGAGACCTGTTGCCACGGTGCGTCGACCGGGGCGGTGTGCAGTGTGCCGGCGGGTCGGTGTTGTGACGCCTTATGAGCCAAACAGGTCGTGCAGGAGCGTACGTATCGGGCGATTTCTCGTAGCATCCCCGGCCAGTAATACTGTTGTGCGATGCGGGTCATGGTCTTGTCGGTCCCCAAGTGTCCGGCGGCTGGATCGTCGTGCCAGCGTCGTAGCAGGGCGTCGCGTTCGGGTGTTGGGACGCATTGTTTCCACTGCGCGTCGGCGGGTACTTCCCGGAAGTCTAAATCGTGGAGTATGTGTCGCCACAGGCGCCCGTCGCGTATCTGATAGTCCGGTCGGTCGGCGGGTCGAGTCTGGACGTCCCGGCTGATGCGGCGGTACCATGCGCATGGTGGTGTTCGGCGGGCTGCCGCGACCTCGGGCTCGCGGGATAGCGCGTCGGCTACTAGATTCTGGGCGCCTCGCCGGTACTTGATTTCAAAATCGTATTGCTGGAGTTCGATCATCCAGCGCGCTAGCCGGCCGGATGGGGCCTCCAAGCGTTGGAGCCACCGGAGGGACTGGTGGTCGGTGAGTACAGTGAACCGGTACCCTTCTAGGTAGTCCCGCATCCGGCGTATTCCCCAGACCACGGCGAGGCACTCGAGTTCGGTGGCGCTATAGTTCCGTTCGGCGTGGTTCAGCGTCCAGCTGGCGTAGGCAATCACGCGTTCGCCTTCGTCGAGCTGTTGCGTCAGCACGGCTCCGAGCCCGTGCGTGCTGGCATCTGTCTGCAGCGTAAACGGTCGCTCGAAGTCCGGGCATGCAAACACCGGGGCGGCTGTTAGGGCGGCCTTAAGGCGTTGAAAGGCCTCGTCCTCGGCGGCGGTCCAGGCCCATCGCGCTTTCTTCTGGGTTAGGCGTGTCAGGGGCGCGGTGACGGTGGAGGAGTCCGCGATGAAACGTCGGTACCAGGACGCCAGGCCTAAGAATTGGCGTACTTGCCGGAGGCTGGTGGGTGTGGGCCACCCGGCGATGGCGCTCACCTTGGCGGGGTCGGTATGGATTCCGCGGCGGTCGATCATGTGGCCCAAGTAGCGCAGGCTGTCCCGGCAGAAGTGGCACTTGTCCACGTTGAGCCGGAGTTTCGCGGCTCGCAGGCGTCGAAAGACTTCGGCTAGGTGCTCTAAGTGCGCCTCGAACGTGGCGCTGGCCACGACGATGTCGTCCAAGTACACGAGGACGTGGGGCTCTAGTTCGGGCCCCAGGATCGAGTCCAAGAGGCGCTGGGAGGTGGCGGGGGCCGAGTGCAGCCCAAATGGCATCCTCTTGAATTGCATCAGTCCCCTCCCTGGGACTGTAAACGCCGTGGCCGGCCGGCTTTCGCGTGCCAATGGTACCTGCCAATACCCGTTCTTGAGATCCAGCGTGGTCAGGTACTTTGCGCCTCGGAGTTTGTCGAGTGTGGACGCAATGTGTGGCAGCGGATAGGCATCCTTCTGCGTCACGTCGTTGAGTTTCCGGAACTCGATGCAGAATCGATAGGTGTTATCCTTCTTCTTAACGAGTACGACCGGGGAACTCCACGCGCTTTGTGATGGCTCGATGACGCCGGCCTCCTCCATTTTTTGTACCTCTTGGTCGATGACGGCCTGCATGGCTGGGTTACGTGGTCGGTAGCGCTGCTTTATTGGCTGGTCGGTGGTAAGGCGTATCCGGTGTTCAGCGCGATCCGTCGGCCCAGGTATGGTATCGAACGCGGCTAGCTCCCGGCTGAGAAACTCCCTCAGGCGGTGGTCTTCGTCCGTGGTCCGGGGCGTCAACCCTGCCGATATTTCCCCTACGGCGGGCACCGCGCTGGTGGTGACGTCTGGGGGTGCTGGTAGCGCTAGCCTCAGTTTGGCCCATAGGTCGATGCCGATCAACATCGATCCGCTAAGGTTCGGCATTACCTGGAACTGATGTACTAGGGTGCGATCGATCGTGGCGACTGGCAGGTCTACGGTCTGCGTTATCGGTACCGTGGTGCCGTCGGCTAAGTTGATCTGCTGGGTTACCCCCCTCGGGGGGTGGCCGCAGTACTTGGCGCGTTTTGCCGTGGCCGGGCTCACAAATGAGACTTCGGAGCCGGAGTCTAGCAGTGCCCATATGTGCCGGTCGAGCACTCGTATCTTTATATGCGGCCTAGGTGTAAACCTTATTCGGTTGGAGCGGGTCGGGCGGTGACCGCTGGTTCCCCGGTCCGAAAGGCGTTTCCCGACGGCGGGTGACAGTCGCGTGTGAGCACCCCGTTTCGGCCGCAGCGAGAGCAAAACTTGCGCGGCGGTCTCTTACAGTCGAGCCGCGTGTGGCCTCGCTGCTTGCAGCGCCAACAGCATTCCTCCCGGCTGTAGGTGGCGGCGGCGACCAGTGAGCTGGGCACGCTGCGGGCTGGCGGCTGTTCCTCCCTTTGTCGACGCAGGACCCTCTCGTGCTCAGTCGCTCTTGCGCTTAACTCTGCGACGCTGGTGGCTTCTGTCGATCGAATGTACAGCTGGTAGCTGGAGTGCAAGTTATTGTACAGTAGTCGGGCCTTCTCCCGTGGCGTGTAGCCCCCGGCGAGTCTCATCATCGTTAGCAGGTCCGTGGCGTAGTGGTCGAAAGACTCCCCCGGTCGTTGCCTCCGGGCCTGGGCATCTTGCCGCAGCTGATCTTGGTAGTCCGGTGGGAGGTACTTTAGCCGGAAGGCGTCGCAAACGGCGTCCCAGGTGGTCCAATCTTCGTGGTTGTTGCGGTACCACAACAAGGAGTTCCCGCGTAACATTTCGGGTAATCCGAGGAGGAGGAATTCGTCAGCGTAGCGGTAAGATCGCCTTAACTCCTCGATTCGTTCGATAAACGCGAAGGGGTCCTTACTTTCGAAGCATAAGCCCCACTTTCGGATGCGGTCGAGCGTTGCGGTCGGATCGGGTGTGGTCGTTTCGGTACGGTTGGTGATCGGCGCGGTATGGTCTAGGGTTGGCTCGACATGGTCTGAGGTCGGCGCGGGCCGTACCGGCGTCGTTTCTTCTTTGTTCGGCATGTCGGTGGTGTTGTGTTCGGGGAATAGCGCGGGATTTTCGGTTACGAAATTTCGCAGTCGATGTCGCAACACGTCGAGATTCCCGGTACTGTCGAGGCTGTGGGTGACTAGAAGAGTCACGAGCTGGACTTTCGTAAGCGCGTATATCCAGGAGATTCTCATCGGGCTGCGCACGCAAGCTGGAGTCTCTACTGGGCAGGTCCCTGTTCGGGCGCCATGTAACGCGGTCACCTCGCTCGACGCTCGGATCGGCTCGTCGGTGTCCGGGTTCGAGAGGAGGGGAGACTCAAGCTTACGAGACACGCTATAGATAGAAAGAGATAGTTTATTCAGTTAGAGAAAGATAGATACAGCGTGCAGGGTCTGGCGATAGCGTGCGGTGAAGGCGGTCGCTGGTAGCAGGATCTGCGTAACGCGCAGGCGCGAAGCGATGGTCGCAAAGCGGTGAGAAGCGCAAGACAAGTATGGCGGGCAATCGTTCCCGGTTTTATCTACAGGCGCGGACGGCGCGATTAGAACTAGAGAACTTATTACTAACAGGCCTTACAACTAACGGACTTAGTACTAGACAGGTCTTACTACTAGCAGGTCTTATAACTAGCGGACTTATTATTAGACAGGTCTTATTACTAGCATGCGATTACAACTAGCGGACTTAGTACGAACAGGCCTTAACACTAGGGTACGGTTATAACTAGCGGACTTAATACTAACAGGCTTACGACTAACAGGTCTATTACTACGAGGCTTAGAACTAGCGGACTTATCTCTATCATGCGATTATATTTACAGTGCACTTATTATCTAAGGTTAGGTCAGGCGGCCAGGTATTGCCGGCAGGCTCGAGTGTCACGTCGAGCGCTGCCTAAGCAACGGAAGTCGGTTCAACCCGACGGGGCCAAGTACAACCTTGGCCCGAGGTAGGCAGGAGCCGGTTCAACCCGGCGGGGCTGAGTTCAACCTCAGCCCGTGGAGCGGTCGAGACAGGAGTCGGTTCAACCCGACAGGGCCAAGTACAACCTTGGCCCGAGATATAGAGTGCCGGTTCAACCCGGCGGGGCTGAGTACAACCTCTGCCCTAAGAGGTGCTAGGTAGTGGTGAGATCGGTATCAGGAGCTGGTCGGGATAGGATCTGGTCCCGATGTCTCGGCCGGCCGGTCTTATATACCCGGCCGGCGGCCCCACTGTGCGTCGTCGGTCCGGCGGTCGGAGTCGGTACCGCGTGGGGACCCCGCGAGAGCGAGACAGAGCGTGTCGGCGAGCGGGAGCGAATGCAGAGCGAGATAGCGCGTGCCGGTGAGCGAGAGCGTAACTCGAGTGGGAACGCGCATGCGTTAGGCAATATGGCGGCGGCAGGACAGGTAGAGCTAGGTGGAAATAAGCAAGCCGTGTATGGAGCTATATATATTTGTCGGATATTACATGTTACTACCGTAGTAACGGCCCTGCCGTTACAAACTAAGAAAAGTAAAAAAACCAATAGCAATGACGAAAGAGGATATTGACAATTTCAGAAAAGCTAAAAAATGCCATATTTGTAATGATACATTTTCTGGCGAGGAAAACAAAATAAGAGATCACAATCACTATACAGGGCGTTATCGAGGAGCAGTGCATAGCAACTGCAACTTAAAACTAAAATTACTAAATTTTGTACCAGTATTATTTCATAATTTGAAATAAGATTCTAAATTATTTCTAAGATGGATTTTGAAACTGGGGGCTAAATACACACGGAAAAATAAGAAAGCTTTAAATATAATGCCAAACACAAAAGAAAATTATGTTACAATTTCCATAAATAACGTAGTTGTTGATCAATATGAACAACAGTATGACACATCAATATGTAAAGAATGCAATAAAAAATAAAAGAATGAAATTATTGAAACCTGTAAAGAATGCAATTCGAAAACCAACATTAAAAAGAAAGGGGATATTAATAATGTAAATATGGAGGTGAGATTCATTGACACATTTAGATTTATGGACAAAAGTCTAGATTCATTAGTTAAAAACTTACTCGATGTAAACGATTGTTTTTGTTCACGCTGCAAACTATTGAAGAAATAACAAATATGAAATTACTTTCTATAAACGAACATGATGTACTTAAAATGATTGCGAGATGCAAGAGGTGTAATGGAATGTATTTAAACCTGTTGATTATTCTAAATTTAAATTATTCTAAAACTATGCTAAAAAAATTAAAAAGAGAATTTACATTTAGTTCTACAAAAGGGAATTTATATGTATGAATGGATGGACTCTTATGCTAAAATGTATGAGTTATATTTGCCTAGCAAAAGTAAAGAATGGTATTCAATTTTAAATGATGAAAATGTGAGCCCTTATAAACTTAAATTTGCGCATAAAGTATATAGACATTTTAAATGTAAAACTGTAAAAGAATATCATAATTTATACTTGAAATTAGATACTGTTTTATTACATGATGTTTTTGACAATTTCAGAGAAAAATGCTATAAAGAATATGGGCTTGACCCTGTATATTATATATCTGCTCCGCATTTTGCTAATGATGCTTCATTAAAATACACTGGACAAACATTAGAATTATTATCAGATAGGGAAATGTATGAAACATATGAAGCTGGAATAAGAGGTGGAATATCTATGATTCCACACAGATATGCATTAGCTAATAATTGTTATTTTTATGATAATAAAATTGGAAAGACTGTTAAACTATCCAAAGAAAAAGCGATATAAAAAGGTATATATAACAGCAAAAAGCATGTTAGCTATATTTTATACTTAGATGCTAATAATCTATATGGGTATGCGCTTAGTCAGCCCCTTCCTATAGGAGAATTTAAATATGAAGATGTAAATGATTTCACTCTTGAAACAATTAAGAACTTGCCATATGATGGAGAATATGGTTATACATTTCTCGTTGATTTGGATATCCCATTGGAATTACATGATAAATTTAAAAATTATCCAATGTTACCCGAACATTATGTACCTAGTTATGATGAATTATCTAAATATCAAAAAGAATTGATATCTAAAGGAATTGGTAAAATACCAACTAGCACTAAACTTATGTGCACGTTAAAATCAAAAAATAATTATTTATTTGATTATAGAATGTTATAAGAATGTCTTAATCAAGGAATAATCTTAAAAGATATAAAAAAGGTAATAACATTTAGGCAAACCCCCGGTTCTTGAATGCGAAGCATTCGACAAAAAGCATGGTTGAAGTCCTACATTGACTTAAACACAAAACTTAGACAAGAAGCTAAAAATGATCTTGAAAAGGACTTTTTTAAACTCATGAATAATTCGGTATACGGAAAACAAATGGAACATGGTAAGAAATAGATGTCAGGTGGACTTGTTTTATTCATATAAAAATTTTGCAAGGTGTAAAAATTATGAAGATAGACAAATAATAGATGATGATAAATTGCTTGTGTATCGGAAAAAGAAAGAAATAACATTAAATAAACCTATATATGGTGGGTTTGTTGTTTTAGAGTTATCATGGTGATAAAGCTAAATTGTTAGGAACTGATACTGATTCATTTATTATTTATGTGGAAACAGATGATCTTTACTTGGATATAAAAAAATTTATACAATATTTTGATACGAGTAATCATAAAATTGATTGGATGCCACAAGTAAATAAAAAAGTAATCGGTATATTCAAAAATGAATATCTCGGAATACCCTTAAGAGAATGGGTTGGATTGAGGTCTAAAATGCATGCTTTTACGATGAAACTGAAACAAAGTTCTGTAAAGAATTAAAAAGTTTATAACAAAAATAAAAGAAAAAAATATGTAAAGGAATAAAAAAATCAAATATAAACAAAATGAAATTTGATATGTATAAAAACTGTTTGTTTGAAGGTAAAAACACAACTGAAGCTGTATACAATATTATATCAAAAGAGTTGAAACTTTACACTGTTAAAACAAATAAAATAGCATTATCATCATACGATGATAAAGTAGATTTAAATAATAATATAGAAACGTCTCCTTTTGGTTATAAATACCTCATGTGGAGGGATCGATATTTGGATTTATTGCAAATAAATTACCTGCTTATATCAAACTTACTTTCGAAGGAGAGGGTCTGAACTAAAAAATGTGAGCGTTGTAACGCGGTCACCTCGCTCGACGCTCGGATCGGCTCGTCGGTGTCCGGGTTCGAGAGGAGGGGAGACTCAAGCTTACGAAACACAGTATAGGTAGAAACGATAGTTTATTCAGTGAGAGAGAAAGATAGATACAGCGTGCAGGGTCTGGCGATAGCGTGCGGTGAATGCGGTCGCGGGTAGCGGGATCTGCGGTGCGCAACGCGGTGAAGCGAGGGGGGGATTTAAGGCGGGAGGAGGCACGAACCAAGCATCCATCTCTTCCGTGGCAGCGGCACTGTCGTATCTGTGTAGGGCGTTTTACACACTTCCTCAGCCCGACAAATAATTGTTAGAAAACAACATTTGCGGGTCTGAAAAAATATGCGAGGTACAAGTTGCTGAATCGGGAATCGAACCCGAGTCTTTCGCTTTCCGGGCAACTGCTCTTACCACTGAACTATTCAGACCTCACACCTTACGCCACTTTACGGCGAGAAGCGCCAGACAGGTGCGGCGTGCGATGGTTCCCGGTTTTATCTACATGCGGCGGATTTATCACTAACAGGCCTTATAACTAGCGGACTTAGTACTAAGCAGGTCTTATTACTAGCAGGTCTTAAGACTACGATGCGGTTATAACTAGCGGACTTAGTACTAACAGGTCTTATTACTAGCGTGCGGTTATAACTAGCGGCCTTATCACTAACGTGTGGTTATAACTAGCGGACTTATTACTAGGCAGGTGTTATTACTAACAGGCCTTAAGACTAGGATGCGGTTATGACTAGCGGACTTAATACTACCAGGCGTTATAGCTAGCGGACTTATCTCTATCATGCGACTACTATTTACAACGCGGTATTTACATACAGCTTATATACTAGCGTCAGGTCAGGTGGTGAGGTATTGCGGGCAAGACCGAGTGTCACGTCGGGCCTGCCTTGGCAACGGAAACCGGCGAAACCCGGCAGGGCTGAGCGAAACCTCAGCCCGGGTAGGTGTTAGGAGCCGGCGAAACCCGACAGGGCCAAGAGAAACCTTGGCCCGAGGAGTGGTGACAGGAGTCGGCGAAACCCGACGGGGCTGAGCGAAACCTTAGCCCGAAGGTAAAGAGAGCCGGCGAAACTCGGCAGAGACAAGAGAAACCTTGTCTCCGAGAGGTAGTAGGTATTGGGCAGGTCGGTGTTTGAAGCTGGATGTCGGGACAGGATCTGGTCTCGATGTCTCGGCCGGCCGGGCTTATATACCCGACCGGCGTCCCCCACTGTGCGTCGTCGGTCCGGCGGTGAGAGTCGGTAACGTGTGGGGACCCCGCGAGAGAGATAGAGCGTGCCGGTGAGCGAGAGCGCATGCTGAGCGAAATAGCGCGTGCCGGTGAGCGAGAGCGCCTGCCGAGAGAGGACGCGCATGCGTTAAGCAAGATGGCGGTAGCGGGATAGGTAGAGCTGGGTGAATAAGCAAGCCGTGCGTTTGTATATATATGTAACGATACCGTTACTAACGGCCTAGCGGGCCGATCGACCGCGCGCTTTTCGAGGCTCGGCGCTTATGGCGTCCCTAAGCTCCCACACCCGTGTCGCGGCCCCACCGTAGGGACCACCCCACCACACGTGGAATCGCGCGAGTGGGAGGCCGGCCGCCGGTATATAAGGCGCTCCGGCGAGCGTAGCGTTACCAGTTCCCGATCCCGAGTCCTACCTAGTACAACTCCTGATCCGAAACCTATACCGCGTTACACCAGGCTACGGGCTACCCGTAGTTACGCCGGGCTACCCGGTTGCTGGGACGGCGCACCCTGATACCTAGCGTTACACCAGGTCACGGGCTACCCGTGGTTATGCCGGGCTACCCGGTTGCTGGGACGGCGCATCCTACCCCGCGTTAAACCAGGTCACGGGCTACCCGTGGTTATGCCGGGCTACCCGGTTGCTGGGACGGCGCATTCTCGATCCTTCGCGTTAAACCAGGTCACGGGCTACCCGTGGTTATGCCGGGCTTCCCGGTTGCTGGGACGGCGCACTCTTAGTTTATAAGACCGTACCGCGCTCCGCGCACCGTTCAACCTGGACGGCCGTTTGTATAGATCGCGACCGTTTCCACCGTAAGACCACTTTGGTCTCCGTGTATCCTTCCGTCTAAATACCGCGACCCGTTAAACTGTAATACCGCTCTGTTGTAAGACCGTTGTACATACCGTAACCAGTAAGACCGCTCCGGTCTCCGCGTCCTGATAGACTCTAGCACCGTTTGTATATACCGCGACCTGTTCCTATTGTAAGACCGCATTGTATATACCGCGACCTGTCCGTATTGTAAAACCGCACTGTATATATCGCGCCTTCTGACTATAGAGTTAATTAGAGATTAGGATTCCCGCTAAGTGTCGCGCCGATTCCACCTTCACACACGGCCTTCAGACTACGAAGGAGCGTCAGTCCTTTTAAGGATAGAACGCCGAGAACGCCGACGCCTCGTCCTTTTAAGGATAAGGCCGCCAGGCAGTTGGAACTACATTGAAGGCCCCGCGACCCCGTAGCATTTAAGATCTGTTCTGTCCGCCTAGAATAACCATAGTTTACTTGCATGCAAACCTCGCGATTGCCGAACACAGCCGCTTGAGCCACGCTCGCTACCCGAGCTCCACGCGCACCAACCGCACGCGAAACTCTGTACGCACCGCGTTTGCATATCGCATTGTGAATAACAACCGCTCACGCGCGAAACTCTGTACGCATCGTTCCCGCCTGCTGCATTGTACATAGCTTTCAGTGTTAAATATCAATTATAATAACCGCTTGAATAAACCTAATTAGTTAAACCGCTTATACCGAGGTAAAGTAAGTTGGAGTTTCCCCCTTCTCCCGAATCCTGGCACCGGCGAGCCTTAATCCGCGGCGTACGGGAAAGGTGAACCGTTACATGGCGCCCGAACAGGGACCTGACTAGTCTAGTGGAGACTCCAGCTCGCTCAAGCCTACCTAGATGCCCGCGTGGGTAAATAACTTGAAAAAAGACGCGGTAATTAAATTACTGGCCAAGCACGGACTCGAAACCGTAGGCACCCTTGACGAGCTACGCCGACAGCTCCGTCGTTTTGTTACCGATAACCCGACTTTTTTCGCGTCCCACCCCACGACCCCCGAAGACACCAAGATGCCACTATCAAATGAAGGCCCGACCGCCGGCACGACCGGAGCAACCACCGTCGACCCGGCTAAGGCCATGAATCAAATCCGGAAGTGGGGGTGCCACTTCGACGGGAAGGACCCGCTAGCGTTCCTGGAACGCATCGACGAGCTGAAACGAGGATACAGCTACAACGACGAGCAGTTGCTCTTGGGGCTACCCGAACTTCTTCGCGGCGAACCACTGATGTGGTACCGCAACTGCCGCCATAACTGGACCCTGTGGGCCGAGTTTTGTCGGGACTTCCGCGCCCAGTATCTGCCCAGTGAGTACTCATACCAACTAAGGAGTACGATCCAAGGGCGGAAGCAGCAACCACGTGAGGCGTTCCAACAATTCGCCACTGAGGTGATGACCCTCATGCGACGCGCAGGCGGCTACACGCCCCAAGACCAGCTCGAGCAGCTGTACGCCAACATGCGCCCGGAATATCGCCTCTACATCCGAAGAGGCGAGATTACCAACACTAGCGCGCTCAGCGCCCGAGTCACCGATATCGAGGTGATCGAAAACCTGCGTCGGCAGGAGGAGCGTAAGACTCCAGGACCGACGGTGGCAGCCGCTGCCTACAGCCGAGATGACTGCTGCTGGAGATGCAAGCAGCGAGGACACACCCGGCAGGATTGCCGCCGACCGCCGAGAAAGTTTTGCTCCCGGTGCGGGAAAGACGGGGTTTTGACTCGAGATTGTCATCCCCCGGCGGGAAACGGACCGCGGGCCGGCACTGTCGCGGCCAGTACCCAGCCCGAGTCCGAGTAGAATTTACTCCGAGACCGCACATACAGGTCCGTGTTGTCCGCCGAACAATACGGGCCCTGCTCGATTCCGGTTCGGAAGTTTCGTTTATCAGCACCGAAACCGTCGACCGCCTAAAGATCCGCACACGTCGTCCAGACACCGTGGCTAAGCACGTTAACTTAGCGGATGGGACGCGGATCCCCATCACCAGAGTTCTCACACTCCCCATCACCGTACAGGGGGAGACTATCCGGCACCAGTTCTCCGTTCTGCCGAGCCTGAGTAGCCCCATGTTGATAGGCGTAGATCTATGGGCCAAATTGCGAATCACGCTGCCACCACCGCCGCCGCCAAACGAACCGACTGGCAACCCGACCACCCTGGGAGTCATAACCGTCGGCAGCACCGCTGGGAGATCCGAGGAAACCCAGCGCCTGGAAAGGTTTTTAGCGATCGAATTACCAAAGTTTGAGCGGGTTCAAGGGCCAACCGATCGGGTACAACACCACATCCGATTAAAGCCCGGACCCGCCATCAAACAACGATATCGCCCACGTAATCCGGCGATGCAGGCCATAATTGACCAGGAAGTGCAAACGATGGAGAAGGAGGGAATCATCGAGCCCTCAACTAGCGCCTGGAGCTCTCCAATCGTCCTGGTCAAGAAGAAGGAAGGGGCCTACCGATTTTGTATTGACTATCGGAAACTGAACGCGGCATCCGAGAAAGACGCCTATCCGCTGCCGCACATCACGGCCACGCTGGATAAGCTACGTGGAGCTAAATACCTGTCCACGCTCGATCTGAAAAGCGGATATTGGCAGGTGCCTCTCACACCGCAAAGCCGGCCGGCGACCGCATTTACCGTGCCGGGCCGTGGCCTGATGCAGTTTAGGGTGATGCCCTTTGGCCTGCACTCGGCACCTGCTACCTTCCAGAGATTGCTCGACTCGATACTCGGCCCAGAACTCGAACCGCACGTCCTGGTATACCTCGACGATATTATTATCGCTAGCCGCACATTCGAGGACCACCTACGGCATCTATCCGAGGTCTTTCGTCGCCTGCGCCAGGCACGGCTCCGTCTCAATCCGGATAAGTGCCACTTCTGCCGGACGAGCCTCCGCTACCTCGGGCACGTTATTGACCGCCGGGGTATCCGTACCGACCCCGAGAAAGTGAGCGCCGTCGCGAATTGGCCAGCGCCGACCAGCGTGAAAAAGGTACGCCAGTTTCTGGGAGTGGCCTCGTGGTACAGGCGCTTCATCGCCGACTTTTCGACCCTCGCCGCACCTCTCACCAGGTTGACCCATAAGAAGGTCAAATGGACCTGGACGGACCACGAGGAAGCCGCTTTCCGAGGGCTAAAGAAAGCCCTGACCACCGCGCCGGTCCTGGCTTGTCCAGATTTCGCGAGGCCATTTGTTCTCCAAACTGACGCCAGCGCACACGGTCTGGGGGCCGTATTAACCCAACACCTTGACGAGGGAGAGCGAGTCATCGCTTACGCCAGCCGAACCCTCAACGCCGCGGAGCGTAATTACAGCGCTACCGAGTTGGAATGCCTGGCAGTCGTTTGGGGCATCCGGCGGATGCGCGAGTATCTTGAGGGCTACCACTTCACGGTCTTGACCGACCACCAGGCCCTCCGTTGGCTGCAGCGAATCGAGGAACCTACCGGCCGCCTGGGACGATGGATATTCGAGCTTCAGCAGCACGACTTTGATATCCAGTACCGCCGAGGGGCCCTTAACCGAGTAGCCGATGCCCTGTCTCGTACGCCAGAGGCCAACGCGGTCACGCGACAGCCAGCGTGCCGCTGGTACCGCCGCATGCTCGCGGAGGTAGAGTCGCGGCCAGCCGACTTTCCAGACTACGAGGTGCGGGGCGGGCAACTCCGGCGACATATCCTGCACGACCTGGATTTTGGGGAAACACCGACCGAAGACCAGTGGAAGCAGTGCGTCCCCACCGAACAGCGTCTACCCTTGCTCGGCCGGCTGCACGACGATCCGGCAGCCGGACACCTCGGCATCGCGAAGACCATCGCTCGCATCGCGCCGCTGTACTATTGGCCAGGCATGTTCCGAGACATTACCAGATATGTCCGGAAGTGCCCGACGTGCATAGCACACAAGGCCTCGCAACAGCGACCGGCCGGGACTCTACGCGCGACCGCTTGTACCGCCCCCTGGCAGCAGGCCGCCGTCGACTTGGTCGGACCACTACCCCGATCCACAAAGGGGCATACGTGGCTGCTGACCATCCAAGATCGATTCAGCAAATGGCTAGAGATGGTTCCATTACGCCGGGCCACCGCTGAGAATCTGGCACATGCCGTGACTCAACGTCTCATATATCGGCACGGGTGCCCAACAACGCTGGTCTCCGATAATGGGACCCAGTTTACGTCCCAGCGATTCAAGACGCTCCTTGCCGCCTTCGGGATCGCGCACCGCAAATCGCCCGTCTATGCGCCCCAGTGCAACCCGGTCGAGCGGGCCAACCGCACGGTAAAAACAATGATCGCCCAGTATGTGGGGAAGCAGCACCGAAACTGGGATGAGCGGATAGTCGCGCTACAATTCGCGATCAACACCGCGAGACACGAGGCCACCGGATACACCCCGGCGTACATCATACACGGGCGCGAATTGGCACGACCCCACCCGGAGGACCGGAGACCGCCGGCCCCCGCTCCAAGTCCGGACGTCAACCGAAAACGGCTCGAAGAGGCCTTCGAGGTGGTCCGTATCCACCTGGCTCGCGCGTTCCAACGACAGGAACGCCATTATAATCTGCGTCGGCGCGACTGGCGCCCTCAGATAGGCGAGCAGGTCTGGAAGAGAGATCGGCCCCTCTCCAGTAAGAGCGGGGCATTCAACGCTAAGCTAGCACCCAGATACATCGGACCCCTGGAAGTCCGAAAGATCGTATCACCGGTCGTGGTGGACCTCCGCGACGCTCGAGGGAAGTGGCACCGGCACATTCATGTGCAAGACTTAAAACCGGCCCCAGAACCCGACAGCGAGCCGGCCGAGGAGGAAGACGGCGAGGACGACAACGCAGAGGACCACGCCGCCCATGCCCTCCCACGACCAAACCGGCCACCAAGACCCCCCCGCACCGCCTAGATTTAAAAAGGGGGGTGGTGTAACGATACCGTTACTAACGGCCTAGCGGGCCGATCGACCGCGCGCTTTTCGAGGCTCGGCGCTTATGGCGTCCCTAAGCTCCCACACCCGTGTCGCGGCCCCACCGTAGGGACCACCCCACCACACGTGGAATCGCGCGAGTGGGAGGCCGGCCGCCGGTATATAAGGCGCTCCGGCGAGCGTAGCGTTACCAGTTCCCGATCCCGAGTCCTACCTAGTACAACTCCTGATCCGAAACCTATACCGCGTTACACCAGGCTACGGGCTACCCGTAGTTACGCCGGGCTACCCGGTTGCTGGGACGGCGCACCCTGATACCTAGCGTTACACCAGGTCACGGGCTACCCGTGGTTATGCCGGGCTACCCGGTTGCTGGGACGGCGCATCCTACCCCGCGTTAAACCAGGTCACGGGCTACCCGTGCTTATGCCGGGCTACCCGGTTGCTGGGACGGCGCATTCTCGATCCTTCGCGTTAAACCAGGTCACGGGCTACCCGTGGTTATGCCGGGCTTCCCGGTTGCTGGGACGGCGCACTCTTAGTTTATAAGACCGTACCGCGCTCCGCGCACCGTTCAACCTGGACGGCCGTTTGTATAGATCGCGACCGTTTCCACCGTAAGACCACTTTGGTCTCCGTGTATCCTTCCGTCTAAATACCGCGACCCGTTAAACTGTAATACCGCTCTGTTGTAAGACCGTTGTACGTACCGTAACCAGTAAGACCGCTCCGGTCTCCGCGTCCTGATAGACTCTAGCACCGTTTGTATATACCGCGACCTGTTCCTATTGTAAGACCGCATTGTATATACCGCGACCTGTCCGTATTGTAAAACCGCACTGTATATATCGCGCCTTCTGACTATAGAGTTAATTAGAGATTAGGATTCCCGCTAAGTGTCGCGCCGATTCCACCTTCACACACGGCCTTCAGACTACGAAGGAGCGTCAGTCCTTTTAAGGATAGAACGCCGAGAACGCCGACGCCTCGTCCTTTTAAGGATAAGGCCGCCAGGCAGTTGGAACTACATTGAAGGCCCCGCGACCCCGTAGCATTTAAGATCTGTTCTGTCCGCCTAGAATAACCATAGTTTACTTGCATGCAAACCTCGCGATTGCCGAACACAGCCGCTTGAGCCACGCTCGCTACCCGAGCTCCACGCGCACCAACCGCACGCGAAACTCTGTACGCACCGCGTTTGCATATCGCATTGTGAATAACAACCGCTCACGCGCGAAACTCTGTACGCATCGTTCCCGCCTGCTGCATTGTACATAGCTTTCAGTGTTAAATATCAATTATAATAACCGCTTGAATAAACCTAATTAGTTAAACCGCTTATACCGAGGTAAAGTAAGTTGGAGTTTCCCCCTTCTCCCGAATCCTGGCACCGGCGAGCCTTAATCCGCGGCGTACGGGAAAGGTGAACCGTTACATATATATATTTGGCCGTAGTAACGGCCCTGCCGTTACAGCGTAATGATTGACTTACATGAAGTGCGTCCTTCGGACTTAGCGCCCCTTGGACTAAGCGTCCCTTAGACTAAGCCTTTCAGTCGCTTGACCTGAATTAAAAAGAATGAAAAAAATGCAGGTTTACAAGTGAATTAACACTGTGCCGGTGACCTGAATGTTATTAATTTTGCAAAAACCTCTGTGAGGAAAATCACCTCACGGTATGTGCTCGCCAGCGCTGGTTTTTTTTAAATTTTGTTGCTTTTATGTGTGATTTTGATGTTTTTTAGTTCATTTTGGTGAAGGAAAAAAATCCGGTCCAGAACGTACCCTTTTGTATACTACTGAGGAATATCTCACTGTCGCAATACATGTACATTTTTTCTGGAATCACTTTGCATTACGTCGTATTTGCATTAATTATAGTTAGAATCTATGTAATTCCAAGCAATAAGTAAATTTAAAAAAATAATGTTGTTATTTGAATGCAACATATTTCGTCATCTTTATGTAAATAAATATTTTGTTTCATTAAACAATATATTAACATATATTTAGTGTAATGAAGCAAATATTATTTGGTTGAAAAGCATTATTCCAAATAATAATCATTTTTCCGTCAAACAATATGGTTTAATGCAACGAAACTATTAAAAAGATATAAAAGTAAGGCTCTTACACGATTAAAATCAAGTAAAATCCGAGTAAAATGGCAAGAGAGCCACGCGCAGTTTTTAGGGCGCAAAGATATATAATTTAAACCAAAAAATAAATTAAAAAATTAGAGAATTTCTTTAATTACATGATTCGCGAAAGGCGGACGTTTCGGCCCTTTTTTTTGGCCATCATCAGCGCAAATAATACTAAATTCAACAATATACACGGTATACAGAAAGAGTCTTAATCAATTAAAGCGCAGAGTTACATGGTAACCAACGGTAGAAGGCGTAATCCCTCATGTCGCTCCAAAAGGCAAAAACCATTCTCCATGTAGTCCATGTTATTTCGGGGCAGAAACCTCGATTCTTTAAGCATGAATCCACGAACATGGTGATACGTTAATAATTGTGTCTGTAATTTGAGCGGAATGGTTTGTGTCAAAAAACGAAAAGAGAGAGAGGGTCCGTGTCGGAAATTACAGTAGTAAGACTTACATAAAAGAGACGCAACGCACAAGTCGACAGCAAAAATTTTTCAGCAACGCAAAATCTTAACTAAACTCACTAACTAACCACACAGTAATGAGAAGTATTGTTCGGCGAAAAAGGTGAGATGATAAAAACAAATGTTACCAGTAGCGGTAAACAACGATACAAAAACATTAGATTGTCAAAACAGTGAAATGAAAAACAATATCAGCATTGTCTGTAGTATAAAATCAAAGTAATAAATAAATAAATATATATGAAAACAGTCCAGACAAACTATCCAAAAAATAAAATAAAAACAAACTTTTTGTCGTTGTAAAAAGGTGTTTGTCAAATTAAATAGATAAATAAATAAATAACATTTAGAAGGTTGTCAAGTACAGTAAAATAATTATAAATTAAACATAAAAATTACAATGAAATATAAGATAATTAAAAACAATGACTATAATCGCTGTCAAGTATGGTAAAACACGATAAAATAAAATGTAGAGTGTGAAAAGGAGAACGACAGAAAATTAATTTTTTGAGAGCCTGTCTAAAACTGTTAAATATGCCTCTGGGAGACATTCGGTGTCTGTTTGCAGATTTAAACTTTGGTTTAAATTATATATCTTTGCGCCCTGAAAACTGCGCGTGGCTCTTTTACCATTTTACTCGGATTTTACTTGAAACTATTAAATATTTATTCAACAAAATAATGTTTCATGTAAAATTATGTTTTTGTAATGAAACAAATTTGAGTCAAACAAATAGATATACTAAATTTAAAGAAACCTTTTCCTTTGTGTGTTCTCGATATCAGTTCAAAGTCTCTTGAACATTAGCTTTCCTGGCGGACGCTCGCGCACGTGATCTGGTTTAAAAAAATCTTACTTCCTTATGATTATTTTTATCGATATTGATGCAGCTATATTTACTGAATATTTCGTTAGAAAATTTTATCGTTATTGATTCAGTTGTACTTGTCAGATATTTCGTTAGAAGAAATTTTATTATCTTTTCGGTATCACTTTATTTTTCCGCCGGAAAATTCTACTGCAAAGGATATCTATTGATTTTTATTTATTTCGAGGCGACCGGCGCGGTTTTGTTACCGGTCTTCTTGCGTCTTTCTCACGATTACTCGTAGATATAGATATTGACAAGTGACTAAATGTTTAAAGAAATGTATGGCGCAAGATGCTCTGTTTACTGAACGATTCATTTTTATCACCAACTGACGATCGTTGCCACAACGTCGCGGAAGGAAGGAATCGTGGAGTCGCCAGGACGTAACATTTTTATAAGTAATAATTTTTCCATATTTAAATAATAATATAAGCACTCTCTGATACATATACACATGTACATATATATTACATATTACTGATAGTAATAATTTTCATAATTTTGTTTTATACATATCTAGGTTGTTAAGCATCTGCATATAGTATAAAATAATTAATTAGAGAACAAAAAATTGTAGAAAACAATGGTAGAAGAAACAGCAAGTATAAAAAAGGATGCCATGGGGAATATTTTAGTAGACCAAAATGGATACGTAACATGTATTACCAAAGGTATGGTTTATTTAAAGTTGATATTTATAATTATAAATAGTTTCAAAAATAATTGATTAAAAGCGTAATTAATCACAAGTTTGCAAGTATAGATTGTTGTTCAATTATTTCAATTTATATTTAACAAATTTTTATTCAATGGCTCTGCGTATGAAAAATGTATCATGTTGTGCCTCTCCGGGCACAACGGGAATTTGGGGATGGTCCAAGGGTTCGGCTCGTCTTAGAAGTTGGGACTCCGAGTGTCGAGAAACACGAGACAAAGATTCCGTGCAATAATGATTTATTTGTACAGCTTATGTATCGTAAAGTTCGGCTTGGTGATGCTTCGGCGACGTACAATATCGGCGCTTGCGGAATCTCACAGTTTCTTCAAGTATACGCATCACCACTTAGATTCGAAATACGGCCCCGAGGTACTCGTTATCTCTCTTTTTATGATTCGAAAGTAGATTGTGATTTAGAAATGATTTTTCGGTACTAGGTCGCGATATCTTAATTGCATATTGCAACGAATTGCATATCTTGCATTTAATAGCGGTTTTGGGAACGCGCGCAAAAGTTTACGAAGTGCTGAATTTGCGCTGTGCTTCTTTTTACTTTTATAGATCGTAATTACGTTATTTGATTTCGAGTTACGACATCCCTCCCCCTTTGGAGAAGAAAACGGAAGGGTAGTGACGTTTTCTATTTGAGACTGTACGTGAAACTCCGTTTACAATTGTTTCTTATGCGTGATGTACGTTTACATTTTTTTTGGGGGGGCTCGTCATAATATTTGTGGCGGATAATCCACCACCAAGTATAAGCAGGCCATATAAGGCGCGCGAAATACTCGCGGGAAATAAAGGTCCACGCGCTAATCACGTGCCGCGCGCACAACAAGGACCACGCGCTAAGCACGTGCCGCGCGCAGGGCGAAGAGCACGCGATAAGCACGTGCACAGCAGCTCAGGTAGTCAAATACCTAACCGCGAGGCGGCGAATTGGGCAAACCGAAATCTCGCTATCAGAATACCATCAACAACGGTATATAAGGTAGCGAAGCGACAAGGCAGACCAGTCTGCTCACGCTTTCGAGAGCGCAAGCAACAGATCCGTGAGCACGACTCTTTTGACATCCGCCTAGAGCGGCTAAAAGCTGTTAAACAGCACTCCTACAGGTTCGCCTTCACGACCGCTGCCGCCCCGATCACCAGGGGCCGACCTACGGCAGAGAGCGAACCAGGAGAGCACACACCGAACAAGCGAACGAGCAAACAAGCGGGTACAGTGGTCACTGCTGCCTTGGAAGCTGGAGCCGCTAGAGCTACCGGCTGCCGCCTTCACACGGCCTCCAAGGAGCCTACTCGCTACCTGGGACATACGGATAAGGAGGTACACATCACCCTCCTATCCAGGAACGGTGCCAGCGCTCTTAACACTACCGGCGCTAACACCTCCCAGGAGCGGCTCCAACAGAGGCGGCCGAGAGGAACGGGCCACTCAGACGGACCGACGCAGCCTGGTGCATCGCGGCACACAACATCGTCAGCCGCAGACACAGGAGCGTGCCACGCAGTCCTTCGACTCTGACTGGGAGGCCACGACCAGAACAACGGCCACGCAAACAGAAGCAAATCACCACAGAGCCTCCACGCACCTCCGGCGAGCTGCTTCAACACCAGCGAAGCCCAGGGTCTCGTCCGAGCAAGGACCCTTAAAGTGGACTAAAACCACGCCACATATCTCGTGGCGAGAAAACCTCGCCACGCGTAGGAGTCGCTAAACGCGACGCAATCGGCCCTTTTCAGGGCCACATAAAAATTTAACACTTGTACATATAACCAGGAGAATATGTTTATTGTCGATACATAGAACGTGCATTCTACCTTTCAATCGACATCCTATCTTTGAACACATCCAAGCAACCTCCACAATATTATTACTATGAGACTTATTATAAGTATTGCAAGGCTGTCTAATATCGGGTATATAACTTGCTTTTGTACGAATTGATAATTGTTAGTTTTATCTAATCTTCTGTTTAGTGTGAGCAGCGAGAGAATGTGCTCTTAGGAAAGAGGAGGAGGAGGCAGGATGGAGAGAAGTGAGAGAGATTGGAAGAGGTAAAAGTGAGGAGCAGGAGGAGGTGCACCAAGGTGGATGAAGGGAGATATGTGGAGACATGTGAAGGATGTGGATACAGGAAGGATGCAAAGGTTGGAGCGGTTTAGAGGTAAGGAAGATGGAAGAAAGAGAGAGAAGACGGAAAGAGCAGAAGAAGAGAAGGAAGAAGAAGAACGCAGGCGTGCTGATGATGAGAAAGTGAGAGATAGAGCGGCAGAGGAAGGATCGGTAAAGAAGAACGAAGGGGTGGATAAGGTAGAGAGTTATCGGAAGAGAGACAAAAAGGAGTCGTGAAAGAAACTAAGGGAGTCGAGATAGGGGGAGCGGAAGGATGAGCACAGTAAAGTCACTAGAGTGAATTTAGAGCACATGGCGAATAGGTAAAAAAGGTCAGAGGTTAGCAGAAGTGGATGCAGAAATAAGAAGGAGTTAAGCGGCAGGAAAGGAGACTAGGAACGGAAGAGAAATAGGAAGAGGATAGGAAGGAATGAGAGGAAAGGAGGCAAAGGCGGAAGAGACGGTGGGAGCAAAGAAAGGAAGGGCGAGAAGTAAGAAGGTTAGGAAAGGAAACGGAGAGAAGGAAAGTAGACGGAAACATGGAAAAGTGGATGAAGAAGTTAGTGGCAGAAATAAGGGGAATAAGAAGGGAGTTGAAAAATGGAGAGAAGAGAGAGAGAGGGGTAGGAGAGATAAGAAGGAGGAAACAACGGTGTCGCAAGAAGAGGAGTATGAAGAGGAAGGCGAAGAGGGGAAAGAAGAGACGAAGGATCAGGGAAGAGGAGAGAAGAGGGGAATAGAGGGAAGAGAGGAAGGCGGAGAGGAAAGGAAGAAGGAAGAGAGGAAATAAAGGAGACAGGCAGAGAAAAGATAAGAGATGAAGGGGAGAATGACAGGAGAAGAAAGGAAGAGGAATAAGGGAGGAGACAGGATGTAGCCCAAGGATGAGGAAGGGGGAGGAAATGAAAGCCTGGTGGGACACGGAGGAAGATAGTGAGTCAGACAGAGAGGAGACAAAGAAGGAGGAGAGAAACATGGACGAGGGAAAGAAGGAGAGGGAAGGAGGGAAGAGGATGAGAAGAGAGACAGGGAGGAGTGGAAGAGAGTAATGAAAGCAGAAAGTAAGATAAGAGAGGAAGCGCGCGGAAGAGAAGAAAAGGAGATAGTAGAGAAGGAGGAAGGGAGTAAGGTAAAAAAGGAAAGAAGGAGGAAGGAGGAGACGAGGATCGGGGGAGGAGAGAACGATATAGAAGAGAGAAGAAGAGAATAAAGAGAGACAAGGAGAGGATCTGGAAAGGAAGAGAGAGGAGAGGAAGAGCTGGAGGGATCAACAGGGGCTTGGAGAAGGAGAAGGCAGAGAGAGAGAGAAGAGAGAGTGAAGAGCGAGAGAGAAGAAGGAGAAGGAAAAAAATATGGTATGGAGAGTGAAAGGGGAAGAACCGGAGGAGAGAAGGAGGGAAGTAGAGGGAATGATAGTGGAGGTATTAGGAAGGAGGGCAAAGATAAGTGGTGTGGAGGAGAGAGTGGGAGAAGGAGGGAGGAAGGTTTTAATAGTAGAAATGGGGGATGAAGGGGAAAGAGAGGCACTGTTAGGGAAGGAATATGAGATTAGGAGAGTGTGGGGAGTGGGAGTGGATGAGGACTTGACGATGGAAGAGAGGAAACTGAGGTGGAAACTGTTGGAGAAGGCGAAGGAGGAAAGGAGGAAGGGAAGGAGTGCGGTGGTGAGCAACAGGAGGATCTGGGTAGATGGGAAGGAATGGAAGTGGGATAAGGAGAAGAAGGTATGGTGGGAGAAAAGAGGAGGGTAAATTAAAACAGGGTAGAAGAACATAGTTAGGATATATGCTAGATTTAAGATTAGCGGTAAGAGTGGAGAGAGAGGGGAAGGTATGGACTGTAGAAAACTATGTATGTGAGGTTGGAAAGAAGGAAGTGAGCTGAAAGAAGAAATGGGTGTGAGAGAGAGAGAGAGAGAAAGAGAGAGATAGGGGAAGGAGAAGATAGGATAAGAGAAAGGTGTGAGGAGAATTGCGAGAGGAGGAAAGGAGTGAAGAGTGGAGAATTTGTAAAAGATGTAAGAGAGTGTGTAAGAAGGAGGTGATCGTAAAGACTTTGTAACTCCAAGGGGAACAAATAAAGACCATTACCATCTAATCTTCTGTTATCTCCTGCAGTCTAGAGCTTAAATCCATTAATTCATTCGGATTTTGTATTATTTTCTTTAATTTCACTACATTAGGTTTTATTAATGTGTTGCTTAGGTCGAATTTTAAATATGATATATTATATTCCGGCAAATATGTTGGGAGATAGGTAGCATCTATTACTCCCGAAGTTTTTACTATCAGATCGGCCATTGCTAATTTACAATTATTCGTTAATGTAATTCGCCCTGTTCTAGAAATTTTTATTCTATTTTCTTCTTGGTTTTCGCAACTTATAGTTCGCTGAGCCTAGAGTACAACCACGAGTGCTGGTTAGTCAGCGCAATCCATATAGAATGTATTTCATATTACAAAATCTTTTGTCCGCTGCGACCTGTATATACGCTTGGATTTTGCATAGTGAATCGTCGTTAATGTAATATATGGGTTTATTCTGTTCGCATATATAATGATTACTTATTTCGATATATTTATCTAAATTATTCTGTGTTGTTGTTGAATAATTTTGATTTTTGTCGATAGCTGTTATGGGTTGATTTATTTCTACGAAAGTGAATAAATTTCCTTGACTGTGTATAGGTAGAGAGAGTTAGTTGTTCCTTGATGATTTCGTCGTTGGCATCCATTGTTCCAAAGAGAGTTTTCGATAAAGATCCAATTCCATTGATGAGACCTCTGCGCTTATCTGTTGGTGTTCTATATATAGTGTTTGCGCGTCTCAAGAGTTGCGCCAATTTTTTATTATCTGCTTCGATTATTCCTTTTAAGGTTTGATAGTTTTTTTGCGCTTTATGTTGTAAGTTGCCTAGAAAAAGTGCGTGATCGATGTAATTTTGTAAATCATGGAATATTTTATTTAAGGCTCCCATATCAATGTTTATTATTAGCTTCCAGCTAGATTCTACTTGATGTAGATCACCGATTTTTTCAAAATATATTCCTGGCTCTTGCTTAAATTGTTATATTTTATTTTCGACTACTAGGTTTGATTTTGCTGTTATATTTTGTGCCTTTCATGTCATTAGCGCTCTGGAAAAATAGATGCTTGTTTGTTACGCTTTTTCTTCTTTTAATGTTCTATAAAAGCTTTTAAGCGATTTACATGTGTGCATATTATTTTTCTCCCTACTTTGATTTTATAATTAACATCAGAGATTTTATCAGTAATTATGTATGGTCCAGTCCATAGAGAGTCGAGTTTTTTTGAACGTCCTCTCCGAACTGTTTCATCATGTAGCAATACTTTGTCTCCTACCTTGAAGGTGGTTTGTTTTACCATTTTGTCGTATTGCTCTTTTATTTTAATTTCTTCCTCTTTTATGTGCTCTTTAGCGATTTGATTTGTCGCTCGTATTCTTTCCTTTAATTCCTGGGCGTAGTTATCGTAAATATACGTAAATTTCGGCGGCATTGTTAGCGCTGTTGGTAGGATTGCTTGATGTCCGTATACTAGTTCGAAAGGAGTAAATCCTGTTGCCGTATGAGGGATAGTGTTGTACGTGAACATGGCATAAGGTATCCACTCGTCCCAGTCTGTCTGGTCGGCATTTATATAATGTCGTAAGTACTCAGCTAGTGTGCGATGTGAGCGTTCTAGCGCACCATTACTTTCTGGATAGCATGCGGTTGTCTGTATTTTTTCAATTTTTAATAGTTTGCATATGTTTTTGAACATATCGCTTAAAAAGTTCGTGCCTTGATCCGTTAGCACTTTGTCAGGGATTCCGTTCAAATATTATTTTAATCACAAATTCTTTTGCTACGGTGACGGCTTCTTGATTAGTTAAGGGAACTGCCTTAGTGAATTTCGTAAGATTATCTTGGAAAGTTAGAACATATTTATTTCCGTTGTTTGTTACGGTTAGTGGTCCTACAATATCTAGCACACATTTTTCGAAAGATCGGCTAGCTGTGTCAGTTATCACTAAAGGTGCTTTAGGTTTTCGCTTTAATTTATTTTTTTGACAAAATTCGCATTTAGCGATATAATTTTCAACATATTTAGTTAATCCGGACCAGTTATGTTTTATTCTAATCCTAAAATCCTTAATTGTTCGTTCAATTCCTTGGTGTTCGCCTAAAGGAGCGTTGTGATATTCGTATAATATGCGAGCTTTATCTTCTTTGCTATAGTCTTTATTTTCGTTATGATTTTCTTCTTTTTCTTCCTTTAGGTTGAGAACTACGTTGCGGCTTAACACATCGGTATTGGTATCTGTTTTTCCGGATCGGTGTACGATTTCATAATTATATTTTTCCAGTTTTAACCTTCATCTTATTAGACGTGATCGGGTACATTGAATAACCATACCAATGGCTTATGATCCGTTATTATTTTATATTTAGTACCGTATAAACAAAGTCTATAATATTTTACTGCCCATACTATGGCTAATAATTCCTTTTCAGTAATATTATAATTATGTTCTGCTCGCGATAATATTCTGCTAGCGTAAGCAATCGATCGGTCTTGGCCTACTTCTCCTTGAGACAATATAGCTCCGATGGCGAAATCTCATGCGTCCGGCGTTAGAAGAAATTCTTGACTGAAATCGGGATATTTTAGTACCGGGGCGGTAATTAATTTATTTTTTAATTTCTCAAACGCATTTTGTTGTTCTCCGGTTCATTCGAATTTTTCTTCTTTTTTCGTTAATTTTGTAAGAGGTTTGGCAATTTTAAAGAAATTTTCTATAAATTTTCGATAATATCCCGCTAAACCTATTGTTACGTCCAGACTCGGGGAAGGATGAGTCGACGAAAGAGCGCAACAACTATCTTTTATTTTCCCGAAATTAAACGTCTCGTGACGTTTGGAATCGGGTCGAACGAATTGACAGGTCTGAAAAGCAGGTAAACGACTGAGTCGCTGTTACGCTGGTTATTCAGACGTTCGTTCGGTGGTCCCTTTTCGGTAAGAGAATTTAATCTCTTTTACGCGGGATGGGACCAAGTGCGATCTTTCGACTGGAGGAATGAGTGGAGGTTTAATAAAGAGTTATTTTGATTTTAAATTAACAAAATGTAAATTCATTTTTAAAGTAAATGGTGGATATACATGATTATAAAAAATTAAAATAAAATATTGTTGATTATAATTTCTCGGTGAGTGTACATGTGTATGTGTTTGTTTTAGTTCGCGGGTGTTACATTAATACGGAGGACATCAGTCAGAATGCAAGGGAAAGATTCTGTCGTTGACATTTAGGTTTTGACTCGTTAATACAATATAAAAATATACATATTTGATTAAAGGATAAAAACATAAAATCAAAATCAATATGTATAAGTAAACAAGTGTATATGTTAAGAACGGTCAGAAATATAAAATTGCTCGCATATGTGTTAGATTAAGATCAGGATTAAAAATTTTCTAAGACTTATTACCGAAACGGGTTGATGATTTAAAAGAATGAAACATTCTTCGGAAAGTTTTGATTTAAATAAGAAACAAGACAAAAAGGAGGAAAAGAAAAATTATTCAATTAAACTTACTTTTGTAAATAGTAATTCAGAGCAGTGTAGCCGGAAACAGGTCCCGCGGCTCACGGCTCAGCAATGGAGGGGATAACGCACACAAGCGCGAACCGCGTACGTGTGCGCTCTGCGCTTCGGCTAGCTTCGGAGAGTAGAGAAGTACAGACATATGTTTTCCGTCTTCTTCTCACTTTCTACCGAGCTGGCAACGATGGTTGCGTTCCGATATTCACTGCCAGTACTGAAAATCTATAGTGCACGTGATGTAGACTATAGATTTTCAGTACTGGCAGTGAATATTGGAACGCAGCCGAAGGCGACGTTGATTGCTTGGCTTATTACATACGATAGCGTTAAATGTTTTTCTGACTCGTGAAATTTTTATTATGCATATATGTGTATATATATATATATATATATATATATATATAAAACATTTTTTCGTTATGCTATATTAAGTTTTATTATAATATAATAAAAGTAATATATTTACATGTAAGGACATATGCGATTTCTTAATTACTTTATATTACTTTAATAATTACTTTATTAATTATTTACACAAATATGTGTTTGCGTAAGATTATAAATATTACAATAATATGAGAACAGTGAATGGACTTCCACACCACCCATGAGGTTGCACTAATGGCGCGTTAGATTTTTTTATTACGTGGATCTTCGCCTGTAGTCCTATTGTACCACATTTTATTAATGTCTTTTATAGACATATATATTTTACATATCTACTTTATAGGTGTGATATCTTTTACGGACAAGATACGCGGATGATAAAAATTAAAAAATAAATCAATTTTTCATCAATTTTAAATTGAAGTAACTTTTGGGATTGTCTAGTTAGTACATCCTTAAAAAGGAAACTTGGATATGGATTTTAAAAAATTCATAAAATTAAATATATTTTTAAATCACCATTTATATTTATAGATTTCTGATTGTGTTTACAAATAGACGCATAGCCCCTCGTATCCGCTCGTCTCGATATGCCTAAATCAGCTGACAAAGTGTTTTTTTCTTGTTATTGTCTCGGAACAGTTTCGTCGTTTTCAAACATGTAGAATAGGCTCTCGTCTCTTTTCTCGCCGAAATGTCGACTAGATAAGTAGTACGCATAGAATCAATAAATCGATTATATCAATTCAAATTTATCTCGAATTCTTTACGCTGCTACTTCGTTTTAATAACTTTCTCTAAACAGTGCTCTTGTGTAAAATCTTGATGTTCAGAAAGTTGGAACTATCCCAATTGTAAGCCTCAAATTTATTTATATTTTTATCTGTTTCATTCTTATTTATATTCTTATTTATATTTTTATCTGTTTGACAATTCTATATAGAAATGTGTGATACATTAAAAAAAAACCGAAGCGAAGCTTTTCAGAAGCTTGGCTTAGTGATGATCGATTTAAATCTTGGATACGCAAAGAATCATTTGATGATAGCCTTTTCCATTGTATTATATGTAATCAAAATTTTTCGTGCAGTTTATCGCACGTTAAAAGACATGCGGATTCTGCGCGTCATAAAGAAAATGCATTGTTATTATTAAATAATAACAATATAAGTTCAAATACAATAATACGAAAACGTTTTAAACAACAACGGTTAGATATCGATTTGTTTAAGCCATGGCTACGCGAAGTGTCACATGACGTTAATTCATTTTTCTGCGCGTTTTGTAATATATCTGTTGTTGGTGGTTTGTCTCAAATCTATCGTCACGCAGAATCCAAGAAACATATTATAAAATGTAAAGAAAATGAAACAAACAAGTCCAGTGAAGATATTAATATGAACGAATCACTTTTGTCATTTGAAGAGCGAAAGAAATCAGCAGAAATTCGTTATGCCACGTTAATTGCTGACAAAAATATTTCGTATCAAACGGCAAAAGATATTCTTACTCTTTTCCAAGAAATAGGAAAAGATTTTAATGTTTTGAAAAATATGAGTATGGGCCGAACAAAATGTACAAGTATAATTTCAAATGTGCTATGTCCGATTGAGACGGATCGTATAGTTAACAGCTATAATGCACAAAACACTAAATTTTCAATTTTTATTGTTGAAACGTTTGATATTTCAAATGAAAAATGGATGACGTTTCTTGTTCGGTATGTTGATTCGAAAACATTAAACATTCGCTCGCAATTAGTAAAATTAATTAATATTGATGCGAGAGATTGCAGCGCAGAAAAATTGTTTAATGCCTTTAAAGCTGAAATGTGGAAATTGAATATTCCATTTTTAAATATTGTTGCTTTATCATGTGACAATGCGTCCGTAATGACAGGAAAACATCTTTCATTTAAAAAAAAGCTGGAAGAGATGTGTAAAAATTTAATTACACTTCCATGTCCTTGTCATTCCACTGCATTAGTTGCGCATGCCGCATGCGCTAAAATAACGGATTATTGCGAGGAATTTTTTAAAAAAATCGCGAATTTTATTAACGGTAGTCCGAAACGTTCGGCAATTTATCAAGAGTTCTGTGAATGTTTTCAGGAAACAAACCTAAAAATTTTAAAGTTGTCTGATACACGGTGGCTTTCTCATCATTCATGTGTTGAAAGACTTCTTGAGTCTTGGGATACTATCAAGTTATTTCTGAATGAAATTACCATAAGCGTAAAAACAAAGTCTGGAACAAATTTATTATCTATGATGCAAGATCTAGATATAAAAGCCTATTTCTTATTTTTACAGCGTATTTTAAATTTTTTTAATTCATTTAATGCATTTTTCCAAGCTGTGGAAACTAGAATACATTTATTGCAGCCAAAGTCAGTAGAACTTTTAACCACAGTTTGTAAACACTTTTTACAGTCAGAACATTTGAATAATTTATGTAATAATATTAAATTTGATGAAAAGGAGAATCAAAAATTGTTAGAAGAAGTTTCTTTAGGATCTGAATGTGAAGAATACCTCGATAAATTAATGAAGAAAGGACATGCAGATATAGTTGCAAATGTTCGAAAGAATTGTTTGCAATTTTATGTAACTGCCGCCGAGGAAATTTATAAAAGATTACCAATTAATGATAAATTTTTATCAAAATTAAAAGTTTTCGAATATAACCTAGCATTATTAGATATTGATAGAGAAACATCATTCAATGATGTTTCTTTTATCGCTGAAACTCTTGGCGGTTTTGACGAAAACGGTTTGAAGAAAGAATGGCTTACTTTACATCTAGATTTTACAATAACAGAAAAGGAAAAGCTATTAAAATTAAACTTTGATGATATGTGGAAACAAATTTTACAAAGTCAGTATTCCACTAATATTGTTAAATATCCCAATCTCAAACGTTTTTTGAATGCTGTTAGATCACTCCCAAATTCGAATGCCGATCCAGAAAGAATGTTTTCTGTTTTAACAGATTTAAAAACAAAAAAACGAAATAAACTTTCGTCTTCCTCTATAAATGCTATTTGTGTTTTGAAATCAGCATTGAAAACAAGAAAAGAAACTGTTCTAAACATGGAGATTGATGAAAAGCATTTATCTCTTATGTCGTCGGACAAATTATATAACACTCCTCCTAAAAAACAAAAAAGCAGTCTTACATTATATGCTGCAGATGTTTGTGATATTGCTGGTCCCTCAACATCCAATGATATGCAATAATAATGTTCAAAAGATAATGACTTGTATTTTATGGGCATTATTATTCATATAATATAATAAATAATTTTGTTCACTTTTTAATATGTTTATAAAATAAATTTTATCTGTAATAGATCACATTTGTAAAGGACAAGTGTGTAAAAAATTTCTTGTCATGAATTGACATCACACTTGCAAAAGGCAAGTGTGTAAAAAATTTCTTGTCGCTAATTGACATCACACTTGCAAAAGACAAGTGTGTAAAAAATTTCTTGACGCTAATTGACATCACACTTGCAAAAGACAAAAAATTATTCTGTAAATAACAGATATAATAGAGAATATTTCATAATATAATGTGGTATGATATGGCTACAGGCGAAGATCCACGTTAAAAAGAATCTAACGCGCCATTAGTGGAACCTCATGGGTGGTGTGGAAGTCCATTCACTCTTTGTTCTTAAATTATTGTAATATTTATATAATCTTACACAAACACATATTTGTGTAAATAATTAATAAAGTAATTATTAAAGTAGGGATGTGCCGGATATTCGGCAACTATCCGGTATCCGGCCAATCCGGCTACTTTTTTACAATCCGGATATAACCGGATTGATTAACTATCCGGCCGGATTGTAAAAAAGTTCCGGCTATTAGCCTATTCAGCCATTTTCCACAGTCTGGATAGTGATTATATCCAAAATTTAAATTTCAAATATAATGAATAATAAATTAATAACGTATAAAATCGTATATAATGGTATAAAAGGTACACTGATAAAAATATTTAATTAGATTGACCAATGTCTGTTGAAATATAGATCATCAAGGTATTTCATCAAACGTTTGGTCAATCTAATTAAAGACTTTTATTGTTTGAATATTGACACTATATACATTAATATGTATGTTCAAATGATATAATATTATCGATATAAAATAGTTAATTATGCGCGAAATAGTAAAATGTACATATAACTTTAATTATAATATTTTTTTTATTGTAAAACACAGTTAAATTCACTTTTTCTGGTTTCTTCGCATAATTGCCGGATAATCTCCGGTTATCCGGTAGCAATAAATGTCGAATTATCCGGTATCCGGTTATCCGGAAAATTCACTATCCGGCACATTCCTAATATATATATATACATATACATATATATATATATATATATATATATATATATATATATATGTATATATATATACACATATATGCATAATAAAAAGTTCACGAGTCGAAAAAGCATTTAACGCTGTCGTATGTAGTAAGCCAAGCGATCAACATTGCCTTCGTTATCAGATCGGTAGAAACTTTCTACTAGAAAGTGAGAAGAAGACGGAAAACATATGCCTGTTCTTCTCTACTCTCCGAAGCTACCCGAAGCGCAGAGCGCACACGTACGCGGTTCGCGCTTGTGTGCGTTATCCCTCCATTGCTGAGCCGTGAGCCGCGGGACCTGTTTCCGGCTACACTGGACTGATATTAAAATAAAGGCAGTTTATTTTAAATTAGAAACGGAAGCGCGATCATATCTCCGAGTTGTGGAGAGTCGCGAGAAAACTTCCGCGAACACAGAGTCACGTTTTATATATTTATAATATCATATTAAATATATTTTATACTTTTATATAGTAAAAGTAACGTGAGTGTGATTTACTTACCTCGAAATCGCGGAATTTTTGTCCTGTGTCCGTGTGCCGATCCAGCTTTGTCCAGAGGGTAGTCCATTAATCCATGGGCGTTGATCCAACGAATCTAGCGGCGACCTGAAACAGAAAGAAAGGAAATTAGCAGCGCGAGAGGGAAAATGTACAACCGGCGAATATTGCACGTACAACGTCGATCCGACGTAATATTCTCGAGGCGTCCGAACAATTTTCATCCAGTGGGTAGTGCAGACATCCTTGGGCGTTGATCCGGTGAATCCAGCGGCGACCTGAAACAGATAAGAAGACTGGGATTAGGAAATATCCCCGAACAGCCAGGCGAATTAGCAGTGGCGTGAATAGCAGCGCAACCGAGACGCTGAGCATCCCATCCGATAGCGGACCGAAGGGGCGTCGTCCGAGGGCATCCCTTGTTTGTTGGATGGTTAAACAAACTGGCGACCGTAAACTAAAGGTAGGAAAACCTGTATTCTGTGAATAATTCACCATCTCGAGTAGTTTGTACGGTCACAACCTAACCAGCAGGTGAGACGTCCGCGAGTAGGTGTGAGAGAGATAGCGCTAATGATATTCTATGGGCGTGGGAGAAGGATAGCGCGAGGCGTTCATATGAGCGTGGGAGAAGGATAGCGCGAGGCGTCCATATGAGCGTAAGACAAGGATAGCGTTTGCATGCACGTTGGAGAGAGATGGTGCGAGGCATGCACTTGGGAGAGAGAGAGAGATAGCGCGAAGCATGCACGTGGATGATACGGCGTTCGTAAGGCGGTGCGAGAAGGATAGCGCGAGGCATGCACGCGTGTAGGAGAAGGATAGCGTCTGCATTGGCGTGGGAAAAGGATGACGTTCGCGGGAGAAAGAGAGAGATAATGCGAGGCATGCACGAGTGGGAAAAGGAAAGAAGAAGGTGCAGAAATAATTAACATTTTTTAATATAATAATAATATTTATTCAAAATTTGTGTGTTCTAAATGTGTGTGTGTGTGTGTGTGTGTGTAAAAAATAATAAAAATAATAATAATAATATATAATAAAAATATTTGCTGCAGGCTCCTTCTGAAACAGAAAAATACATATCTTGTTAGTATATTAATTTAATTTTTAATATTTAATATATTACGAATCTTAAAGATACTTACAGTTAATTCTTTGACCTCTTGCTCGGAGGCTCGTCCCACGGTTCTTCCACAGCGTCTTCCTCATAGGGCTCGAGCCCGAAGAGACGCCTTAGGTCTAAATGAAAACCGTCCGGGCCGTTATCCTCCCACACATCCTCGAGGAACTCGCGCTCGTGCCGGCGCAGCGCTCGTACATGTCATCGGTGTTCTATATTCACGAAACCGGGAATCTGGATGTCTCTCGTATATCGATACTATAAATTAAATAAAATCAAATTATAATATATATTATAAATAATTAATATGATATAAAATAAAAAATGCTACTCACTCTTTGGAAAACTACCAGATTTAATAGGGCTCTCAACAGCCCCATCGCCAGGTTCTCCGCCCACCATGATGCGTTCGATTGACCTCGACACAAAACCAATTCAAACAATGATGGCATTTTTCAAACTTCACTTGGAACACACTTAATAGACTTCTTCTCTATTCGCTGTCAGACACTTTGTGACGAACATACCGGGATAGACATTGTCTTGAACATTTTAGAGTAGGAGATTTATCACTTACGAAGAACGCTTATTCTCAGCTCTTGATAAGAAAACAAAAGTTAGCATGTTTCCACAGACAACTATTTAAAGTCTTTTAAATATAAATAATATATTATTATAATATGTAAACCACTATCGAACGGCTATTGAACGACTATCGAACGGCTATAGAACGGCCATTGAACGGCTATTAAACGGCTTCGAACAGCTATCGAACGGCTATTGAACAGCTTTGAACAGCTATCAAACGGCTTTGAACGGCTATCGAACGGCTACCGAACGGCTTTGAACGCCTATCGAACGGCTATGAACGACTATTGAACGGCTATCGAACGGCTATCGAACGGCTATCGAACGGCTATAAACGACTATTGAACGACTATTGAACGACAAAACAATTATTTAAACGCAATTTAAATATTTAAAGTCTATGTCTATGTACTGAAATGTAACATCTATATTTTAATTAACTAGCTGACGCCGCTATCTAACATCACGTACTGAAATTTAATACTCGCTTACTGGGATAAGAAAGAGGAAAAGGAAGAATAAAAGAGAATAAAATATATTTTAACAATAGTTTATTCTAAATAATGTTTGGATGAATTTTTATGATGATTCGTCCACCAATTGAATATTTTAAATACATTTTGTAAAGCGCAATTTTTTAAATGTTTTTCACAGCGCATAGTATTGGTAACATCTAGCTTATTTAACGAAGTGATATCTTCATAGTCAGCATCCAAGGTCTCAATAATAACTTCGTTTCTCGCATCATCATCAAGTATATCGGCTAACCATTCTCGTTTTTCGTGTCCTTTAACGTACACGATAGGAGATGCTCCATTTTCCTCTTCCGTCGCACCCATCACAGCTCTCGTCATCAAACGCCTAGCGAAGCTGTATGGAACGTTTCCATCCTCCCATTGAAGTCGATGGTGATGTCCGATTAGCCATGAAGCTTGGCATCTCTCAGATTTTGTAAGCGCATGCCATGGTACGGGACTTGCAAAAAAGTAGTGAGAAAGAACAAATCCATTTCTCAGTATCGCTACTTCCTTCACGACAAAGTTTCTCCCGATAATGAATCCTTGCAGATCCACAAACGATGGCGCGATCACGCTGATAATATTACTGTACGATTGCAAGAATGATGTACGACTGCTGTCGATCGTCAAAATCTCAATCTTTATATATTTTTGACATTGGAGGGGATATTTGCTGATTTAGATAATTTTACGAACTACGTTGGTCAATGGGCAATATTCGACAACGCGATCGTGCAAGATGAGACAATAGGCGGTAGTATTTGCAGGTATATCCTCCTTGCACTCAAACTCTAATCTCACGTCCACGGTGGAATTTTTGACAGACTCGTTTTGTCGCGAGCAATCGATAACCGCGAGAGGACCGCAATGTAAAAATTTTGAAATGTTTAATAGCACATCATCATTATCACATCCATAATAAGATTTGCAAAAACGAGAGTACATATCGAACAAGAGGGCGAATCTATTTTTATCGAAATCTAAATTTAAATCATCGTAGGGATAAAATTCCGAGTTTAGATAGAGTTTAACGTTGGTCAATTTACAGTCGTCGGATGCAGTAATATCTTTTGACACAGCATTTTTTCTGCCAGTCTGCAGCGCAAAGATCACGTATCGCGGCTTCTCCAGCTGAGAGGCGGCTTTCACGGTCCACGAATGCTTGGTCGTATTATGCAATAGAGGAAATTCGTATAGATCCCAAGAGCGAAAACTTATATTCAAGTATCGCCCGCTTTCCAACGCGCGTAGCAAGGATAGTTTATTGACCTCGCTCAATATTACATGAGGCATACGCCATTGTATCTTGAATAATTCGATATCAGCTTCAGTTGAAGCATTTCCAAATATGCAATTGTTGTCGTTGCGCGAACGTATCAGAATTAATTCGTGACGAGCGTTAATCACAACTCGCTTATAATCTTCGCAAAAACCCAATAGTATGTTTAGCGGCACGCAAAAATTGAAGTAAGCTTCAACAGCATTATGCGACATATTCCACGCAGCATTCTCCAAGATTTTACCTTTCTCGGTTGTTAGAGAGACATAGTTTTTAATCATGGAAGTTATTCCAACGTTTCTGTTGCGGTCAATCTCCACACCGTCGAGTTCATATCGAAGTTCATCAAACATAAACGCGACACAATTGTTGCCCAATACCACTCTTCCCCCTTCAGCTAGTTTACGCACCCTCAACTTTCCCACGACGTATAGAAAACTTTTACATGGTAACGTGTACAAATCTTGATGTTGTATCGGTATCCGTATCTCGTCGCTATATCCAAGCGTTGTGTTGGCGTATGGATTGTACGTATGAGTCTCAATCTTGACGATACGATCGTCAAAGATCGGCTCGCCTCCGATATTCAAGATGTCAATCATATCGTTCAAGTATTTCGTACGATGAATCCCAATGATTTTAAAAACTCGCGATTCAACGAGCTGAGCTTCTTTTTAGCGTAACCAGATATCTGATTATTGTCACCCGATACCGCAGTCACTCGCCTTCTCGCAAAAATATTGTCCCTCGTAAAGATATTGTCTCTCGCGTGCTCCGTGCTTTCGTTCAACACAAGCATTTTATTTGTCAAACGCTTTATTTTTGCCGCCGCCGTATATGCAATCTTACGGTAATTTCCTCTCCTCGAAAATCGAGCAAATGTCCTTCTTGATCAACAATGCGTATCGTTAAATCAGTAATGCTCCGTGCGACGATCGGTAGATAAATGATCTGTGCTGGCGTTTCCGATATCTTATATCCTGGCGGCACAATCGGTGAAAATTCATGTATCGTGTGTGTACGCGCTTGTCATTGCTGTACGCGCCAGTGGTTACGCTGCATTCTATACGAATAATATTTACGCTAATAATATTTATCGGTACATCCGATTCGTGCCATTTCCGAGGTTGTAATATACGATTCGACGAGAATCCCAACAACGATCCAACGTTGTCCGGTTTACTAAAATTTATTCTATAGACACATTTGATTTCACTCTTTAGCGTATTATGATTAGCGCGAAGCATTATTGGATATTCATCGTGTTCTTCGCCATCAACAATTTCGTTGGAATCAACTACGCGTCGATGTCGTAAAATTGCACGTCGGAGATATTCGTTTATAACGTGTAATTCGTACGATCCCTCGGGAATCGTAATTTCCTTATCGTCGTTATCAAAATAAAATTTATTATTCCAAGAATTCACGTTCGATATCATATGATAAGTTTCAAAGTTCGTTAAACCAAGCTCGTAATCGCTATCGTTTAAATCTATAGCCGGAAGGTATCTTACAGCAAGAACGCTACTCTTGCCAGTCAACGTAAGCGTGAGTGACATGCTGGAAAACTGTCGAACGAATACTGAGTCGCGACGGTGAATTTTCAGGCTTTAAATTCATATCGATCATCGACCGTTTGAAGAAATCGAAGACACAATTGTCCACAAATACTTTGATTATAATTTTGATAGGACGTGTGATTGTATTCTATATTTGCAACATTCTGTCCAAAATATCGCACTAATTCCTTGGTACCAAAACTATCGAAATATACTACACGATCTCCCCTCTTTGCATATGCAACCCAATGAGTACCGAAACCATCGACGTCATCCAAATTGACGATACCGCTCTCATTTCGCCGTATACCGTTTATCGGTAAATTATTGCGCATGAAAACGCCTCTAAAAAATTGTATACGCATACGTCTTGCAAGTTGTTCCATTCGTATATTGGTCGTTACACCGGCAGGCATTTTTATTTTGACTTTTTTTTCTTGGCTGCTCTTGAGAACCCTCGTCCGCGCTTGTATGGAGCGAGATAAAGACCGTGACCTTCCATGGCGCGATTATGACGTTGCATTTCTTCGAGCTGACGTTGCGCCGCCTTGCTATCGTTCACCGCCTTCGCGATTCCCGCTGCTCCGCCAGCCAATGTACCGAAAACTCCCAATAATGGTAAAATGGGTAAGATACCACCGCGCTTCGCTATAGGAAGAATTTGTTTTTTCGCAGTCATTTCTTCATCGATGACTTTTTTGTTTTCATCGAGGATTTTTTTGTTTTCACCCCGAATTTTGTCTTTGCTTTCATAGCCGCCCAGACAGCTGTAGCGGCTGCTCTTTCGCCAATAGTCGAATCTCTCACGGTAATACGTGTTCGCGCTTTCGTGGCGAGTATATTATCCGCAGCGTGTCGTTGACCGAGATCGTTGCTTCCAGAATAAGCTATGTCGTGCTCGCGACACGTGGCATCCAATGGATTGATACCTCGATCGCCTCTAGCCAATCGCGTTTCTAAATGAGTTCCCGGTCCGCAAAACTGATAGCCTGGAATATGTAATTCGATAGGAAGTGCGTTTATCGCACGATTTAACAAACCACCACCTCTTATAATTTTTGCTGGCATTAGCCACAATCTTTTATTAACGGTGTTGGACCGTCGAAATGTGTTTGTTGCCACGGCAAATTATAATGTCGCGTGCATCGACGATACTGTTGAACCTCTGAGTCAGCTTTTATATGTTCAGGAAGCTTGTCCCACAATTGTTCCACGTAGCTACCAAAATCTCGCAGTAAAAAAATCTTGGGGATAATCTGTAACTGCCCGGTGGTAAGCTCGAGAATATCGCTGTCAACCGATAGAAGAAGAAACATTTTTGAGACTGAGCGGTTTCGATTCGGTGCGCCTTTATAAATAGGGCCCCGATGACTCATTTTCCAAAATCTGATTTGAGATTAGCGAGAGCAAACATGCGGTTCGCGCGACAAGCGACGATAATCAAAGTGATAAATTTTGACGATAAAACACGAGTAATGTCCGAGAAAGAAATACGCAAGCATGGTAACATGCTGCCGACTACTATACGCGGTATCATTTGCGGTCCTTCGAATTGCGGTAAGACTAACGTGTTGATAAGTTTGATAGAAAGTTACACCACATGGTGTACATTTCGAGAATGTGTATGTATACTCGAAATCACTTCAACAACCGAAATATCGATACTTGGAAAATTTGCTATTTTCGATCGATGAAATTGGTTATTTTACATTCTCTAATAATAGTGACGTTATTCCACCGAGCGAGGCGCTTCCGAATTCCATTTTTATCTTTGACGACGTGGCATGCGATAAGCAAGATACGATAAGAGAGTACTTTGCAATGGGACGACACTCGAGCGTCGACTGTTTCTATCTTTGTCAAACGTATGCCAAGATACCCAAGCATCTTATACGGGACAATGCAAATTTACTGATTTTATTTAAACGAAATGGTACAAACTTGAAACATGTATACAACGATCATGTAAATACTGACATGTCTTACGACGATTTTTGCGCATTCTGTCAGAAATGTTGGCAACACGAGTATGGATTTGTAGTGAATGATAAAGACAGTTTACAGACTAATGGACGATATCGAAAAGGATTTAACGATTTTGCAATACCGTAAAGTGGTTAGTCGCTATCGATACATCGATCGAGCAACGTCTAAAAATTTTCGTCCGAGCGCAACATGACGACGACGATTGACAGTGACGATCGTGAGAAGATTGCGAGAGAGATTGTAAAAACGAACGAATCGATCCGCAAAAAATATCGTTCTTTAAAAACCGGTCAAATGGAGGAAGATGTCGCATTGGAGAGGCACTTTAAACCAATTATCGAACCTCTAAAACAACTTGTCGAAAATACAATCAATGTGGAATCTAATGAAGCCAAAACCGAACCATTGAGTATGCTCGATGACAAGCAGCCGAAAAAAGAGTCTGGAACAAAGCGAACAAGGTCAAATATATCATTGAACGATTCGCTAATAACTTCTACTCCAAATCAATCAAAACGTAAGCGAATGGAACAATTATCGAATGTGGTTACTTCTACTCCGATAAAAGATGTACAATCGAGTCAAATATTGTACGAAAGATCGTCTCCGTACGTGGAAGAAATTTTCGAAACCACGTCTGAAACGCTTGTGACGTCGGTTCAACATCAATTACAAACGTCCGAGGGTCAAAATACATTGCGCACACATCTGGGTCCACTAGAGCAAAAATATGTGGGAGCTATTTTGAGTCAAGATAAAATTAACAATATGGATTATGTTTACGGTGTTAAATTTTGCAACGAAGGAATGATGCTTGGTGATAAAATTTTTGATGTGGATAAAGATGACAATATAATTATCGGTGGAATAAGATAGGTGGGAACACCAGGTCTCTACGAGTTGATTTTCAAGAGAATACCCGACGGTGACGTATACAATGACAATGATAAAATTAAATACAAAAATATATTACTGGCGACAAATGCGCATAGACGTGGCAATGATATGCGTAATCCAGTGTTAAGTAACAAGGGATACAAGTATAAAAATATAATAGCGCCATTAATCTCTATTAAAAATATAATAGCGCCTGGAAAAAAAGCTGGAAGAGGTATAAACATACCGCGCGCTATGGCGTTAAATGATAATAAGATCGATTACATGCATTGGAATGATCTCAACGAGTTGGTAGATCGCTTGCGGTTGCTGGAAGCTTTGCGTCAAGCCGGCAACAATGCCCACGACAATGAAATATTATCAATTATCGAGGAACTTTACGAAGCTGGCCTTATTATAAATTAATCTATGCGTCGGCGAAACGAGTCAGTCTGTCATTATTGTTTGTATCGAAATGTCGATTAATAAATTTGGATTATCGTTGGGAACACCGAACAACTCATACTATCAATGGAATGGATTACTAAGAAATTACGTGCGCGATAACGCTCTGTGTCAGACAGCCTCCGTCTTTGACGCAAGGTCGCGCAAGATACGACGCGTAGCGCAACCGGAAGATGATACTGATGCCGCAAACAAACAGTACGTGGAAAAACATGTCAAGCTTTTGGAAGACAGACAGGAAGAATTTGAGAAAAAAATAATCACTGATGGATGAGATGCAGAAAATGCTTCGGTATGCAACTCACGCGCACACTACATCTAATTCAGCGCAGGAGAAGAAAGATATATAAAGAATATACGTGGAGGAATTATCTCATTATTGCAAATTATGCCTCGATCAAATATGTCGTAAAAGACCTCTGAAAAACAGCTGCTCGTGAAAGAATTGCATGCTCCAGCGAGAAAAGATTTCCCACGTAGACGTGTCATAGTACGCGGATACGACGATCTGTGGCAGGCGGACGTGGTCGAGATGCGTCCATATGCACGATTCAACAAAGGCTACAACTACATACTCACAGTTATCGATGTGTTGAGCAAGTATGCGTGGGCTGTAGCGCTCAAGAGTAAGAGTGGAAACGAGATGTCGGATACGATCGCAAAGATAATTCGAGACGATGGAAGATGCCCGAAAAATTTTCAAACCGACAGAGGAAAAGAATTTTACAATGCAAATGTACAGAAACTCGTGAAGAAACATAGCATTAATCATTATTCGACGTACTCTGTCATGAAAGCCTCGGTCGTGGAAAGATTCAACCGAACGTTAAAGAACAATATGTGGAAAATGTTTACGCTTAATGGAAATTACAAGTGGATCGACGCGTTGTCTCGGCTCGTTGGAGAGTACAATGCGCGAAAACATCGCACTATCGGTATGAGACCTATCGATGTTACCCTCGCGATCGCCGATAAACTTTTAAATACGGTATACAGCAACGTAAAGATTGCGGCACCGGCAAGATTCAAAGTAGGCGATCCGGTACGCGTGAGTAAAGTCAAGACCATCTTTAAGAAAGGTTACACGCCAAATTGGTCGACCGAAGTGTTTAAGATTGTTAAAGTGCAGAAAACTAATCCCGTGACCTATGTACTCAAAGATTAATGTGGAAATCCCGACGCCGGCGGATTTTACGAATACGAGTTACAACGCGTTGCTAATCCCGACGTACATCTCGTGGGAAAGGTGATACGCAAAAAGGGTGACAAGGTTTATGTGAAATGGCTGGGATTTGATGCGACACACAGCTCTTGGATAGATAAAAATAATATATTATAAATATGTTAACAATAATACATAATAATATTTTACAAATATAAACAAAATTGTAAACTTTATAAAATATACATATAATTTACAATAAATATTCTTATAATTTTTATTTAAAATAAATATACGTAATTTTTATTTACAATAAATATACATGATTTTTATTTACAACGGTATTTTATAATGTCCCCACAGAGCAATTTTTGTCTCGCGAATAGTGTATACTTCGTGTAATTTAGATCTTATACAAGACTGCTGACGCGTCATTTCAATCTCTTCGTTCAAACACCGCGTGTAATCGTCGAACGTTATCGTTCTCGCGACGACGTTACTCTTGACGCCTTTTACTTTTTTCGTTTCTTTCTTACCATCTACTCGCAACGCGTACATTTTTGCCCTAAGTCCGACGAATTCAGGTGGCGCCATTATTTTCATCCTTCATTAAATCCGGTATCTTTTTATTCGCGAACGGTATACCGTACACATTGTCCACCGCATAATCGCTGGTATCGAATCTGTCGACGTTGCGCTTTATATTCTCATATACATCTTCACACTCGATGTGATATATGTGACTGTCGGTGTCGGTGTACATGACTTTATATTTCTCTCGATACATAGGTACCATATAATCGTGGTGAAACTCGTACAAACATGTCTTGGATATGTCGAGTATACACATACCCACGTAGATTGGTTTATTAAATTTAACTTCGAGATTGTGCAATTCAACGGCGATCAGATTCTCCGAAAACACGCTTCTACTATGAAAATTTGGTTTTGCGATCATCGCCTCTGCGCCATATCTTCCATCCCAATGTGTCACGAGCTTAATATTAACATGATTGCGCACATTTTCCATCGTTTTGCCAAATACAGCATTTTCATTAATTTATACAAATTTTTTTCAAAATCATTTTTCGCGAGTGTTAGGAATTGTGTATTGAGTTCGATATAACTGCGAAGCCATGGAGATTGCGAAAACTGTAATATTCGATGTATTTTTGTAACGCGAAGTCCGTGTCGCGTGCATTGCTGCAGGTTGCGGTAATGTATTACGTAACGTTTCTTATCATATAAGGTTGCGAGCAGCTTATCCTGCCGCTTACCAGGTGGTTCGTCGCGTGTCGGGCAAAACGGTAGGTCGGTGTGCGCATCGTGAACACGTTGCGGATACTCGAGATCGACTTCAAGGATGTAGCCTATAGGCGAATCGAGCGCGATCGATGATGTATCAAAATCGGATACGTCGTCGACCCATCGAAAAACTGCATAGGGCAAGGGTTGACACATTGCCCAGCCGTACAAATTATTTACATCAAAGTACGTGAGATACGTTGAAGGTTTCGATGGATCGTACGATTGCATATACTTGTTATTAGCATGTGCGTATCTGTTGGAACATTGACTCAAACCACCGCGTATTCCGCGTTCAATAAATAAAACCATATCGATATCCGTAAGCAATTCAAACGTAATATTTGTATGTTTCAACATGGCGTCCCACGTGTATCCGTGAAGAGTATAGTAATACGCGGGGTCGAGCCGATAACTTTTAATACAACTTCCGCGGAAATTTTCAAAAATGTCTGCTAATAACAAGACATCAATTTTGAGATACAAGTCGCTATATTCGCCCTGCGTTCGAATGGAGAACTGCTTCCAGACGTTCTCGGCGTGCGCGTAATCGCTCTCGGATATTGTGTCACCGGTCAAGGAAGTGTAAAATGATTCGCGCGGTGGTAAACACGTATCTTGCAACCTGTCGACGCAGTCAATATATTCATACGGAAAGATGCCCTTCCGTGTTAATAAATTGAAATTGTCATACGGTAAATTTTGAAATTCAGATATTAAAATTTTGAGTTTGTCTTTATTCAAGAATGATGCTAATTTATCGAGACTAGCTGTGAGAAATTTATACGAATCGATAAAACGCAATTTAATATGATTTTTTGATTACTCTTCGGCAAGTTTAACATTTTTCGTAAACGATATATATTTTCTCTTTGTTATCGGAAGTAACTCGATTTCCCCTTCGAACGCTGTAACTATTTCCTTTATAATAAAATGTGCGTCGTAACCGGCTAAATTATGAAAAACTATTGGAATGCACAAAGAATCTTTATAATTTAAATTGCAATTTGAATGCGCGGGACCTCTGTATCGCCCAGTCAGACGACAATTATCGCGTACCCGTCTATCATCTTGTACGAATGGTTACTCGCAAAAGTGACATTGTGTCGCGCTATGAAATTTTTCCCATTCATCGGATGTTAAATTTACCATGGGAACATTAGATGATAAAATATTTTTTACACGCAGTGCTAAATTTTTAAGTTCTTCGACGAACCATGACATGCAATCGGTACCGCGACGAGAATGATACGCGGATAACGATTCGTCGTACAAACAATGTACATAATATGCTATGCTAAATACTTTGTGATGCTGGTAATTTCTCTTTTCCTCCGTCTTCTCCAAAACACACTCCAAGTCGGCGTATACGATAAAAGGAAGCCGCTCTTTCCGATTATAGTTGTTGAACGTGAGCCACTTGTCCTTATCGCTCGGTAATCGGATAGCGCACTCGTTCATCTCTCGACAGTCCACCGTATGTGACTGTAACTTGTCGTTCGAGCCAAGGTAGTGCAAACATCTGTAAAAGAAATAATTTTTGTTGTTCAATTATTTCTGCAATATATTTTATTAAATATATACACACCGATCACAGATATATTTCTTGTGTTCTTTTTTGCTCAATTGCGAGCTCACGAGCCTGGATAGATTCTTGATCCACGCGAAATGTCCAACGTTGTTGTCTTCCACGTACAGCAGGTTGATGTGTTTGTCTCTCTTTAGCTCGCTCAGACGTATCGGGACAATGTTCTTTTCCTCGATACTATATACATTGATGGAGATATTGTTGGCAAGTTCGAATTTTTTAATTTGATTCGCAGTCACTGGAAACTCAATGTCCTGGAGATTCAGCACTGTCATATAATGTGGATACGAAGATTCCCGATCCACTTTCAATTTAGCTGGATGTAGAGCGACCACAGACCACGCGAAACACGCATTGTCATTAGATTGCACGTTGATTACCGCTCTCTTCATCATTATCGCCCGCGGTAATTTTATATGACATCCCGCGCGCAAAGGATTATATTTATTTATATTTACAGTTAAATCGAGTATTCGCGACAATGCCCACCCGCTATCACGTACCTGAAATTCTTCGAGCGATGCTAGAGTGGGCTCGACAACGCGCCGCTCGTACCATTCGCGTAAATCGGATGTGCGAAAGAGTTCATAGTTTCTCGTATTGATACTTTTATGTGCGCGTTTATCACCCGTCACAAATTCACCATTGAACATTGTATTAATTTTCACATTAAAGTGTTTTTTCAGCACGTTTTGCACGTGTTTGAGCACAATGTCTTTGGCATCCTCGAGAAATTGACGAGGCTCGATGTGATTATGATTTATAACCGCACCAGTCAATATGCGGCTCTCGAACGCCGTATCGATCTCCCGCCAAATCATACCTTGTTGTCGCGTACTGCATCCTGCACCCGCGTGTACAAAACGCATGCGTAACGAGTTCTTCAATCCCTCGAGTCGCGCGATTCGAGCAATCAGCGATTGTCGAATCCCGATCGATAATCGTGGACGTTTGATTCGACTTTGCTTTTCCAACGATTCGATATATTCGTCGCATCGTTGCTCCCACGCAACGTACTCCTCGATCGAATTTACCCTTGCAGATTGCTCGTGCAGATTTCGTTCGGCACTGTTTTCCGCCATATTTCCAAATTTATGCCAAAAATTTTGCTAACAAGTTGCGCTTATTAGTAGCTCTTGTCTCGGAACTCTTGGCGAAAATACTGACAGGGTGTACCTCTTTACCATGATTTTATATTCTATCTTGATGTCTCTTTCTATCATGTGTATCAACTAAATCTTTATTTCGCGGTTTGTCACATACATTTTGACTAATGTCAATTAATGCATTTTTTTGTCGTCTAGAGATGATGTCATCTCAGCCAAGATGCATCGCGAAAGTTTCAAATTACATGCTGCTGTCCAAGTAGGTTAGTGCAATTTAACCATAAGGATTATCCTTATATTTCACGAGTTTGTCATCTTTTGACACGCGCGTTTGAATTCTGATATCTAGGATGATGTCATCGCGAAGCAGCCGCACATCGGCGCTTGAAAATTTTATATTACATTGCATTTTTTGTGCATTCCGCTAAATCTCACACCTGGTGATGATGTCATCTCAGCCAAGATGCATCGCAAAAGTTTTAAATTACTTATATATTAGCACAATTTAAACTTGATAATTATTCTTATATTTCACGATTTTGTCATGTTTTGACACGCGTGTTTGGATATCTGAGGATGATGTCATCGCGAAGCAGCCGCACATCAGCGCTTGAAAATTTTATGTTACATTGCATTTTTGTGCATTCGGCTAAATCTCACATCTGGGGTGATGTCATCGCAAAGCAGCCGTACATCGGCGCTTGAATGGAAAAATTGAAAAAGATATCGCGTCGAGAAAGCTGAGGGTGCGTAAAGTAGATGAAGGGACAAGAGTGGTATACAGACCGTTTCCCCTTCTCCTAAATTTTCAGAGTATTAATCTCCCACCACGTCATACTTTTGAAAAATAAGCGTCACGTATACTCGGTTAATTTTTATACGATCAGTGTCGCGTCAACTGCTAGTACCAACGGTCCACTTCTCATAACCGCGAGACAAAATGTACTCTCCTGAAGGAAGTAGCAGCAACGGTTGCAAACGCATGAATTATTACGTTCCACGAGATGAAATTAAGCCGTGCAAGAAACCACGAGATGAAATTAAGCTGTACAAGAAATCACATGATTTGTAAGTATCACAAATGTTTCATATATATATATATATATATATATATATATATATATATATACATATATTTTCTCATATATGTTTTTTCCATGCTATTTCATATTTAATTGTATTTTTCAGATGCGGTAAACCTCGTTGTATACCACGAATTTTGGTACGCAGATTTGCTTTGACGCGCACTGCTTATAAATACTTGGATATTGGAATCAGCGTTGGAGTAACATCTTACGTGGAATTACATCTCGGCGATAACCGAGGCAATCAAATCGTATTATCTATTGACACATGGGAATCGCTAATGCTGAAACGAGCGGACGTTGAACAGCTTGTACAAACGCCTAATCATGCACCAATATGGATTTACGATTTATCAATTGAGATTGTTAAGATACACAATGCGAGTATTATGAAACTTACGTTACGCGATTCTTGCTTATACATGAAACCGTCAACTATATTTTTTTTATTCGAACTCGAACATTGTGCTAATCATGAATATTTGAAACTGTGTGAGAATATAAAAACCGTAAATGAGAGTTTCGATCGACTTGTCGTTAATTTGCAAGGTAATATGTTTGGTGCCGAAAAAGATGATGCTATTAAAATCTTGCGCGACGTCTATGATAAAACATCTGTCATAGATTGTGAACTATTAGCGTATGCTGTGGATGAACTTTTGTCTGAAACCTTGAGACGAGGTGATGTATTTTAACATAAATAAATGTGTTAAAATGAAAAAATGATTATGTATTTCTTTCGCTTCCCTTCCTTGCTTGCGCTATCATTCTCCTACACGCGTGCATGCCTCGCGCTATCTCTCTCACACTGCCTTGCGAACGCCGTATCATCCACGTGCATGCTTCGCGCTATCTCTCTCTCTCCCAAGTGCATGCTTCGCGCTATCCCTCTCACACCTACTCGCGGCATCGTCTCTCTTTCCCAAGTGCATGCCTCGCGCCATCTCTCTCCAACGTGCATGCAAACGCTATCCTTGTCTTACGCTCATATGGACGCCTCGCGCTATCCTTCTCCCACGCCCATAGAATATCATTAGCGCTATCCTTCTCTTACACATTGCGGACGCCTCGCGCTATCCTTCTCCCACGCCTCCTCGCGACATCGTACCTTCGCGTTCCCTCTTCCTCGCGGGTTCCTCGCCTATCGGTTTCGCCGAGATCCCCCTCTTCCCCGCGGGTCCCTCACCTATCGGTTTCGCCGCGGGTCCCTCTCGCCCTCTCCGCGGACCCCTCGCCTACCGGTTAGGTTAGCGGGTCCCTCGCCTATCGGTTAGGACGCGGTCCCCCTCCCCCCTCACCGCGGACCCCTCGCCTACCGGTTAGGACACAGTCCCCTTCCCCCTCTCCGCGGACCCCTCGCCCATCGGTTAGGACGCGATTCCCCCGCGTGACGTCATACCCCCCGCGCCGGTTTCCCCTCGCCCCTCACCCACCCTCACCACCGTGGAGGTGGTTGACACAATCAGAGGACCTGGGTTAGAACCGGCCTTACTACACTACTAGTATGAAACAAAAAACAATGAAAAAATCGGTGTATGTTTATTATGTCAAAAAGAAAATGTGACTAAAGAAATAAAAATGAAAAATAATAACACTACTGGATTAAAAAAACATTTGGAGAAAGATAATAAAAAAGCATATGAAAATTTATTTGTATCAAAAGCAATGAAAAATAAAATATTGTCAGAAAAACAAAAAACGATAGATGTATTTTTAAACGTAAGTATTGAAATTAAACTTTATAAATTAAGTAATATAAAGTAATTAATTTTGCGCTATTTTTATGTCACATCAAAGTGTGTAATAATAATGATGCGCAGGCTCTCATGTGCATGCCTATCGTATTCGTCGTATATTTTGCTTTGAATGTCGAACAGATTAACACTATAAAAATTTTAAATTTTAAATATTTTACATATATTCTCGAGATTTTTAGTTTTTTATATACAATATAAATATATTTATATAATTTTTTTGTGCGTTTCCTGGTTTTTTTGTGCAAATAAATATACGTCTTTTTGCGAATAAATTGTGCTTGTTGTTTATCTATCGATTATGAATTTTTTTAAATATCTAAATTTGCTTTCTTGAATTATACCCAGCGAGAAATGACTCATCGAATTGATGTCGAGTCGACATCGAAAACTAATTGATATATTCATCGATTTCGAATGATTTATGTCACAATTTTCGATGAATTATCGATTTAGAATGATTCGATTTCGACTCAATATAGAATACTTTTTCCTCATTGCAGCTATATTGAATTAGGTCATTATTAAGTTATCAGAAGGAAGAAAACATAAATTTCTTTCGTGTATTATATATATTTAGATAAATGAATTTATCTATATTTCACTACTTATGTGTTCAATAGTATTCGTAAAATACATTAAAAATTATCGTTTCTGTTGTCCTTTATTAGTAAAGGCAATTCAACCAACATTTGTAAAAATTGGCTTATAAGATATGATCAAAATTAACTTACACTAATAAAAATTAAACAACAAATTAAATTACAAATCTAATCTTACCAAATACTATATTGAACATGAATAGTGACAATTAGAAATATTAATTTATTTCAACATATAATGCAAGAAAAAAGTTTATATTTCTCATTTTTTACTAAAATACAAGTAAAAATTCAATTAAAAGTTGAAAGAAATAACTATTTATTTCTCTCCAACATAAACATTTACAATATGAAAGTTATTTTAATTAACTTAAGACTAGGCACGTCACAGATACAATTTTTTAAAATCACAGTCTGTCAAAAACTCAGTCTTAATCGACATTTCAATCACAAAAAAATAAAATTAGCGCGCATATAAAATAAAAAATATTTTTAAATTAGAATACAAAGGAACATGTTGATATATATTACTACATTTTTACAAAGAATATTAAGTTTAAGACATTAACCGCATATTATCTCGATATATAAACAAAAAATATGAGAAAATAAAAGATTGGAAATTATATTTGTAACGGGGTTACTTTCGAAAGCGCGCGGATTCGCTCGGTCGTGATCAGGGCTCGTAGAAAGTATTGAGACACACGATTTAAATGAAATATAAAAGAAGATTACTTTATTTGGCGTCTAGCGTCGCTGGTTAAGAATATAGAGATGCCCCGCGGAGCGGATAGTAGTGTGCCACGGGCGGGGCGTGGTTGTTATGAATTGCGCGAGTTTAACAATGAGATGCGGTGTAGTATAAGCACAGTATATACAGTAGCGCAACTCTCCTGATTTTGTGTTGGCCAAAACGGAGTGCGCATGCGCGAAATAAGTAAGTTGGCCAGTAACGCCATCTAAATTTCTCTCTCACTTACTCTTTTTTTTCTACTCTTTCGTTCTCTCTCACACTATTTAAATACCCAATTAAATGCCTACTGCCTACCTTATTTGGCGCAATAGATGACATTATATGTTATTTATTGTACGATCGCGCAATTTATCAGAGTTTTTGATACAAAGCGATTACGAAACGATTACAAATATTTAATATAATTATATTTGTAATTATAACTTTATATATATATATATATATTTTCTTGATACTGTCTTTATAATACATTTAACATTTTTTGAATAATATTTTATTTTCTTTTTTTTGCTCTCTCTATTATTTCATGTAATATATTTTGCATATAGCATAATTATTTATGTAATATATTGTATATTAGCATAATTATATATATTTTCTCATTATTTTATTTTTTTCCTTTTTAAATATATTATTAACAATTTGTCTGTATATATTTTTTATTAAAATACATTATTTTGGATTATTATTTATTGCTACATATGTATCAATGAGTTAGAGAGAGAACGAAAAACGAGAGTGAGCGAGAGAGAAGTTCAGATGGCGTTACCGACCAACTTACTTATTTCGCGCATGCGCAATCCGTTTTGGCCAACACTAACATCAAAGGTGCCGACAGGGAGTTGCGCTACTGTATATGTGGTATAAGTAAACGGCTATCAACCCGCCAGGTAGACGGCGCGGGGCACGTGGTCGGTTTGTTGTGACGGCGCGTGGTTCACAAAAACGCGTGAGTCGATTTAAACCGGCGAGACAGTTTCTTATGTGTTTACGTTCCGCGATAATATTTACGTCTGCCACAGGCGGGGCGCGTATTCCCAGATGTTGTGGGATGCGTGCGATATCGAGAAATCTCGAACGGGCAGCGAACTCGCAGTCCCTTGTTCGCACGCGGAGTACGGATTGACCAACGGAGTTGAGGAAACTCAACGGGGTGGCGAACTCGCCAGCCCACGGTCCGTATGGTCGGGTCGGTCGGAAGTTAGACCGTTTCTCGAGAACTCTCGAGAGAAGCGGTCGCGGATTGCGAAGGATCGCAAAGCGGTTCGGAAGCCGAGAATGCTCGGCGGAGGCTGCGAACTCGTCAACCCCACGTTCCGTCGTATTTGCTAATGATTGCGGATCGGATCAGGAAAGTCTCGAGCGTATAGCTCGAGCGGATTCAGTTTCTGGTGCGATTCTGGTGCCGGGATCTAAAAAGGATGCCGTTATATATCCGAGCGTCTAACGGTAACCGCGTCGCTCGCCCCCGGGTGGGGATAATGACGTGTTGTTTTTCGGCAGGTAATTAACGGTAAACATGTCATCTCCCCTGGGCGAAACGGCGCGGCGTTTCGGCGGGTGTCGCTCGGGCGTTTACGGCAGCGCTCGGCGGTGTTCGGTTAACGGCGTAACGGTGGCCGTATAACGGCCGTACGGTTGTTTATCGCAACGGCGGTGATTAACGTTTAAAAATGGGCGCTCGGCGCCTCTGCCCCTGCCCGGCTGATGTTCGCCGGGCGGCAGACTTCCGGCGGTCTACTGCCGGGTAACTGGGGGTAAATGGGGGGTGCATTGTTACATATTTAACTTAAAGTTACTCGTAATAAGTGTAACTCGGTAACTTAATACTAATCTGAGAATGAAGACTGAAAAATAACATTTTGCTAATTGTTTATGACCCAAGCTATTACAACTTTATAAAATTAGTAATGCACTGTGTGATGAAAACAATTTAACTTTGTTTTATTAAATAAAAAATTAAATGATTATTGTTTGAAATTAAAAATATATAATTGTATAATATTACAACTTCTCTTCTCTTATCTTAATCAAAAATATCAGAAATAACTAATAAAAAAAGTTATGAAACATAAACATTTTGCCCAACTACTTTGCAGTGTTCACTTCTAATTTTCTTTTTACACACCTTTTCCCATAAGTTTTATTATCTTGTTTATGCCATGGGGCATTGGCCAACCATGTTTTCATGGTTTCTTCTGCTTCGAAAAGTGCTGTATCATCAAATTTGATCAACAATGAACCTGAAACAGATATATGGAATCACACTCAAATCAATAGTACAAAACATAATTCAGAAAAATATCTATTCTGATGTGATCACATTGATGTTGGTTTATTTTATGTCAGGAAATTAAATCAGGTAATTGCATAATATTTAAACCTGTATAAAAAATATATCATGAGTGACTTTCACCTTGTATGGCCTCCCATATCTTCAATTTATAAAAGGATTGTTTTGTGTTCTACCCTTTAAAACTCATTGTGGATGCCATCGAGTTTGTAAGAACTTTTACAGCAATTTTGACAGTAGATTTGGAGATACATCCTTGGAGATACATCCTTGGATGTGATAAAAGAACTGAAATAATCGCACTAGAAAAAATATAGAAAGAGAGAGATACGATAAGAATAGAAATAAATAACAATAGAAAATATCTTATATCATCAATTGGCCATAAATTCTTTTATCTCTCAACTTCTCTCTTTCAAATTAAAATGCTAAAAATGCAATTATTAATTAATTATATGTTCCAACATTTAACTAAAGTTCGACTAAACCAAGTCTTCCTGTTTTTTATTTAATTTAAGTGATTTAACATACTTCATATTTTTAACATTATCTTCTTATGTTTAACTTCTTATCCTTAACATTACTTCTTAGTTAATTCTTGTTTAATTGTGCGTGAAAGGATAACATAGTTTTATAAATTTTTACTTAATTTATAAAGAAAATTTTATATCGACAACCAGCTCACGAATTGATCGCCTCTGGCATATATTTTTTAACACACACGCAAATCGCATCTAGTGTGAAATAACAACCAGCTCACGAATTGATCGCCTCTGGCATATATTTTTTAACACACATGCCAATCGCATCTAGTGTGAAATAACCAGCTCACGAATTGATCGCCTCTGGCATATATTTTTTAACACACATGCAAATCGCATCTAGTGTGAAATAACAACCAGCTCACGAATTGATCGCCTCTGGCATATATTTTTTAACCAAAGCGAACATGCAAAACGCATTTGGTGTCAAATATTCTTAAAACAAACAGCTCACGAACTGACCGCCTCTGGCTAACTAACTACTGTAGCACTAACTACTATTATAAAATACAAATATAATATATTTTCAATAAAATATCAAAATAAGCAAAAGACTGCGTTCTTATTTTTCAGAGATTTATGTTATATATTCGGCATTACTTATATATATACACTGTGTGTACACACACGCACACATATATATACATACATACATAGCTTGTCTCACCACCTCCGTACAATAATGTATTGTAGGGATCAGCGCTGTAACAGCTGAGCGCTCACGCACACTACCAGGCGCGCGGCTCACCGACGTGCGCCCGGCTAAAGATCGGCGATAATTGACTTGTATATATATACAAGTAATTAAAGTAAGTTAATTTAAATTTTTATTTACAAAATTAATTATGAAAAAAATTTATTCTAATATCTTCTGTAAATAATTATTATAAAATTATTTTACATTTACTTTCTTAGTAATTTTTTTTAATTGGAGAAAACTTGTCAAAAACATTTTTTGAATTAAGATTATACAATTCCTGAGTTTACACAAAAAAAAAATAAAATGACTTATTTAATGTTTAAATTTATATTGATTTCTATCGTTTTACTTTAATTTAAATTATTATTAAATTTTATTTACTTACATCTGTTTTATATAATCATTTAATTATATATACACATACATATTAGAATCTATTTATATATATATATATATATATATATATATATATATATATATATATATATATATATATATATATATATATATATATATATATATATATATAAACATGGTGTCCCATCAAAAGTGGGCACCCTATTTGATCCTATGAATTAAAAAAATTAAATTATAACAAATATTTATGAAATACTTTATTGCGGACATAGTGGTTGCTAACAAAAATTATAACGGAAGAATATGCATAATATTTTTGTATTAATATGAATATTTCGATAAAATAAAAGTTATACCCTTTCAGACAAATACAATGATGTATGATGCTAATATTTTACATATTATGTTTATATTTTACGAGTTTTATCGGTTTGAAATCTCGTAGGTGACATATATCTTTTCATTTTTGACGATGCGATAAATCTATTTTCTGCCTCATTGTTATGATCAAATGACAACGTGATATACGTTAATCTGTAAGACACGAATTAGAAATTAGCCGTATCGTGGGGCCAAAAGCGAAAAGGTAAATGTTGCCCACGAAATTTCAAGCCAATAAAACTCGTAAAGCATGTAAAATATTTACATTAAATAATACATTGTTGTACCCGTCTGCAATAGTGCTACAATTATTATTATTATTATTTTTTATTGAAATTTAATATCATTATGAAAAAATTATGCATATTTCTCCGTTCATAAACACAGATAATTGTTGTAAACAATTACGCTTACAATAGAGTTCGGTTTAAACAATTTACTTGTTATGATTTTTCTCTTTTAGTTTTAAATATAAAAGAAGTTTGCCACTTTTGGTGGGACATCCTGTATAAAATAAATTTTTTACGTAAACAATTCATTTATTATTCATTAATTTATTTGTTTATTTTTCAACTATAAACAAAAATTCTTGTACTACAAACAACTACAAACGATTTTAGATTATAATCTGATGTCAGTTGCGCTCTAATTATAAATAAATTCCTTACTGTCATTTAAAAATCGCTATCATATTTATATTTCAACTGCAAACAAAAACAAGTAGAGTTGTGCAAATTAGAAACTTGCACATTGCTTCCTCATCATTTTATCTTACAATGCTTAAGCTGCTTTAAGCATGCGGATTTTTCAATTTTTGCTTCCTTATAGAGAAAGCTTTGTGAGCGAAATAAAAATTTAAATGATTTCTTTCACCGATCCTCACTAAATTCAATATCAAACATCCTTTAATAATACTCTATTCATGTAAAAAAATTTAATCCGATATCTCAAATTTTCTGAAAGTTACAGCGTGTATAGACATTTCTCACAAAATCCAAAATTTTATAAAAAATAAACCCTTTCATCGATACTCACCAAATTCAGTAGTAACTATCCTTTAATAATATTTTATCCATCTAAAAAAATTTAACCTGATATCTCAAAATTTGCGAAAGTTACAATGTATAAAGACATTTCTCAAAAAATTAAAAATTTTATAAAAAATGAACCTTTTCATCGATTCTCACCAAATTCAATACCAATCATCTTTGAATGATACTCTATCCATATAAAAAAAATTAACCCGATATCTCAAAAATTGCGGAAGTTAGAGGTTGTACAAAATATCGCGTACATACATACACACACACACACACACACACACACACGCACACGCACACGCACACGCACACACACACACACACACACAGACATTTTTTAGGAATATGATTTTTCGACGTTTTGGAACATTCTAAACACATTGGCATAGAAAACTCGAAAAAAAATTTTGTCACGAAAACAAAGCTTCCTCTATGAGGAAGCAAAATTATTAGTTCAATCACCTGCAGGCGAAATTCTATGAGAAACAAACTTCAAAATTTGATTTGGTTAAAATCGGGTGCCAACTTCACGCAAGTCAATCTGTATTGGATTTATCTTATATACAGGGTGTCCGAAAATTCGCGAAACACTCTTTAAGGGAAGGTAGAGGGTGTTATTCTGAACAGAAAAGTCTTGTAACATTTTTTTCTATAACGCTTCATAAAGGAGTTATTATTGAGTAAAGTCTGGCCAATCTGCGCCAACCTTTAGCCGGGCGCACGTCAGTGAGCCCCGCGCTGCGAAGTGTGCGCCGCCGCACATTACTAGGCGCGCGACTCACCGACGTGCGCCCGGCTAAAAGTCAGCGCTGATTGACCAGACTTTACTCAATAATAACTCCTTTATGAAGCGTTATAGAAAAAAATGTTATAGGACTTTTCTATTCAGAATAACACCCTCTACCTTCCCTTAAAAGGTGTTGCGCGAATTTTCGGACACCCTGTGTAGATATACCTTATATATAAATAATACTAACCTTTTGACCCTTATTCTTTTTAAGGAAAGTCTTCGGACAGAGAGAGGCAAGCGTTTGTCATTATATTTTTGTCCCATTATGTGGACACACTATATATTAAAAATTAAAAACACAAAAACACAGTTTTTTCAACGTGTTATAACGCGTTATAACGGTTGAGCGCGCGATAATCTCTTGTTACGCGTATGTACAAAACACACGCGATAAACTGAGACTGAGCTGCCGCGCACTGATATGATCGCGTTCGTCTGTTTGCATGTGTGTGTGCGTATAGCCGACTTACTGCCCGATACATACATACTTACGTACTGACTGCTATAGATATCGCGTTATGATGAAAATGAAAACTAATGCACATCTTTATAAATGTTTATCTTTATAAATGAATATTGTATAACCGAATAAAAACATTGTTTTTATATTGCTAAATTAATTTTATACATAAAAACATTATTTATATTTAACGAAAACATTATATAAAATTAATTATATGGATTATTCTGTATAATTAATAATAATTGTATTATCTTTGTATATTACACATTATATGCTATATACAAGGTGTCCCTCAAAATTTCAAAATTTAAATTTTGCAATGGAATAATTCTGGAAATATTAAATAACATAAATTTTTATCAATTTATTTTTAAGCAGTATTTTCTAAAATGTAATAGCTTTCACTTTACAACTTATGATTTAGATGATCGCCTGTGATTCGTGCGTCTAATAATTGATAACCGAGCATTTAAAGTTTCACTTACTCTATATACAATAATTAATTGATAAATTACCAAACTTTAATTCATGCGTGAGAGAGTAATATACATGTACGCACTAACATATCGCAATTCGTACTATCTTCTTTCTTTCGATCATACACTTACTCTGTTTCTCTCTGTATCTCTCTTTCTAATCGTTCGCTTACTATGTATTGCATATCGCTTAGCTTTATTCTTCTAGCATATTCGCTTACGCGTTTACTCGCGCTTTTCTCTCTCTCTCTCTCTCTCTCTCTCTCTCTCTCTCTTCCTCTCTCTCTCCTTTTGTTCATACATTATTCTTTCATTCTCATTATTATATTTTTGTATTTGTTCAACATTTGTTTTATTTTATTTTTATCTCTCTACACGTAAATAAATAAATTTATTTATTTTTATTTTAAATAGCATAAATGAGATATACAATACGTTATTTTCTTTTTTTATTTCACTATATATAGTTAATACAATACATAATTACGTTTCACTTTAGTTAAATACAACACATGCACATACAAAAATACACACGAACACGCACACATACATAATACTTTTTTTATTTATAAAATATACAATATTTTATTTATGCTTCGTAAAATAAAGATGAATAAATTAATTTATTATCTTATAGGAAAACAAGAATAGAAAGAATAAAAGTCGAACAAATAAAAGATTATAATAATGGGAATGAAAGAATACAATAAAGAACAAGCAGAGAAAGAGAGAGAGAGAGAGAGAACGAATGAGGAGCAAGCGAGATAGCTAACATGAAAGACTTTCGAAGTCTCGCTCGCGAGGCTCGCTTTATCTATAATCTCTCGCGTTATATACCGTTACTGTAAAATTTTTGTTTTTCGCGCTTATTGATCCGAAAATAATTATAATGAATTAATGATATTTTACCAATTAAAATGATACGAAACACGAAATTGGATAATTTTTAATCAATTATGTAATTAAAATTACGATTAATTATTTCATTAAAAATAATCCGATTTATGTCATATTTAGTGTCATTTTAATCACAAAAATGTAATTAATCCATTACAATTATTTTCAGATATATAAAATGCGAAATACACAGATTTTATTTTCTATAATAAGATGACATAAAATCTCTGTATTTCGCATTTTATATATCTGAAAATAATTGTAATGGATTAATTACATTTTTGCGATTAAAATGACACTAAATATAACATAAATCGGATTATTTTTAATGAAATAAGTAATCATAATTTTAATTACATAATTGATTAAAAATTATCCAATTTCGTGTTTCGTGTCATTTTAATTGGTAAAATATCATTAATTCATTATAATTATTTTCGTATCAATAAGCGCGAAAAACAAAAATTTTACAGTAACGGTATATAACGCGAGAGATTACAGATAAAGGGAGCCTGGCGAGCGAGACTTCGGAACTCTTTGATGTTTGTCATCTCGCTTGCTCCTTCATTCTTTCTTGCTCTCGCTTTTGTCGATTCTTCAGCATCGGGGATCTTTCCTTATGTACAAAATATAAACATTTTATAAAATAAAAACTGGAACTTACATTTTGGATTCTATTAGTATGATTATAAATATAATGGATTAATAAGATTCTTGTAATTAAAATGATACCAAACATGACATAAATTGAATTATTTTTAATCAATTATGTAATTATGATTACTTATTTCATTAAAAATTATATGATTTATGTCGTGTTTAATATCATTTTTATCGCAAGAATCTCATTAATCCATTATAATTATATTCATACTAATAACATCCAAAATGTAAGTTTCAGTTTTTATTTTATAAAATGTTTATATTTTGTACATAAGGAAAGATCCCCGATGCTGAAGAATCGACAAAAGCGAGAGCAAGAAAGAATGAAGGAGCAAGCGAAATGACAAACATCAAAGAGTTCCGAAATCTCCCTCGCCAGGCTCCCTTTATCTGTAATCTTTGACGTATATATGTCATCTTATTATAGAAAATAAAATCTCTGTATTTCGCATTTTATATATCTGAAAATAATTGTAATGGATTAATTACATTTTTGCGATTAAAATGACACTAAATATAACATAAATCGGATTATTTTTAATGAAATAAGTAATCATAATTTTAATTACATAATTGATTAAAAATTATCCAATTTCGTGTTTCGTGTCATTTTAATTGGTAAAATATCATTAATTCATTATAATTATTTTCGTATCAATAAGCGCGAAAAACAAAAATTTTACAGTAACGGTATATAACGCGAGAGATTATAGATAAAGCGAGCCTCGCGAGCGAGACTTCGGAAGTTTTTCATGTTAGCTATCTCGCTTGCTCCTCATTCGTTCTCTCTCTCTCTCTCTCTCTCTTTCTCTGCTTGTTCTTTATTGTATTCTTTCATTCCCATTATTATAATCTTTTATTTGTTCGACTTTTATTCTTTCTATTCTTGTTTTCCTATATAATAATAAATGAATTTATTCATCTTTATTTTATGAAGCATAAATAAGATATTGTATATTTTATAAATAAAAAAAGTATTATGTATGTGTGCGTGTGCGTGTGTATTTTTGTATGTGCATGTGTTGTATTTAACTATAGTGAGACGTAATTATGTATTGTATTAACTATAGTGAAATAAAAAAAAAATAACTTGTATTGTATATCTCGTTTATGCTGTATAAAATAAAAATAAATAAATAAATTTATTTATTTTTATGTAAGAAGACGAGAATAGAAAGAATAAAAGTTGAGCAAGTAAAAGAATATAATAATGGGAATAAAAGAATACAATAATGAACGAGCAGAGAGAGAGAGAGAGAGAGAGAGAGAGAGAGAGAGAGAGCGAGAGAGAGAGAGAGAGAGAGAGAGAAGCGCGAGTGAACGCGTAAGTGAAAATGCGAGGAGCATGAAGCTAAGCGATACGTAGTACATAGCGAGCGAGCGATTAGAAAGAGACAAAGCGTGACAGAGCGTATGATCGAGAGAAAAAAGATATTGCAATAATGTTAGTGGGTACATGTATATTACTCTCACACACATGAAAGAGACGAAGATAGTACGATTATGTCTGTCTTTGTCATGTACGATTGCAGCTCTTTCTATCGCGACATCACGCGCAACTAATCTACTGCTCTGTTTTATTCTTGAGCCTCCATCTCGCACACACACATATGCACGAAAGTTTTATAAACCAAAATCTTTTTTACTAGGCTTCTAAATACATTTTTAAACGTTCACTTATATTCTTTCATGCATTTCCGAGTGGGAACCTATTTGATTTTGTACGTACAAACTGCACAACTTTTATATTAAGCAAATATTGTTACGACCTGACGCAAGAAGCCGATAAAAAAACTGTAATTTTTTAACTTTTCTTCGTTTTTAACATAAAAGCACAAGGTTCCCACTTTGTTGATGTATATACTTTAATCGTGGAAAAGGATTTCTCATTTCATGTAACCAATAAAAAAATTTCGGTGTTCAAAAATATAATTATTATGGCCGGTAAAACAGGACAATCCGGCATCCTCTTAATGATGCACTTCCAGAATGCTTTCATGAGCTTGCAATTGTTGAGAATAATTGATTCATAACTAAACTTTTAGCATTTTTAACAGAGAGAAAGAGGGAAAGAGAAAAGTTGAAAAAATAATTTCATAGTTAGGTAATATATCCCAAATAACCAAGCCTGATTAATCATATTGATTATTGCAAATTGCTGTCACGTTGCCAACAATAATACAGTTGTTTGCTGTCATGTTGCCAACAACTGCATTATTATTGGCAACATGACAGCAACCTCACAGACACTTGGCTATCTAAGTACGATGCTAAACATGTTAAAAACAGTAAGTATTATTATATAATAACATTTCATTTTTGAAACAATTCTGTAAAGAGTTCAAATATACTAATACACTACTCTAACAGCACACATGTCCAGAAGACATCCAGAGGTTATCCAGAGGATGTTTAATATCCTCTGGATGTCCTCTGGATACTCTCCGGATGTCCTCCGGAGAAGGTGTGTTGTTAGGGTAATTAAATAATAAATTAGGCTTTTTCTCTTGAAAAATGGTACATTAGATACAATTAGTACATACTAAAAAGTGATTAAATGTAAAAGTAAATAAATGATTATACATACATATATATATATATATATATATATATATATATATATATATATATATCAACATAAAAATAGATGTTTGCTCACCACAGCTGCAAAATTGTTCTCATCTTCTAAAAATGTTTCCAATAAATTCAATTGATCTTCTGTCTTGACAGGCAGAGCTGGAAGATTTATAGGTTTTTGAAGTCTCTTTTCATTCGGAAGAAGAGATCTATTGAGTCTGCCTTGATTCATAATGATTGTATCTATCTTCTTATCAATTTCTTCTAATCGAACATATATTCTCTCACATAGCTTTGCCACTTTTGATATCTTATCTTTTTCACCAATATTAAAAAAGAAATAAATATAATACATTTTCTAAAAATCATATTTTATAAAATTTTATAAGAAAACTTACCAACATCAGGATTTTCAGAAGAATTTTTCGCGGGGGAAGTAAAAAGAATGCGCTGGTGAAATCCAGACTTAAGGGGACTGAAGCGTCTCGTTTGCGCAGGAGAGCCATGAAAAACTACAGAGAGAACTTGGAACATGCTGCATAGTATCTCTACACTGGCGTTTCTTATTTGGTGTGTCATTCTGTTCACCATATGCAAAGTTCTCTTCATCTACATCCAAAGAGGAAACACAGCTTTGTGGGAGGATACTTTCTGCAGTTACTAGTGATGTCTCCTTAATAGGTGATTGTACTTTGTCTTTACGAAATGATTTTCTGTCACTGCTATAATTGGATTCATGTGCAATTAACATAGTGTGACTAACAGAAGTATTGTTATTCATCTCCCGTGTCCTCTTTAGTTTTTCAAAAACATTGCTTTTTGAGCATGCCTGAACAAATAATTTTTTTCAAGAATATTAAAATTTTTGAACTTGCAATATGATTTTTTAAAATTAAGTTTAATATTTATTACAAATATATGACTCACTTTTGAAGGAGGAAAGAAAGTCATTGGAAAAAGACGATTATTAAGCTCGTTTTCTGGTTTTTGTATTATATCCTTCCTGACCGGTACGTTTGAAAGGAATATTTGGCGGTGCTGGAACTGATTTCTTGCTACGCTTTACAATTTTTTCATCAGAATCAGTGTCTTCAAAGAGTCTATTTCGTACTTTTTTTCGTTTTCCCCTTCCAGTTTCTTTTTCAGTCTCATAGGCTGAACCTTCTGCCACAAAACCTTTAACAGCAGCTCTTACTTTTATATAGAGATCTGCAATAAAATGGAGGAAATAAACATTAGGATAGTATAAAAAAATAAATAATAAGGATTAATAATTAGGATAGTAGAAAAAATAAATAATAAATGTTTACATAATAATTCAAGTGACTTCAAAATTCACTTACCGTAATACCTTAGGATCTCAATTGAATATTTTGGCCAAAATCGGTCTACTGGTTTTTCCTTCCTAACACAATTGCCAGCATCTTGATCAGATGGAGGCCAATAAGTAAAACCTTTCATTTGATCATCAATATCAGTTAGCTAAGACAAATATTTGGTAAGACCAATCTCATAATTAATTTCTTCCTCATCACTTTTATCATCTTCGCGTGCAAACTTTAATACTGCAAACTAAATTACAAGATTAAACATTAGCGATTTTAGCTAGTTCTAAATTATATGATATAAATAATAGAATTATGCATGCATACTTTTATATAGAAAAATTTTGGACTGTGAAGGGTGCGGTTTAAGATTATTGTAATGCTTGAAAAACTGAAAATGTATGCAATAATGGCATACATAAAAAAGAGTCACGATCTGGCATAAGCCAACATTTAGCTTTTATTTCAGATATTGACAAAATTCTCATATTTTCACTTATTTGAGAGACAGTCACGATTCCAAGAATAAATGAAGGAAGAGGATATGTGTAAAAATCCTTAGTTTTTTGGAATACTCTTCCCACTAAAAATATTAAGTTTTCACTGTAAACAATATCTTCAAGTATTATTATTTCGTCAGTAATTGTTATGAAGCATGAATCCTTTTTCCCAGTTTGTAGAATAACATCATCTATTGGAATACGCTTATAGTGTTCTCCATGCACAACTTCAGTTTGCGGTGTCTGTCTTTTAGATAATGTAATTTTTGGGGCATTAGTTTCTAATATGACTGGTACAGATACATTCCTCTCCAAATCTCTATTGACAACCTGATGTAAAGGCTTGTATCCAGATTGAAGTAAGTCCTTAATGAATTTCAGAAAATTTTCATATCTAAATGCACTGAAACATTCCAAATGGCCATGTAAGGCACATTCTTCTGCCAAATGAGATAATGCATGAACATTGTATACTACGAACTTCTTCCCATATATAGTAGCAGCATGTGTAATAAATGTTCTTAACAACTGATTTGCATAATCATTCATAGAATGAACCAGAACAGGATTTGATAATATATATATAGCTGAATGTAATAAAAGAAAATGCTTGTAAATATCTACATTCAAAAAGTCCCTAAAAACTAGGATACCATCATACAAGCATAATCTACGAAATTCTGTTCCTTTGAAAAATTTCAATTCTTCTAATAATCGTGGCTTCCTGTTAAAATCTTGAGGGCAATAATCTGAGAGAAATTCTAATGCTCTTGATATTGCAGCAACAGTAATTTTATGAAGTTTCCATAAACCATTCCATTTACACCAAGCTGTGATCAACCTTTTAAAGACTCCCAGATGTACAAGATGAAGACTATCCAATCGGAATTGTGATACGATTCCAGTATTGATCCTTTCCAATATAGAATGATCTTGATGATGTTGGGGTTGAGTCTGATGCAGAAATGAATAATCAGTTCTTGGATTTTCATCTAGATTAATATATGTCACTCTATCTTCAATCCATTCGCCTACAACAGTACATTTCTCACAAAAAGCATAGCCACAGTGACCTATGCAACATTTCACAAAAGAGTGAGCAGGTGCATCACAAATATAATGCCTTATTTGAAATGGATATCTCTTATTATTAAAAACATAATCATTATTGAGCAGATCTTCTACTTCATTCACATTCTTTTCAAGATAAGTATTTAAATCTTGAGGATCTGTTTTCCAAAATAAATGGCTATAATGAAAGGAGCATTTTTAGTCATTGTAAGGTAGCCTAAAATTGGCCAAAACTTCGCTTTTGAGGATTTAAATAGTGGTAATCCGTCTATATTAATATCAATTATGATTCTACCATACATATGTAAATATGATTCCAGCTGCATAGTATCCAAATTTCTTTTGATACCTTTATACCAAATCTGTGATCCATCATTAAATTTATGTATCTCTAGATTTACTGGAGTACTCAACAGAGTTTTATATGATTTAGGTATATGAATAAAAACAGTACTTAATTTTTTAAGTAGATTATCCAGTTTTTTCATAGAAAGATGCCCACCTTCTAAAGCCCACTTTCGAATTAATTGAATAAGATACTGTTCTTTCTCATCCTCATTAACAATAAGAACATTTTCATTTTCATCTTCGCTATTATCGGAATTATTATCCTGTCTTTCACTCTGTAAGCTGACATTAGATTGAATATCTGTATCCTCTTCGTTATCATTGTGCTGTCTATCACTGGTTAATTGTATATTCTCATTATCATTTATAAATTCTATAAAATTAGCTTCTTCAAAGCCATTGCGCACATCATTTTCACCCAAATCAATAGATTCATCATTATTCTCATCATTGTTATCTCGCTGAATTGGTTGATATATATGGTAAAATATATCATCCACCTTCATCCTTTTGGATGAAGTTTTAAATACCTCTCTCTGTAATCTCCTTTTATAAGTTCTACAAACCTGATAGTTAGAAAAATATCGAATCATATGAAAGAAAGGAATAATATCCACAAACATATAGAGTAATATTTAAGGTCTATCCGTAAATGATATCCATTGTAGATATATATGTATATATATATATATATATATATATATATAACGTTATTATTAAATTATAAATTTAGATCAGATTAACCTATTATATATATTGTGACGTTGCCGTCTCGCGCACGTCCGCCGAGTTCCTCTCCGATCGAAAAGCGCGGGCTGAAGGGCCGCGCCAGTCGAATCATTGCGAGAACCGTACCGTTACCTCCAGAGAGGCGTCATTAATTGAGGTTTCGAGCGTAATATTAATTTCGTTTATGATTTTCTTTCGTATGAGTAATTCATTTGGGAGCCTCATCGGAAGAAGGAGCGGAAAGTCGCTGAAGCGTCACGGAAAATACGATCGCCAATCAAGGAAGACCTTGGAGGGGGCAAGGAGCCAGCAATTTGGAAATCCAAAACATCTAACGGCCAAAATAGCTACGTCACGACAGGATCAGGACCCGCACACGTGATGCGCAACGCACGGGACAGCGAGGGGATCCCCGCGCAAGGACACAGGCCCGTGCGGATCCGGTCCCCGCGGAGGGACTGCAATTCTGCACCCGATGGCGTGACGCGGTCCCGGAAAAGACGGAAGGAAGGGTGGCAGCGATACTTCCGGCCAAACCGTTCACCTCAGGCCCCGCGACGGCCCCGCGAAAAGGGCCCCAGCGAATTATTGTTTGTAATACCGGGGGCGCGCGCACCCCCGTTACGACCGTGAGCGCGCCGCCCGACGGCCACAGCGCGTGATAACGCGTGATTGGTCGCGATAATACGCACCCTGTGTGCGCAGCCCCGGCTGGCCCACAGGTATCGATTCTGGATCGCGACGATCCAGGATGAGACTGGTGCGAGCCTGCGAGCCTGCGAGCCGATAGCGAGCGAGAGCGAGCAGTTTTTGTGAAAGTCGAGAGCGATAGCGAGACGAGAGCGAGTGGAGAGGATCCCGGCGATCGGCAGCTGCGAAGGACGGACCCGAGGGAGAGGACGTCAACGTCGCTGACCTCGTGTAACCACCACGAGAGGAAAAGTACCGGTGAGGTTATCCTCCGCCATATTTGCCACCCGCGATCGCGCCCGGAATCGTTTCGTTTTGTCGTCGTCGCCGTGAATTCGTACGTTGGTGTACGGGCTAAGCCCGATTCTTTGGTGTAGATTTTCGCGTCACGGCCACGTCGTCCGAGTCCCGGAGCCTCGAAAGTATCGGTTTCCGCGGATCGAGACATTACCTCGCGTTTCTAATGAACCGTGTGTCGTCTCTCTGGAGATTCGGATTCCGTAGATTATATTTGCGTTGGTTCTCGCACGTCTAGCGTTTATGAATCGTTCGTACTGTATGTCGGTCATCTGAGTGTGAGTGTGATTCGCGTCAATTTGTTATATTACTTTTGTCTTTCGTTTACGAATCTTCGCGTCTAAATTTTGCGTGCACGTCCGGTGCAACTTTCCTTCGCGATTATTATATGGGTTACGTGAGAGTGTGAATCGCGTAAATTCGACGTATTATATCGGCTGTAAAGCACCGCGTCTCGAAATTGTGAGCGCGTTTTGTGAGAGTTTCTTTGCGATTCTTGCATGAATTGCGTGCGCGTGTGTGTCGAGTATTCAAGTCTGCGTAATCTGTCCGTCCGAAATCGAAGCATGTCCGCGTTGTATTAATTGCCTGTTAATCTTAAGTCGCGTATTAGTAATTTAGCGGTAATAGCGGGCGATAAGGTCGCCGTTGGCGAGGTGATATCGAGAATTGATTCGGACTTGCGCCCGAATTATAGACGAACGTAATAATCAATGTCTTCGCAGTGCGAGGCGTAATTCAAGCCGAGCGGACATTCTGGCCGATCTAACGGGTCGGTCTCGGCGTACGCATTACGGGGTTTCGCGCCCCGCGTCTAACACCCAGTCTCGCAGCCGCGTTTCTTTTACCGCAGCCGTATATCCGCGCGGTTTATCATTACTATTCTCGAGGAGCTGCGGCTCCCGCTATTATAATAAATCTGTTAATTTCTCTGTTTAATTTACGAGTTTCCTTTCAGTTGTGTTTGTCGTTCCCGTAATTGTCGCCTCTTGCATAAATTATCGCGTTCGATCAACACTCGCCCTGCCCCTCTACCGTTAGGCGAGCTAGTCAGCCCGTGGCGAATTCCGACACATTTCTTTCGCGTTTATTTCGCGTGTTTCGCGAATTGATACGTGAAAGATCGTATCTGGCGCCCAAGTTCGATTCTCGCGATTATCTCTCGGATCTCGTCACGGTACGCGCGGAACTCCTAACATCCCGTTCCCACCTGGCGCGTGGATCTTTTTCTCCGTTTTCCCGTTTTTGTCAACGACCATTCCGCATTCCCCGTTCGGCGAATTAGCTCCTGTTCGTCGGCGCAAGTTACACCCGCGCGACGGAGAGAACGAGTCGGCGGCCGCGTTTATCGCTCAGCCGCGAGACGGTAGGAAAAGTCGTCGCAATATATAATAAGTAAATCTGATCTAAATTTATAATTTAATAATAACGTAATATATATTAAGTGTACAAATAAGTTTCCGCCGTTTGACAAAAGTTGGCGCCACCAGTAAGTTATGGTTAAAATTGTCAGATGTAAAACGTCCTTATCGTAAGATTGGACATCAGTCAATAACATAACCTTAAAATATTAGTGATTTTTTATCAGTATAATATATTCTTTTGTGTGCGAAAATGTCGAGTTTTGAGCCGAATAAGCGTCATTTGCGGGAACTTTTGATTTACTTCTTCAATTTAAAGAAATCTGCAGCTGAGGCGTATCGATTGCTTGTAGAAGCATATGGTGAGGCTGCCTTAAGTGAGAGAAGTTGTCGTGAGTGGTTTCAAAAGTTTAAGAACGATGAATTTGACATCGAAGACAAAGAACGTAGCGGAAGGCCGAAAGTGTATGAAGACGCGGAATTGAAAGCATTATTGGATCAAGATTCGTGCCAAACGCAAGAAGAACTTGCACTTACATTGGGAGTGACTCAACAAGCAATTTCACATCGAAATCATTGGGATTGATTCAAAAACAAGGTAATTGGGTTCCATATGAACTGACGCCGAGAAACGTTGAACGCCGATTGTTCACATGTGAAATGCTGCTTGCCAGGCATAAACGAAAGGATTTTCTGCACCGTATAGTTACTGGTGATGAAAAATGGATCCACTATGATAATCCAAAAAGGAAGAAATCATGGGGACTACCTGGCCATGCTTCAACATCTACAGCTAAGCCAAATATTCATGGAAAAAAACTCTTGTTATGCATTTGGTGGTATTAGCTTGATGTCGTGTATTATGAGTTGCTCAAACCGAACGAAACCATTGCTGGGGCTGTCTACCGAACACAATTGATGAGATTGAGTCGAGCACTCAAGGAAAAGCGCGCCCACTACTCCAGACACGACAAAGTTATTCTCCTGCATGATAATGCTCGTCCACATGTTGCGGCGCCGGTCAAAACCTATTTGGAAACACTCAATTGGGAAGTTTTACCCCACCCGCCGTATTCACCAGACATTGCTCCTTCTGATTTCCACATGTTTAGATCGATGGCGCATGGCCTGTCTGAGCAACACTTCACATCATATGAAGATACCAAAAATTGGGTCGATTCGTGGATAGCCTCAAAAGATGAAGCATTCTTCCGACGCGGTATCCGTATGCTGCCAGAAAGATGGGAAAAAGTAGTGGCAAGTGATGGACAATACTTCAAATAAAACATTAGGTTCCGTTCTTTCACAATAAATGCCCGGTTTTTGATAAAAAACGGCGGAAACTTATTTGTACACCTAATATATGCATAATTTTATATCAATAACTTATAATTAGAACATAAAAAACAAGATATTATTTATTATTGATATTATTTTAAAATTATATTTTATATATTTCAAGGTTTAATTTAATTATTATATATTTCAAAGTTTAATTTCAAGGTTTAATTTAAAAAAAAATTGTTTTTAAGAAAAAGTATGTAATTATTTACAATGTATTTTTTAAACTAATTATTTGTTTTTTTCTTTACACTAATTGATTTGTCTCATTATTCTGTACATAAAAGTATTACGGTAAGATTATCGAAAACTAAATATTTTACGAGATATTTTATTTTTTATATCAAAATATGTCAGATTAAAATATAAAATAACTCAAAAAGTACTTAATAAAAAAATACTTTATTATAGTGTTTTGGAAAGCTCTCGGGATAAGCTATAAGAATATGTAATAAAAAATGGGGAGTTCCATTTAAGAAAACATCGACCACATTGACCTCACCTTAAAAAGACCACTTAAGGTCAAACCCATATTTTTATCATGTGGTCCCCTCGAAACCATGCAACTTTTATCTGAAACATTTTTTGATATCTCACTTCGTTTCCGAAAAATATGCCCGCGTCACTATAAATGCCGCACTCTGTATATTAAAGCGTGTTAAGTGAATTAAAAATGCCGTCGTTGATCGAATTGGTGCTGTGCCGCGGGCGATGAAACGCGGCATGTTGGACGGAGGACCTGGTGATGGGGCTGCTGAGAGCCCTGTTAAATCTGGTGGTATTTCAAAGAGTGAGTAATATTTGTTTTATATTAATTATTTATAATATATTAATTATTTATAATATATTAATTATTTATAATATATATTATAATTTGATTTAATTTAATTTATAGTACAACTTTACTCGCGAGATCCAGATTCCTGGATTTCTAAACTTTGAGCACCGACGAGATGTACGAATGTTGCGGCGGTACGAGCGCGAGATACGTGAGGACGTCTGGGAGGACAACGGTCCCGACGGTCTTCATTTAGACCTGAGACGCCTCTTCGGGCTCGAGCCCTATGAGGAATCCTATGTGGAAGAATCGTGGGACGAGCCTCCGAGCAAGAGGTCAAAGAATTAATTGTAAGTATCTATTTTTAAAAAATTTTATAATATTTAAATTCTTATACTGATGAGACTTGTATTTTTTCTGTTTCAGATGGAGCGCCGCCTTATTATATTTTATTTTATTATTTTTATTATTATTTTATTATTATTATTTTTATTATTATTATTTTTATATTACACACACACACAATTATATGACGTCAGATATTGAATAAAATGTTAATATTAGTAAGAAGTATCGATTATTTCTGCGCCTCCTTCTCCCACGTCCATGCATGCCTCGCATTATCTCTATCTCTTTCTCCCGCGAACGTCATTCTTTTCCCACGCCAATGCGGACACTATCCTTCTCCTACACGCGTGCATGCCTCGCGCTATCTCTCTCGCACCGCCTTACGAACGCCGTATCTCGCATCATCATCCACGCGCATGCCTCGCGCTATCTCTCTCGCACCGCCTTACGAACGCCGTATCTCGCATCATCATCCACGCGCATGCCTCGCGCTATCCTTCTCGCGCTATCCTTCTCGCACGCCCATAGAATGCTATCCTTTTCCTACTCGTGAACGCCTCGCGCTATCCTTCTCTCACCTGGTCGCGCCGCAGTTACATATCTATCTTATATGCGAGGAAGGGTAGCAAAATAATCATTTTGTTCATTTTTTTTTCATTTTTAACACATTTATTTATATTACCATACATCACCTTGTCTCAAGGTTTCAGACAAAAGTTCATCCACAGCATAAGCTAATAGTTCGCAATCTATGATAGATGTTTTATCATAGACTTCGCGCAAGATTTTGACCGCAGAATCTCTTTCGGCGCCAAACATATTACTTTGCAAACTCCGGACAAATTGATCGAAACTCTCATTTACGGCTTCTAAATTCTCGCACAGCTTCAAATATTCATGATTAACACAGTGTTCGAGTTCGAATAAGAAAAATATAGTTGTCGGTTTCATGTACAAGCAAGAATCGCGCAACGTAAGTTTGACAACACTCGCATCACTTATTTTAACAATCTCAATTGTTAAATCGTTAATCCATATTGGTGTATGATCGGGCGTTTGCACAAGTCGTTCAACGTCCGCTCGTTTCAGCATTAACGATTCCCATGTGTCGATAGATAATACAATTTGATTGCCTCGGTTATCGCCGAGATGCAATTCCACGTAAGATGTTATTCCAACGCTGATTCCAATATACAAGTATTTATAAGCAATATGCGTCAAAGCAAATCTGCGTACCAAAATACGTGGTATACAACGAGGTTTATCGCATCTGAAAAAATATAAAAAAATATGAAATAGTATGGAAAAAACATATATGAAAAATATAAATATGTATGAAACATTTGTGATACTTACAAATCAAGTGGTTTCTTGGACGGCTTAATTTCATCTCGTGGTTTCTGGCACGGCTTAATTTCATCTCGTGGAACGTAGTAATTCACGCGTTTGCAACCGTTGCTGGTGCTTCCTTCAGCGGAGTACATTTTGTCTCTCGGTTATGTGAAGTGGACCGTTGGTACTAGCAGTTGACACGACACTGATCGTATAAAAATTAACCGAATATACGTGACGCTTATTTTTCAAAAGTATGATGTGGTGGGAGATCAATGCTCTGAAAATTTAGGAGAAGGGGAAACGGTCAACGTATAATGCGATGGGAGATTATTGCTCTGAAAATTTAGGAGAAGGGGAAACGGTCAACGTTAAAAAGAATTCTTAGAAACGGCTCGCGAGGAAAGGAGTGGGGAGAATAAGAAATAAAAAACATTAAATACGTTTACACATTTTATTTATAAAAATATTGCAATTTTTTTTGGCGTTGCGACCACCAGCTAAATATTTTTAATACATTCTGTAATGCGCAATTCTTAACATGTTTTCCGCATCGTATAGTATTAGTAACATTTAGATTATTTAAAGATTCAATATCTTCGTAATCAGCATCCAAAGTCTCAATGATTAAATTTTCTCTCGCATAATTCTCAAGCAAATCCACCAGCCATTCTCGTTTCTGGCATCCCTTGACGTACACGAGAGTCGACGTCTCGTCATCCTCTTCCGTACCAAGCACGGCCGATGTAATCAAGCGTTTAGCCATGCCGTGCGGCACGTTTCCGTCTTCCCATCGTAATCCGTGGTGATTCGCGATCAGCCAGGAAGCACATGATTTGTCGGATTTTGTGAGAAGATTCCATGGTAGGGGGTATGTAAAAATGTAATGCGCCAGAACGGTCCCCTTTCTCAGCACCGCCACCTCCTTTACGACAAATTTCATCCCGACGAAGAATCCTTGTAGGTCCACGAACGTTGGTACGGACATAACGTTTTTTATATCAGCACGTCGAGAAGAAGAAGAAGACTGCGATTGATCCTGATGCATTATTGGTTTTATATCATCTCATCCCACACACTTAAGTGATTTTGCGCACAACGTTGGTCAACGGGTTGTACTGAATCACGCGGTCGTGTATGATGAGACAGTACGTAGTGGTATTCGGCGGCACGTTCTCCTTACACTCGAATTCCAATCGCACATCCACGGTTGCGCTCTTGACCGATTCGTTTTGTCGAGAGCAATCGATGATCACGAACGGACCGTTACGTAAAAACTGTGTGACTGCGAGACTCGGCTCGAGATACTCGTATCCGTAATAGTTTTTGCAGAAACGCTGGTACGTGTCGTACAGAATCGACCATCTGTTTTTATCGAAATCTAGATTCATATCATCGTACAGATAACATTCCGAGTTCAGATAGAGTTTCACGTTGATCAATTTGCAATGGTCGAATCGACTCGTATCCTCGGACATGACGTTCTTCCGGCCTGTCTGCAGAACGAAGACAACGTATCACGGCTTCTCCAGCTGAGTCGCGGTTTTAATGGGCCACGAATGCTTGGTTGTACGCTGCAATAGCGGAAATTCGTACAGATCCCACGAGCGAAAACCCATGCTGAGGTATCGTCCGCTTTCCAAGGCGCGCAGTATCGACAGCTTATTAATTTCGTTCAATACCACGTGTGGCATTCGCCATTGTATCTTGAATATGTCGATCGCAGGCTCCAGTGCCAAATTTCCAAGCAAACAATTGTTGTCGTTGCGCGATCGTATTAAGATCAACTCGTGACGAGCGTTAATCACCACGCGTCTGTAATCCTCGCAAAATCCCAATAACATGTAGAGCGGTACGCAAAAATTGAAGTATCCATTCGCGTTATTGCTATCTGTTAATGCGTACTGCGCATTCCAGCCGGCGTTCCTCATAATCACGGTTTTATCGGATGATATCGTTACATAGTTCTTGAGTGTGCTAGTTATTCCCACATTTCTGTTACGATCAATCTCCACACCGTCGAGTTCGTATCGGATCTCATCGAACATAAACGCGACGCAATTATTTCCCAGTACCACATTAGATCCTTCAGCTGGTTTGTTTATCTTTAGTTTTCCCTCGATGTATAGAAAACTCTCATACGGCAAGGTATACAGATCCTGTTGTTGTATGGGTATTCGTATCTCGTCGCTATACTCAAACGTCGTGTTGGCGTACGGGTTGTACGTGTGAGTCTCGATCTTGACGATACGATCATCAAAGACCGGCTCGCCTTCGATGTAAAGGATATCGGTCATGTTTTCTCAGATATTTCGCACCTCGAATCCCAAAGATTGTAAAAATTCAACGTTCGACGCGTTGAGTTTCTTTTTCTTGGTGCAACCGGATGATTGGATATTAGCGAATGTTGACGTTGTTGTCGCTTGCCTCGCGTTATCTCTCGCGTCTTTCGCTCCGCTCAACACGAGCATCTCATGTATCGCACGCTAATTTTGTCGCCGTCGTACGTGCAATCTGATGGTGATCTCTTCTCCTCGAAAATCGAGCAATCGTCCGTCTTAATCCGCGATGCGTATCATTAGATCTGTAATGCTCCGCGCGATGATCGGCAGGTAAATGATCTGCGCCGGCGTTTCCGATATCTTATATCCTGGCGGCACGCTCGGTGAAAATTCATGTATCGTATGAACGCGTTTGCCGTTGCTGTACGCACCAGCGGTCACGTTACACTCTACGCGGATAATGTTTACGTTGATGATATTAAACGGTATGTCCGATTGGTGCCACTGTCCCGGCTGCAATATACGCTTCGACGAGAATCCCAGCAGCGATCCAATGTTGTTGGGTTTGTTAAAAGTAGTGTTAATTGGCGGGTTCTAACTCTGATCCTCTGAGGGGAAGTGAGGGACGGGGGGGTCCCGCACGGGCGAGGGGGCATGACATCACGCGGGCGGAGGGGGATTTTCGTGGCGCGGGGGAATGACGTCACGCAGGCGGGGGAGCTTATCGCGGGAGCATAAACAGCGCGGTGTATTACAAAGGGCGGGTGCCGATGTCCGACCGCTCGAATTTATAAACATTATAAACAAATATCGTCTCGCACTATTGCACGTGCGGCATTATTGAATTTCGTAGAAAGATGATAAGGTGAGCGCCGATGTCCGGCTGCTATAATTTATTATAAACAAGATAGAACTATCGCGGTACCATAACGCGATAGATGAAAAATATATAATGAAGAACGAAGGGTGTCAAAAACATTTTGGTCGCGCGAAGAAAAGTCAAGTGCTTTTCAGAATTAGATGATAAGGCGAGCGCCGATGTCCGGCTGCTGTAATTTATTTATAAACATTATAAACAAATATCGTCTCGCACTATTGCACGTGCGGCATTATTGAATTTCGTAGAAAGATGATAAGGCGAGCGCCGATGTCCGGCTGCTATAATTTATTATAAACAAGATAGAACCATCGCGGTACCATAACGCGATAGATGAAAAAATATATAATGAAGAACGAAGGGTGTCAAAAACTCAGTATGCGATTTGAAAGCTTGCGGTCTGTATATCGGTTGAAAAAGGTACAGCGGGTACTTGTATTTTTTTGTGTGCCAAGTGTTCAGTACAAAAGAAGATTTTGTGATAATCTGCACAAAAATGGAAATAGATAATAATTTCGAGGCAGTATTAGATGAGTCGTCCGACGAAGATCAAATGGAAATAGAGAATAATTTCGAGGCAGAATCGTCCGACGAAGATCACGCATTGTCGGATGACAGTAATTACAAGAGCGATCAAAGCGAAGACCTCGAAGAAAGTGTTGACAAGATAGTGCCTCATTCGCAAATTATTGCACTAAACGGACGTACAAAATTTTGCACCATATATTTTTATTATTCCACGGGTGGTGCTTTAGATTTATGTACTACATGTATGATCGCTATAGCAGACACTGATTTCGGGTACATGTATGCGGTTCGGAAGCATGTGATTGAGATATACGACGCGATAAGTGGCCGGTCCTGTTCCAATTGCAGGACTCCATTGTATCAGATCTTTCCATGCAATATGTGCCCAATTTGCACACAGTAAAAAAAACATTATAAAAAGTTTGAAAAATAATAAAAAGAAACATGGAAAACACCGAGCAAACCGAACGCGAACTGTTGGAGCTATCGCACCGAGTCGCTACCTTGGTCGAGTATTTCGCGTGGGCGCAGCGTTGCGAAGAATTTATCAAACAGCTCGAGGAACGCAGTAGTGTCAAGCGTCCGCGGCTCTCGATCGGAGTTCGACAATCTTTGGTGGCTAGAATCGCGCGACTCGAGGGTGCGAAGATTCGATTAGAGAGACGGTTTATACATAGCGGTGGTGATTACAGTGGCGGGAATAACGCGGAAAGACTCGTTTGGCGAGAGATCGATACCGCGTTCGAAAACCGTATACTGACCGGTGCGGTGATTAACGCATACTATATCGCACAGCGGCAATTTCTCGAGGACGCGAAAGACATTGTGCTCGAACACGTGCAAAAAGTTATGGAAAGATACTTTAACGTGAAAGTGAAATACTGTGTTTAACGGTGAATTCGTGTCGGGTGATAAGAGCGCCAATAAGAGTATCAATACCAGAAACTATGAACTCTTTCGCACGTCCGATCTACACGAGTGGTACGAGCGACGCATCGTCGAGTCCACGCTTGCCTCGCTAGAGGAAGTTCAAGAACGCGACAGCGGGTGGGCTTTGTCGCGAATCCTCAATTTAACTGTAAATATAAATAAATATAATCCAATGCGCGCGGGGTGCCATATTAAATTACCGCGAGAAATAATAATGAAGAGAGCGGTAATAAACGTGCAATCCAAAGACAATGCGTGTTTCGCGTGGGCGGTGGTCGCTGCTTTGTATCCAGCCGAAAGAAACGCGGATCGGGAATCATCGTACCCGCATTACACAACAGTGCTGAATCTCCAGGACATTGAATTTCCAGTGACTGTTAATCAAATTAAAAAGTTTGAACTTCATAACGACATTTCGATAAATGTATACTGCATCGAGAAAGAGAATAATGTTGTCCCGGTACGTCTGAGCGATCAAAAGAAGGACAGACACGTCAACTTGCTGTATATACAAGATACGCAAGACATCGGACATTTTGCATGTATCAAGAATTTATCCCGTCTCGTGAGCTCGCAATTGAGTTGTGGCAAACGAAGGCAATATATCTGCGATCGGTACGTATATTTAATATAAATGCAATATATAAAATATACGAGAGAAAAATTAAATATTTCTATTTTTTTTTTACAGATGTTTACACTATTTTAGATCAGACGACAAGTTGCAGTCGCACACTATAGACTGCCGAGAAATGAACGAGTGCGCCATCCGATTACCAGGCGATAAAGACAAATGGCTCAGCTTCAACAACTACAATAGAAAGGAGCGGCTTCCATTCGTCGTATACGCCGACTTGGAGTGCGTGCTGAAAAAGACCGACGGTGATCCGAGGACGTCTACGTACACGTTTCAACATCATCAAGTATTTAGCGTAGCTTATTACGTACATTGTTCGTACGACGAATCGTTATCCGCGTATCATTCTCGCCGCAGTACGGACTGCGTTTCGTGGTTCGTGGAAAAATTAAAAAATTTAGCGCAACGCGTAAAGACTATTTTAACCACGAATGTCCCCATGGTAAATTTAACGCGAGATGAGCGGGAAAAGTTTCACAGCGCGACACACTGTCACATTTGCGAAAAACCGTTCGAGCAAGACGATACACGCGTACGCGATCATTACCATCTTACCGGGCGAGGTCCCGCGCATTCAAACTGCAATTTAAATTATAAAGACTCTTTTTGCATTCCAATAGTTTTTCACAATTTATCCGGTTACGATTCACATTTTATCATCGAGGAAATAGCTACCGCGTTCGAAGGCTCGATTAACGTAATACCGATAACGAAAGAAAAGTATATTTCATTCACGAAACACGTTAAAGATACCGCCGAAAGATCAGATTGGCGAAGCGATATAAAGTTACGGTTCATCGATTCGTACAAATTTCTCAGTACTAGTCTCGAAAAATTGACATCGTTTCTAAATAATGATAAACTCCAAATTTTAAAATCGGAATTTCAAGATTTATCGACCGAAGAGTTCAATTTATTGACGCGAAAAGGTGTCTTCCCATACGAATACATTGACTGTGTCGATAGGTTGCACAATACTTGTTTACCACCGCGCGAATCATTTTACAGTTCCTTGACCGGTGACACCGTATCCGAGAGCGATTACGCGCACGCCGAAAACGTCTGGAGGCGGTTCTCCGTTCGAACGCTGGGCGAATACAGCGACTTGTATTTAAAAACGGATGTCTTGTTATTGGCCGACATTTTTGAAAATTTTCGCGACAAATGTATCGAAAGTTATGGGCTCGACCCCGCGTATTATTATACTCTTCCCGGATACACGTAGGACGCCATGCTAAAACATACGAATATTACGTTTGAATTACTTACTGATATCGATATGGTTATGTTTATCGAACGGGGAATACGCGGTGGCCTGAGCCAATGTTCCGGCAGATACGCGCGAGCTAATAACAAGTACACGCCGTCTTACGATCCATCGAAACCATTGTCGTACATGATATATTTCGATGTAAACAACTTGTACGGTTGGGCGATGTGTCAACCGTTGCCCTATGCCGAATTTCGATGGGTCGACGACATCTCTGACTTTGACGTTAGCCCGATCGCTTCGGATTCATCCGCGATTACATCGAACTCAACACCCGGTTTAGAACGCGCGCGACAAACGATTTCGAGAAAAATTTATACAAGTTAATGAACAACGCGGTATTCGGTAAAACTATGGAAAACGTGCGCAATCACGGCGATGTAAAATTATTAACAAAGTGGGACAGACGATACGGCGCGGAGGCGATGATCGCGAAACCAAATTTTCACAGCAGGAGCGTCTTTTCGGAAAATTTGGTCGCTGTCGAATTGTGCAAACTCGAGGTGAAATTTAATAAACCGATCTACGTCGGTATGTGCATTCTAGACATTTCTAAAACGTGTTTATACGAATTTCATCACGAATACATGGTACCGTTATATCGAGAGAAATGTAAAATAATGTACACCGATATAGACAGCTTGATTTATCACATCGAGTGCGACGATGTGTACGAGAATATGAAACGCGATATCGCTAGATTCGACACGAGCGATTATCCGGCTAACAACGCGTACGGTATACCGCTCGAGAACAAGAAAGTGCCGGGCTTGATGAAGGACGAGAATAACGGTGCGATCATGACTGAATTTATCGGGCTTAGAGCAAAAATGAACGCGTTGCGAGTAGATAGTAAAAAGGATACAAAAAAAGTTAAAGGCGTCAAGGATAACGTCGTAGCGAGAACGATAACGTTCGACGATTACACGCGGTGCCTGCGCGATGAAATTGAAATGACTCGACAGCAGTCATGCATAAGGTCAAAATTGCACGAAGTGTACACAATCAGCGAGACAAAAATCGCCCTGAGTCCATACGACGACAAGCGATATATCATATCTGATTCGACCGACACGCTACCGTGGGGACATTACCGGATACCCTTATAATGTAATGTAATGTAATATAATGTAATGTAATGTATGTATGTATGTATGTATGTATGCATGTATGAGGAAAACAAAAGAAATATATTTCTATCTTTCTTTTTTCTTTTATATTTCATATTTTATATGCTGTATACATCTTACACATATTATACTTTTATATATTTTTACATATTTCAGATACTTTATATGTATTTTATATTTTTCATATGTTAAAAATAAAATATAGTTTGTACGAATTAAACCACATTGTCCTTGTGTATCCAAGAGTTGTGCGATCCATCGAATCCCAATCATTTCACGTAAACCTCGTCACCCTTTCTGCGCAGAACTTTCTCCACGAGATACACGTCCGGGTAAGTCGCGCGACGCAATTCGTACTCGTAGAACGCCCCAGCGACAGATTTTTTGCGATAGTCCTCGAGTAAATAGGTTACGGAATTAGTACGCTGCACTTTAACGATCTTAAACACCTCGGTAGTCCAATTTGGCGTGTAACCCTTCTCGAAGATCGTCTTGTACTTGCTAACGCGTACCGAGTCACCTATTTTGAACTTTGCCGGACCCGCGATTTTTATCGCGCTGTACACCGTAGCCAAGAGTCTTTCGGCGATCGCGGGGGTAACGTCGACGGGTCGCATACCGATCGTTCGATGCTTGCGCGTGTTGTAATCCGACACGAGTCGCGGCAACGCGTCGACCCACTTGTAAGTTCCGTTGAGCGTAAACATTTTCCACATGTCGTTCTTTAACGTGCGATTGAATCGTTCGACGACCGATGCCTTCAACACCGAATACGTGGAATAATGATTGATGCCGTGTTTCTTCACGAGACGTTGCATGTCGGCGTTGTAAAACTCCTTCCCCATATCGGTTTGCATATTTTTTGGGTGCCTCTCGCTATCTCGAATTATCTCTGCGATAGCACCAGCCGTCTCGCTTCCGCCTTTACTCTTGAGCGGTACGGCCCACGCGTACTTGCTCAATACATCGATGACGGTGAGTATGTAGTGGTAACCTCTGTTGAAACGAGAGTACGGACGCATCTCGACGATGTCAGCTTGCCACAGGTCGTCGTAACCCCGCACTACGACGCGTCTTCGGGGAAAATTTCTTCTCGCCGGGGCATGCAGTTCCTCGACGAGTCGTAGCTTCTCGATATTTTTACGTCCGTCGGATTTTAACGATGTCATGTTTTTAGCTGTGCGGCTGGTCGGCGCGTAATAATATGTGCAAAGAAATTACATTATAATTTATATCTCTAACTTTTTTTTTTAACCATTCAATAACCGTTTATTCCCGTTCATCCTCTTTCAATAATGGTTCTTTGTCATCCGTCATTCGTCGCCGTTCGATAGCCGTTCGTAGCCGTTCCTGATTCGTTCGCAGCCGTTCCTGAGCCGTTCCTGAGCCTTTAGATAACCGTCCGACAGCCGTTCCTGAACCGTTCGGCCGTCCTTCAACCGTTCGTAGCCGTTCGTGAACCGTCCTTTGCTGTCCGTGAACCGTTTGTTGTCGTCCATTGTCGTTCGTTGGCGTTTCGTTAACGTTTCGTCGTCGTTTTGTTATCGTTCGTTGACGTTTCGTTAGCGTTCGTTGACGTTTCGTTCGTCGTTTCGTTATCGTTCGTTATCTTTCGTTGGCGTTTCGTCGTCGTTTCGTTATCGTTCGTTGTCTTTCGTTGGCGTTTCGTTAACGTTTCGTCGTCGTTTTGTTGTCCGTGAACCGTTTGTTGTCGTCCATTGTCGTTCGTTGGCGTTTCGTTAACGTTTCGTCGTCGTTTTGTTGTCGTTCGTTGACGTTTCGTTAGCGTTCGTTGACGTTTCGTCGTCGTTTCGTTATCGTTCGTTGTCTTTCGTTGGCGTTTCGTTAGCGTTTGTTACTCGTTTCCAATCTAGCGATATTGGCACGCCGAAGCTCGTTTACCGCAGTCCGTAACGCTCGCACGTCTTTCTCTAACGCGGCAAGCTTCTCGTCTGACTCTTTCAGTTGATTTCTCAACGTTTTAACGCACTGATCCAGGTACAGTTTGTTGACTGCATCGGTATCAGCTTCAGGTTGCGCTACACGGCGAATCTTGCCCGAATCTTCCTGTTTGAACAGGATCAGCAGGTTCGCGTTATCGCGTATCAGATGTTTAGGTATTCTTGCGTACGTCTGACAGAGATAAAAGCAGTCGACGCTCGAGTGCCGACCCATTGAAAAGTACTCTCTCACCGCATCTTGCTTATCGCATGCCACGTCATCGAACACGAAGATTGAGTTTGGACGCGCCTCGCTCGGCGGAATGACGTCACTGTTGTTGGAGAACGTGAAGTAGCCGATTTCGTCGATCGATGTCAGCAAATTCTCCAGATATCGATATTTCGGCTGTTGCAACGACTTTGAGTACACGTACACGTTTTCGAAACGTACGCCGTGCGGACTTTCCAGCAGGCTTATCAGAACGTTGGTTTTACCGCAATTCGAGGGGCCACAAACGATCGCGCGTATAGTAGTAGGTAGCATCGTACCATGCTTGCGCATCTCCGCGTTGTCCCCCATCGATCGTAATCTGTCGTCGCAATTCGTTACGCGTATCGCCAAAGGTTGTCGCACGAATCTCATTTTTTCACACCGTCGACTGAGGAATGCTGGATCGAACGCCTATTTATAGATGCGCGGAACCGCGAATCGCTCAGTAACAAAAATGTTCGTCCTGCTGTCGAGACCTTCCGATATTTGTGATTTGAGCGCCGAACAGTTACAATTTGTGCCGAAAGTCGTTCTGCTGCGAATGTGCAGCGATCACGTCCACTACCTGTGGGACAAGCTTCCGGAACATATAATGGCGGATTTAGAGGTTCAACAATATCCTCGCTGTTACGAACATTACAATTAACCGTAGCAGCGAACGCACATCGACGGTCCAGCACCGTTGATAAAAGATTGCGGCGAATGTCAACGAAAATAGGTAGAGGCCTATTAAATCGCGCGATAAACGCCCTTCCTTTCGAGTTACATATCTCCGGCTATCAGTTTTGCGGCCCGGGTACGCGGCTACAAGAGCGATTAGCGAGAGGCGATCGGGGTATAAATCCATTGGACGCGGCCTGCCGCGAGCACGATACAGCGTATTCCCGGAACACCGATCTCACCGAGAGACACGCGGCTGACAGGATACTCGCCGAGAAAGCGCGAACTCGCATCGTCGCGAAAGATTCGACTCTCGGTGAGAGAGCCGCAGCCACAGCTGTTTGGGCAGCGATGAAAGCCAAGACAAAGATCGGCATGGGTATGAAGACGAAGACGAAGACGAAGACGAAGATGAGGACTACGCGGAAAAGGCCAAGGAAAAAACGGATACTTCTGACAGCGAAACGAGGCGGTGTATTGCTGATTCTACCGATGTTGGGCGCGCTCGGATCTTTGATCGGTGGAGCGGCTGGCGTGGCCAAGGCGGTGAACGACAGCAAAGCCGCGCGGCGTCAGCTGGAGGAGCTGCAACGTCACGATCGCGCGATGGAAGGTCGCGGACTTTATCTCGCTCCGTACAAATACGGACAGGGACTGTATCTCGGCCCGTACAAACGTGGACAAGGAGTGGCAACGAAGAAAAAAAAAACGTCGAAAAGACGCTAAAAATGCCCACGGGTGTGACAACGAACATACAATTAGAACAATTGGCGAAACGTATGCGTATACCGTACTTTAGAGGGGTTTTCATGCGTGATTCGTTACCGATCGGTGGTATATATCGAAACGAGAGCGGCATCGTGAATTTGGATAGTACCAAAGGACCAGGTACTCATTGGGTAGCGTACGCAAAGAGGGGAAATCGCGCTATATATTTCGACGGTTTTGGTAATCTTCGACCGCCGAATGAATTGGTGCGATATTTCGGACGGAACGTGACGAAGATCGAGTACAATCGCACGTTCTTTCAAACTTACGATCAAAGCATCTGCGGACAATTGTGTCTGCGGTTTCTCCAAACGGTCGACGACGATCGGTGTAAATTTAAAGCCTGACGATGCGCCATAAGACTCAGTATACGTTAAACATTTTTGCCGACATGTCTATGACATTCACGCTGACCGGGAAGAGTAGCGTCCTCGTGGCGCACTACCATCCAGCCATAGATTTGAGCGACGGTGATTACGAGCTCGGTCGATGACACGGAAATTACGATTCCCGAGGGATCGTACGAGATACACGCAATACACGAGTTTTTGAAACGTGCAATTTCACAGAAACGTCCGCGACGCGTAGTTCGCTCCAGCAATCGTGTCGACAAACGCGGTGATATCACGGTGATATCGCGAGAGGGGACCGTTCGAGCGAACGGTGACGAAGACGAGGCTGTAGAATACCCGATGGTGCCCCGTGCTAATTACAATACGATGAATAGCGAGATTAAGTGCGCTTTCAGAGTAAACTTTAACAAACCCAACAACATTGGATCGCTGCTGGGATTCTCGTCGAAGCGTATATTGCAGCCGGGACAGTGGCACCAATCGGACATACCGATTAATATCATCAACGTAAACATTATCCGCGTAGAGTGTAACGTGACCGCTGGTGCGTACAGCAACGGCAAACGCGTTCATACGATACATGAATTTTCACCGAGCGTGCCGCCGGGATATAAGATATCGGAAACGCCGGCGCAGATCATTTACCTGCCGATCATCGCGCGGAGCATTACGGATCTAACGATACGCATCGCGGATCAAGACGGACGATTGCTCGATTTTCGAGGAGAAGAGATCACCATCAGATTGCACGTACGACGGCGACAAAATTAGCGTGCGATACATGAGATGCTCGTATTGAGCGGAGCGAAAGACGCGAGAGATAACGCGAGGCCAGCGACAACAACGTCAACATTCGCTAATACCCAATCATCCGGTTGCACCAAGAAAAAGAAACTCAACGCGTCGAACGTTGAATTTTTACAATCTTTGGGATTCGCGGTGCGAAATATCTGAGAAAACATGACCGATATCCTTAACATCGAAGGCGAGCCGGTCTTTGACGATCGTATCGTCAAGATCGAGACTCACACGTACAACCCGTACGCCAATACGACGTTTGAGTATAGCGACGAGATACGAATACCCATACAACAACAGGATCTGTATACCTTGCCGTATGAGAGTTTTCTATACATCGAGGGAAAACTAAAGATAAACAAACCAGCTGAAGGATCTAATGTGGTACTGGGAAATAATTGCGTCGCGTTTATGTTCGATGAGATCCGATACGAACTCGACGGTGTGGAGATTGGTCGTAACAGAAATGTGGGAATAACTAGCACACTCAAGAACTATGTAACGATATCATCCAATAAAACCGTGATTATGAGGAACGCCGGCTGGAATGCGCAGTACGCATTAACAGATAACAATAACGCAAATGGATATTTCAATTTTTGCGTACCGCTCGACCAAAATGTTATTGGGATTTTGCGAGGATTACAGACGCGTGGTGATTAACGCTCGTCACGAGTTGATCTTAATACGATCGCGCAACGACAACAATTGTCTGCTTGGAAATTTGGCACTGGAGCCTGCGATCGACATATTCAAGATACAATGGCGAATGCCACACGTGGTATTGAACGAGATCAATAAGCTGTCGATACTGCGCGCCTTGGAAAGCGGGCGATACCTCAGCATGGGTTTTCGCTCGTGGGATCTGTACGAATTTCCGCTATTGCAGCGTACAACCAAGCATTCGTGGCCCATTAAAACCGCGACTCAGCTGGAGAAGCCGCGATACGTTGTCTTCGTTCTGCAGACAGGCCGGAAGAACGTCATGTCCGAGGATACGAGTCGATTCGACCATTGCAAATTGACCAACGTGAAACTCTATCTGAATTCGGAATGTTATCCGTACGACGATATGAATCTAGATTTCGATAAAAACAGATGGTCGATTCTGTACGACATGTACCAGCGTTTCTGCAAAAACTATTACGGATACGAGTATCTCGAGCCGAGTCTCGCAGTCACGCAGTTTCTACTTAACGGTCCGTTCGTGATCATCGATTGCTCTCGACAAAACGAATCGGTCAAGAGCGCAATCGTGGATGTGCGATTGGAATTCGAGTGTAAGGAGAACGTGCCGCCGAATACCACTGCGTACTGTCTCATCATACACGATCGCGTGATTCAGTACAACCCGTTGACCAACGTTGTGCGCAAAATCACTTAAGTGTGTGGGATGAGATGATATAAAACCAATAATGCATCAGGATCAATCGCAGTCTTCTTCTTCTTCTCGACGTGCTGATATAAAAAACGTTATTTCCGTACCAACGTTCGTGGACCTACAAGGATTCTTCGTCGGGATGAAATTTGTCGTAAAGGAGGTGGCGGTGCTGAGAAAGGGGACCGTTCTGGCGCATTACATTTTTACATACCCCCTACCATGGAATCTCCTCACAAAATCCGACAAATCATGTGCTTCCTGGCTGATCGCGAATCACCACGGATTACGATGGGAAGACGGAAACGTGCCGCACGGCATGGCTAAACGCTTGATTACATCGGCCGTGCTTGGTACGGAAGATAATGACGAGACGTCGACTCTCGTGTACGTCAAGGGATGCCAGAAACGAGAATGGCTGGTGGATTTGCTTGAGAATTATGCGAGAGAAAATTTAATCATCGAGACTTTGGATGCTGATTACGAAGATATTGAATCTTTAAATAATCTAGATGTTACTAATACTATACGATGCGGAAAACATGTTAAAAATTGCGCATTACAGAATGTATTAAAAATATTTAGCTGGTGGTCGCAACGCCAAAAAAATTGCAATATTTTTATAAATAAAATGTGTAAACGTATTTAATGTTTTTTATTTCTTATTCTCCCCACTCCTTTCCTCGCGAGTCGTTTCTAAGAATTCTTTTTAACGTTGACCGTTTCCCCTTCTCCTAAATTTTCAGAGCAATAATCTCCCATCGCATCATACGTTGACCATTTCCCCTTCTCCTAAATTTTCAGAGCAATAATCTCCCATCGCATCATACGTTGACCGTTTCCTTGGGAGAGCATTGATCTCCCACCACATCATAATTTTGAAAAATAAGCGTCACGTATATTCGGTTAATTTTTATACGATCAGTGTCGTGTCAACTGCTAGTACCAACGGTCCACTTCTCATAACCGAGAGACAAAATGTACTCCGCTGAAGGAAGCACCAGCAACGGTTGCAAACGCGTGAATTACTACGTTCCACGAGACAAAATTAAGCCGTGCAAGAAACCACGAGATGAAATTAAGCCGTCCAAGAAACCACTTGATTTGTAAGTATCACAAATGTTTCATACATATATATATATATATATATATATATATATATATTTTTCATATATGTTTTTTTCCATGCTATTTTATATCTTTTGTATTTTTTCAGATGCGATAAACCTCGATGTATACCACGTATTTTGGTACGCAGATTTGCTTTGACGCGTACTGCTTATAAGTACTTGGATATTGGAATCAGCGTTGGAATAACATCTTACGTGGAATTGCATCTCGGCGATAACCGAGGCAATAAAATCGTATTATCTATCGACACATGGGAATCGTTAATGCTGAAACGAGCGGACGTTGAACGACTTGTGCAAACGCCCGATCATACACCAATATGGGTTAACGCTTTAACAATTGAGATTGTTAAAATAAGTGATGCGAGTGTTGTCAAACTTACGTTGCGCGATTCTTGCTTGTACATGAAACCGTCAACTATATTTTTCTTATTCGAACTCGAACACTGTGTTAATCTCGAATATTTGAAGCTGTGCGAGAATTTAGAAGCCGTAAATGAGAGTTTCGATCAATTTGTTCGGAGTTTGCAAAGTAATATGTTTGGCGCCGAGAGAGATTCTGCGGTCAAAATCTTGCGCGAAGTCTATGATAAAACATCTATCATAGATTGCGAACTATTAGCTTATGCTGTGGATGAACTTTTGTCTGAAACCTTGAGACGAGGTGATGTATGGTAATATAAATAAATGTGTTAAAAAATGAAAAAAAATGAACAAAATGTTTATTTCGCTACCCGTCCTCGCATATAAGATAGATATGTAACTGCGGCGCGACCGCGTCGGAGAAGGATAGCGCGAGGCGTTCGCGAGTAGGAAAAGGATAGCATTCTATGGGCGTGCGAGAAGGATAGCGCGAGAAGGATAGCGCATGGATGATAATGCGAGATACGGCGTTCGTAAGGCGGTGCGCGAGAGAGATAGCGCGAGGCAGGATAGAGGTATGCGAGGGATAGCGTGAGGCATGCACGCGTGTAGAAGGATAGCGTCCGCATTGGCGTGGGAAAAGGATGACGTTCGCGGGAGAAAGAGAGAGATAATGCGAGGCATGCACGACAGGAAAAAGGAAAGAAGAAGGCGCAGAAATAATCAACATTTTTTTTATATAGAATAATAATAATATTTATTCAAAATTTATGTGTTCGTATAAATGTATGTGTGTGTGTGTGTGTGTGTGTGTGTGTGTGTGTGTGTGTGTTTAAAAATAATAAAATAAAATATAGTAAAAATATTTGCTGCAGACTCCTTCTGAAACAAAAATACAAGTCTTGTTAGTATATTAATTTTTATAAATCTAATATAAATTTTAAAAAGAGGATACTTACAATTAATTTTTCGGCCTCTTGCTCGGAGGCTAGTCCCACGGTTCTTCCGCCATATAGGGTTCCTCATAGGGTTCGAGCCCGAATAATTTTCGTAGATCGAAAATATCCCAGTACATCCAAGACCAATTGACTGAATCGTACTCTCGAGCCTCCACAGTATCTCCCCATAATTCGTCCAATTCGTCACGCGCGTTCCGTCGCAACATTTGTACATGTTGCCGATGCTTAAAGTTTAGAAATCCAGGAATCTGGATGTCGCTCGTATATTTATGCTATAAATTAAATAAAATCAAATTATAATATATATTATAAATAATAAGTAATAAGATATATAATAAAAAATGCTACTTACTCTTTGGAACACGACCAGATTTAACAGGGCTCTCAGCAGCCCCATCACCAGGTCCTCCGCCCACCATGCCGCGTTCCATCGCCCGCGATGCAAAACTGTCTCGATCAACGTCATTTTTGGCATTTTTTAGTCACTAAAAACACCAGAAAAATAGAAACATTCGCGTCGGAAACTCGTACGATACTATCCTGTCGCATCGGAAAAATCCAGATCTGCTGCGGCAAAGTTTATAACTGGCGCGTTCAAGTGTGTCGGAGAGCACGGGCGATGGAAAAGCACTTGACTTTTTCTTCACGCGACCAAAATTTCTCGTTATGCACTTTTGACACCCGTTAAACTTATTTTTAAATCTAAAAGATCTCGTTTGCGATGAGATTTTTTTTATTCAATTGTTACATATATTGTTACAGTATACTGTCATAGCGTTTATAATAAATTCTAGCAGCCGGACATCGGCGCTAGTCTTATCATCTTTCTACGAAATTCAATAATGTCGCACGTGCAATAGTGCGAGACGATATTTGTTTATAATGTTTATACATAAATTATAGCAGCCGGACATCGGCGCTCGCCTTATCATCTAATTCTAAAAAGCACTTGACTTTTCTTCGCGCGACCAAAACGTTTTTGACACCCTTCGTTCTTCATTATATATTTTTCATCTATCGCGTTATGGTACCGCGATGGTTCTATCTTGTTTATAATAAATTATAGCAGCCGGACATCGGCGCTCGCCTTATCATCTTTCTACGAAATTCAATAATGCCGCACGTGCAATAGTGCGAGACGATATTTGTTTATAATGTTTATAAATTCGAGCGGTCGGACATCGGCACCCGCCCTTTGTAATACACCGCGCTGTTTATGCTCCCGCGATAAGCTCCCCCGCCTGCGTGACGTCATTCCCCCGCGCCACGAAAATCCCCCTCCGCCTGCGTGACGTCATGCCCCCTCGCCCGCGCGGGAACCCTCCGTCCCTCACTTCCCCTCAGAGGACCTGAGTTAGAACCCGCCTATTAACACTACTGTTAAAGTTTACTCTGAAAGCGCACTTGATCTCGCTATTCATCGTATTGTAATTAGGACGGAGCACTATCGGGTATTCTACAGCCTCGTCTTCGTCACCGTTCGCTCGAACGGTCCCTTCTCGCGATATCACCGTGATATCACCGCGTTTGTCGACACGATTGCTGGAGCGAACTACGCGTCGCGGACGTTTCTGTGAAATTGCACGTTTCAAAAACTCGTGTATTGCGTGTATCTCGTACGATCCCTCGGGAATCGTAATTTCCGTGTCATTCTCATCGAAATAAAATTTATTATTCGAGGAATTCACGTTCGACATCGTATGATAAGTCTCAAAATTCGTTAGACCGAGCTCGTAATCACCGTCGCTCAAATCTATGGCCGGATGGTAGTGCGCCACGAGGACGTTACTCTTCCCGGTCAGCGTGAATGTCATAGACATGTCGGCAAAAATGTTTAACGAATACTGAATCTTATGGCGCATCGTCAGGCTTTTAATTCACACCGATCGTCGTCGACCGTTTGGAGAAACCGCAGACACAATTGTCCGCAGATGCTTTGATCGTAAGTTTGAAAGGACGTGCGATTGTACTCGATCTTCGTCACGTTCCGTCCGAAATATCGCACCAATTCATTCGGCAGTCGAAGATTACCAAAACCGTCGAAATATATAGCGCGATTTCCCCTCTTTGCGTACGCTACCCAATGAGTACCTGGTCCTTTGGTACTATCCAAATTCACGATGCCGCTCTCGTTTCGATATATACCACCGATCGGTAACGAATCACGCATGAAAACCCCTCTAAAGTACGGTATACGCATACGTTTCGCCAATTGTTCTAATTGTATGTTCGTTGTCACATCCGTGGACATTTTTAGCGTCTTTTCGACGTTTTTTTTTCTTCGTTGCCACTCCTTGTCCACGTTTGTACGGGCCGAGATACAGTCCCTGTCCGTATTTGTACGGAGCGAGATAAAGTCCGCGACCTTCCATCGCGCGATCGTGACGTTGCAGCTCCTCCAGCTGACACCGCGCGGCTTTGTTGTCGTTCACAGCCTTGGCCACGCCAGCCGCTCCACCGATCAAAGATCCGAGCGCGACCAACATCGGTAGAATCGGCAATACACCGCCTCGTTTCGCTGTCGGAAGTATCCATTTTTTCGTTGGCCTTTTCCGCGTAGTCCTCATCTTCGTCTTCGTCTTCGTCTTCATACCCATGCCGATCTTTGTCTTGGCTTTCATCGCTGCCCAAACAGCTGTGGCTGCGGCTCTCTCACCGAGAGTCGAATCTTTCGCGACGATGCGAGTTCGAGCTTCTCGGCGAGTATCCTGTCAGCCGCGTGTCTCTCGGTGAGATCGGTGTTCCGGGAATACGCTGTATCGTGCTCGCGGCAGGCCGCGTCCAATGGATTTATACCCCGATCGCCTCTCGCTAATCGTTCTTGTAGCCGCGTGCCCGGGCCGCAAAACTGATAGCCGGGGATATGTAACTCGAAAGGAAGGGCGTTTATCGCGCGATTTAATAGGCCTCTACCTATTTTCGTTGACATTCGCCGCAATCTTTTATCAACGGTGCTGGACCGTCGATGTGCGTTTGCTGCCACGGTTGATTGTAATGTTCGTAACAGCGACGATATTGTTGAACCTCTAAATCCGCTTTTATATGTTCCGGAAGCTTGTCCCACAGGTAGTGGACGTGATCGCCGCACATTCGCAGCAGAACGACTTTCGGCACAAATTGTAACTGTTCGGCGCTCAAATCACAAATATCGGAAGGTCTCGACAGCAGGACGAACATTTTTGTTACTGAGCGATTCGCGGTTCCGCGCACCTATAAATAGGCGTTCGATCCAGCGTTCCTCAGTCGACGGTGTGAAAAAATGAGATTCGTGCGACAACCTTTGGCGATACGCGTAACGAATTGCGACGACAGATTACGATCGATGGGGGACAACGCGGAGATGCGCAAGCATGGTACGACGCTACCTACTACTATACGCGCGATCGTTTGTGGCCCCTCGAATTGCGGTAAAACCAACGTTCTGATAAGCCTGCTGGAAAGTCCGCACAGTGTACGTTTCGAAAACGTGTACGTGTACTCAAAGTCGTTGCAACAGCCGAAAAATCGATATCTGGAGAATTTGCTGACATCGATCGACGAAATCGGCTACTTCACGTTCTCCAACAACAGTGACGTCATTCCACCGAGCGAGGCGCGTCCAAACTCGATCTTCGTGTTCGATGACGTGGCATGCGATAAGCAAGATGCGGTGAGAGAGTACTTTTCAATGGGTCGGCACTCGAGCGTCGACTGCTTTTATCTCTGTCAGACGTACGCGAGAATACCTAAACATCTGATACGCGATAACGCGAACTTGCTGATCCTGTTCAAACAGGATGGTACCAACCTGAAACACGTGTACAACGATCACGTGAATACCGACATGTCGTACGATGAATTTTGCGCGTTGTGTCGCGATTGTTGGCAGTGCAAGTACGGATTCGTAGTGATAGACAAGGACAGCTCGCTCAACGATGGTCGATACAGAAAAGTATTTAACGTGTTCGCGATACCGCAAAACGATTAGTCGTTGCCGATACTTCGTCGGGAGTGAAACGTAAGAGAGAGATTGACATTTTTGCTTTTCCGCGATGGCTATGATCGATAAGAACGAGGACATTCGTAAGCGCGAGAAGATTGCGAGGGCAATTGTGAAAACTAGCGAATCGATTCGCAAGAAACATCGCGCTTTGAAGACCGGTAAGATCGAGGAGGATATCGTGTTGGACAGGCGCTTTAGACCTCTCATCGAGCCGCTACAAAAGATCGTCGACAACTCTAGCTCGATCGCGGTGAAGAAAGAGCCCGAGAGTAACATCGATGCGGGGATCGAAGCGTTATCCATCCCGAAGCGCGAGAAGGATGATGCGACACCGCCAAAGAGAAAACGATCCAATGTCAGGTCGGATCGCTCACCGACACCGCATAAATCGAAACGATCGGACGCTGCACCGGATGTACCGCCGATAACCTCTACACCATCAGCGTCAATGAAAACCGTACAACCTACGATGTCCGAATTACTCACGAACGAGGATGTTTTCGAAACCACGGGCGAGTCGCTCGTGACATCCGTCCGAAATCAGTTGCAAACGCTGAAGGGTCGAGAAACGTTGCGAGATCAGTTAGGTCCACTGGGTCAAAGGTATATCTGGCCTGTTCTGAGCGGCGATCGAGAGAGTGGTATTGACACCGTGTACGGTGTTTATCTCGATAACGATGGAATGATGTTCGATAATAAACATTTTGACGTGGACAACGCGGATAACATAATTATCGACGGCGTACGATACGCCGGCACACCTGGTCTTTACGAGTTGATCTTCAAGAAAGCCCCCGATGACGTCATCTATACGGAGGATGATATGCAAACGTACAAGAGTATGCTGTTGACGACTAGCGCGCATAAACGAAATCACGATGTACACGGTCGATTACTGAGTAACAGGGGATACAAGTACAAAGAAATAATCGCAAAGCTGATACCGATCGAACCCAAGGGAAAAAAATCTGGAAAGGGATTATTCGTGCCTCGCGAAATGACGCTAACCGACAACAAGATCGACTACGTGCATTGGGACGATCCCAACGAGCTGGTGGATCGTTTACGATTGCTCGACGCTTCGCACCAAGTAGGTCACAACGGCCACGACAACGAGATTCTGTCGATCATCGAGGAACTTCGCGAAGCAGGCATTATTATAAATTAAACTGTGTCTCGACAAAACTAATCAATCGATCGATCGATGTCGCTCGCATCGATGATGCATATCAACAAATTTGGGATATCCGAGCAGAGCAAAGACATGACGAACGCCATTTCGTACCGTCGATGGAGCGGATTAATGAGAAATTTCGTGCGCGATAACGCTCTGTGTCGCACCGTTACGGACTTTGACGCGAGATCGCGCAAGATTCGCTGTGTAGCGTAACCTGAGACTGATACCGACGCCGTCAACAAACTGTACCTGGATCGGTGCGTTAGAACGTTGAGAAATCAACTGAAAGAGTCAGACGAGAAGCTTGCCGCGTTAGAGAAAGACGTGCGAGCGTTACAGACTGTGGTAAACGAGCTTCGGCGTGCGAATATCGCTAGATTAGAAACGAGTAACGAACGCTAACGAAACGTCAACGAACGACGACGAAACGACGACGAAACGTTAACGAAACGTCAACGAACGACAACAAAACGACGACGAAACGTCAACGAGCGACAACAAAACGACGACGAAACGACAACGAAACGTCAACGAACGCTAACGAAACGTCAACGAACGATAACAAAACGACGACGAAACGTTAACGAAACGCCAACGAACGACAATGGACGACAACAAACGGTTCACGGACAGCAAAGGACGGTTCACGAACGGCTACGAACGGTTGAAGGACGGCCGAACGGTTCAGGAACGGCTGTCGGACGGTTATCTAAAGGCTCAGGAACGGCTCAGGAACGGCTGCGAACGAATCAGGAACGGCTACGAACGGCTATCGAACGGCGACGAATGACGGATGACAAAGAACCATTATTGAAAGAGGATGAACGGGAATAAACGGTTATTGAATGGTTAAAAAAAAAAGTTAGAGATATAAATTATAATGTAATTTCTTTGCACATATTATTACGCGCCGACCAGCCGCACAGCTAAAAACATGACATCGTTAAAATCCGACGGACGTAAAAATATCGAGAAGCTACGACTCGTCGAGGAACTGCATGCCCCGGCGAGAAGAAATTTTCCCCGAAGACGCGTCGTAGTGCGGGGTTACGACGACCTGTGGCAAGCTGACATCGTCGAGATGCGTCCGTACTCTCGTTTCAACAGAGGTTACCACTACATACTCACCGTCATCGATGTATTGAGCAAGTACGCGTGGGCCGTACCGCTCAAGAGTAAAGGCGGAAGCGAGACGGCTGGTGCTATCGCAGAGATAATTCGAGATAGCGAGAGGCACCCAAAAAATATGCAAACCGATATGGGGAAGGAGTTTTACAACGCCGACATGCAACGTCTCGTGAAGAAACACGGCATCAATCATTATTCCACGTATTCGGTGTTGAAGGCATCGGTCGTCGAACGATTCAATCGCACGTTAAAGAACGACATGTGGAAAATGTTTACGCTCAACGGAACTTACAAGTGGGTCGACGCGTTGCCGCGACTCGTGTCGGATTACAACACGCGCAAGCATCGAACGATCGGTATGCGACCCGTCGACGTTACCCCCGCGATCGCCGAAAGACTCTTGGCTACGGTGTACAGCGCGATAAAAATCGCGGGTCCGGCAAAGTTCAAAATAGGTGACTCGGTACGCGTTAGCAAGTACAAGACGATCTTCGAGAAGGGTTACACGCCAAATTGGACTACCGAGGTGTTTAAGATCGTTAAAGTGCAGCGTACTAATCCCGTAACCTATTTACTCGAGGACTATCGCAAAAAATCTGTCGCTGGGGCGTTCTACGAGTACGAATTGCGTCGCGCGACTTACCCGGACGTGTATCTCGTGGAGAAAGTTCTGCGCAGAAAGGGTGACGAGGTTTACGTGAAATGGTTGGGATTCGATGGATCGCACAACTCTTGGATACACAAGGACAATGTGGTTTAATTCGTACAAACTATATTTTATTTTTAACATATGAAAAATATAAAATACATATAAAGTATCTGAAATATGTAAAAATATATAAAAGTATAATATGTGTAAGATGTATACAGCATATAAAATATGAAATATAAAAGAAAAAAGAAAGATAGAAATATATTTCTTTTGTTTTCCTCATACATGCATACATACATACATACATACATACATTACATTACATTATATTACATTACATTACATTATAAGGGTATCCGGTAATGTCCCCACGGTAGCGTGTCGGTCGAATCAGATATGATATATCGCTTGTCGTCGTATGGACTCAGGGCGATTTTTGTCTCGCTGATTGTGTACACTTCGTGCAATTTTGACCTTATGCATGACTGCTGTCGAGTCATTTCAATTTCATCGCGCAGGCACCGCGTGTAATCGTCGAACGTTATCGTTCTCGCTACGACGTTATCCTTGACGCCTTTAACTTTTTTTGTATCCTTTTTACTATCTACTCGCAACGCGTTCATTTTTGCTCTAAGCCCGATAAATTCAGTCATGATCGCACCGTTATTCTCGTCCTTCATCAAGCCCGGCACTTTCTTGTTCTCGAGCGGTATACCGTACGCGTTGTTAGCCGGATAATCGCTCGTGTCGAATCTAGCGATATCGCGTTTCATATTCTCGTACACATCGTCGCACTCGATGTGATAAATCAAGCTGTCTATATCGGTGTACATTATTTTACATTTCTCTCGATATAACGGTACCATGTATTCGTGATGAAATTCGTATAAACACGTTTTAGAAATGTCTAGAATGCACATACCGACGTAGATCGGTTTATTAAATTTCACCTCGAGTTTGCACAATTCGACAGCGACCAAATTTTCCGAAAAGACGCTCCTGCTGTGAAAATTTGGTTTCGCGATCATCGCCTCCGCGCCGTATCGTCTGTCCCACTTTGTTAATAATTTTACATCGCCGTGATTGCGCACGTTTTCCATAGTTTTACCGAATACCGCGTTGTTCATTAACTTGTATAAATTTTTCTCGAAATCGTTTGTCGCGCGCGTTCTAAACCGGGTGTTGAGTTCGATGTAATCGCGGATGAATCCGAAGCGATCGGGCTAACGTCAAAGTCAGAGATGTCGTCGACCCATCGAAATTCGGCATAGGGCAACGGTTGACACATCGCCCAACCGTACAAGTTGTTTACATCGAAATATATCATGTACGACAATGGTTTCGATGGATCGTAAGACGGCGTGTACTTGTTATTAGCTCGCGCGTATCTGCCGGAACATTGGCTCAGGCCACCGCGTATTCCCCGTTCGATAAACATAACCATATCGATATCAGTAAGTAATTCAAACGTAATATTCGTATGTTTTAGCATGGCGTCCCACGTGTATCCGGGAAGAGTATAATAATACGCGGGGTCGAGCCCATAACTTTCGATACATTTGTCGCGAAAATTTTCAAAAATGTCGGCCAATAACAAGACATCCGTTTTTAAATACAAGTCGCTGTATTCGCCCAGCGTTCGAACGGAGAACCGCCTCCAGACGTTTTCGGCGTGCGCGTAATCGCTCTCGGATACGGTGTCACCGGTCAAGGAACTGTAAAATGATTCGCGCGGTGGTAAACAAGTATTGTGCAACCTATCGACACAGTCAATGTATTCGTATGGGAAGACACCTTTTCGCGTCAATAAATTGAACTCTTCGGTCGATAAATCTTGAAATTCCGATTTTAAAATTTGGAGTTTATCATTATTTAGAAACGATGTCAATTTTTCGAGACTAGTACTGAGAAATTTGTACGAATCGATGAACCGTAACTTTATATCGCTTCGCCAATCTGATCTTTCGGCGGTATCTTTAACGTGTTTCGTGAATGAAATATACTTTTCTTTCGTTATCGGTATTACGTTAATCGAGCCTTCGAACGCGGTAGCTATTTCCTCGATGATAAAATGTGAATCGTAACCGGATAAATTGTGAAAAACTATTGGAATGCAAAAAGAGTCTTTATAATTTAAATTGCAGTTTGAATGCGCGGGACCTCGCCCGGTAAGATGGTAATGATCGCGTACGCGTGTATCGTCTTGCTCGAACGGTTTTTCGCAAATGTGACAGTGTGTCGCGCTGTGAAACTTTTCCCGCTCATCTCGCGTTAAATTTACCATGGGGACATTCGTGGTTAAAATAGTCTTTACGCGTTGCGCTAAATTTTTTAATTTTTCCACGAACCACGAAACGCAGTCCGTACTGCGGCGAGAATGATACGCGGATAACGATTCGTCGTACGAACAATGTACGTAATAAGCTACGCTAAATACTTGATGATGTTGAAACGTGTACGTAGACGTCCTCGGATCACCGTCGGTCTTTTTCAGCACGCACTCCAAGTCGGCGTATACGACGAATGGAAGCCGCTCCTTTCTATTGTAGTTGTTGAAGCTGAGCCATTTGTCTTTATCGCCTGGTAATCGGATGGCGCACTCGTTCATTTCTCGGCAGTCTATAGTGTGCGACTGCAACTTGTCGTCTGATCTAAAATAGTGTAAACATCTGTAAAAAAAAAATAGAAATATTTAATTTTTCTCTCGTATATTTTATATATTGCATTTATATTAAATATACGTACCGATCGCAGATATATTGCCTTCGTTTGCCACAACTCAATTGCGAGCTCACGAGACGGGATAAATTCTTGATACATGCAAAATGTCCGATGTCTTGCGTATCTTGTATATACAGCAAGTTGACGTGTCTGTCCTTCTTTTGATCGCTCAGACGTACCGGGACAACATTATTCTCTTTCTCGATGCAGTATACATTTATCGAAATGTCGTTATGAAGTTCAAACTTTTTAATTTGATTAACAGTCACTGGAAATTCAATGTCCTGGAGATTCAGCACTGTTGTGTAATGCGGGTACGATGATTCCCGATCCGCGTTTCTTTCGGCTGGATACAAAGCAGCGACCACCGCCCACGCGAAACACGCATTGTCTTTGGATTGCACGTTTATTACCGCTCTCTTCATTATTATTTCTCGCGGTAATTTAATATGGCACCCCGCGCGCATTGGATTATATTTATTTATATTTACAGTTAAATTGAGGATTCGCGACAAAGCCCACCCGCTGTCGCGTTCTTGAACTTCCTCTAGCGAGGCAAGCGTGGACTCGACGATGCGTCGCTCGTACCACTCGTGTAGATCGGACGTGCGAAAGAGTTCATAGTTTCTGGTATTGATACTCTTATTGGCGCTCTTATCACCCGACACGAATTCACCGTTAAACACAGTATTTCACTTTCACGTTAAAGTATCTTTCCATAACTTTTTGCACGTGTTCGAGCACAATGTCTTTCGCGTCCTCGAGAAATTGCCGCTGTGCGATATAGTATGCGTTAATCACCGCACCGGTCAGTATACGGTTTTCGAACGCGGTATCGATCTCTCGCCAAACGAGTCTTTCCGCGTTATTCCCGCCACTGTAATCACCACCGCTATGTATAAACCGTCTCTCTAATCGAATCTTCGCACCCTCGAGTCGCGCGATTCTAGCCACCAAAGATTGTCGAACTCCGATCGAGAGCCGCGGACGCTTGACACTACTGCGTTCCTCGAGCTGTTTGATAAATTCTTCGCAACGCTGCGCCCACGCGAAATACTCGACCAAGGTAGCGACTCGGTGCGATAGCTCCAACAGTTCGCGTTCGGTTTGCTCGGTGTTTTCCATGTTTCTTTTTATTATTTTTCAAACTTTTTATAATGTTTTTTTTACTGTGTGCAAATTGGGCACATATTGCATGGAAAGATCTGATACAATGGAGTCCTGCAATTGGAACAGGACCGGCCACTTATCGCGTCGTATATCTCAATCACATGCTTCCGAACCGCATACATGTACCCGAAATCAGTGTCTGCTATAGCGATCATACATGTAGTACATAAATCTAAAGCACCACCCGTGGAATAATAAAAATATATGGTGCAAAATTTTGTACGTCCGTTTAGTGCAATAATTTGCGAATGAGGCACTATCTTGTCAACACTTTCTTCGAGGTCTTCGCTTTGATCGCTCTTGTAATTACTGTCATCCGACAATGCGTGATCTTCGTCGGACGATTCTGCCTCGAAATTATTCTCTATTTCCATTTGATCTTCGTCATTATCTATTTCCATTTTTATGCAGATTATCACAAAATCTTCCCCTACCGAACACTTGACACACAAAAAAAAAATACAAGTACCCGCTGTACCTTTTTCAACCGATATACGGACCGCAAGCTTTCAAATCGCATACTGAGTTTTTGACACCCTTCGTTCTTCATTATATATCTTTCATTTATCGCGTTATGGTACTGCGATGGTTCTATCTTGTTTATAATAAATTCTAGCAGCCGGACATCGGCGCTCGCCTTATCATCTAATTCTAATGCTACGCGCAATAGTGCGTGAGCGGCTCCTCCTGGAAAAAATGGAGAGACCACCGCGATGGTTCTATTTTGTTTATAATAAATTAAAGCAGCCGGACATCGGCGCTAGCCTTATCATCTTTCTACAAAATTCAATAATGCCGCACGTGCAATAGTGCGAGACGATATTTGTTTATAATGTTTATAAATTCGAGCAGCCGGACATCGGCACTCGCCCTTTGTAATACACCGCGCCGATTATGCTCCCGCGATAAGCTCCCCCGCCCGCGTGACGTCATTCCCCCGCGCCACCAAAATCCCCCTCCACCCGCGTGACGTCATGCTCCCTCGCCCGCGCGGGACCCCCCCCGTCCCTCACCACCCCTCAGAGGACCAGAGTTAGAACTCTCCTATTAACACTACTCATGGCGTTGCAATATGCTACGATAATATTATTATAATATTAGGTGTACGAATAAGTTTCCGCCGTTTGACAAAAGTTGGCGCCACCAGTAAGTTATGGTTAAAATTGTCAGATGTAAAACGTCCTTATCGTAAGATTGGACATCAGTCAATAACATAACCTTAAAATATTATTGATTTTTATCAGTATAATATATTCTTCTGTGTGCGAAAATGTCGAGTTTTGAGCCGAATAAGCGTCATTTGCGGGAACTTTTGATTTACTTCTTCAATTTGAAGAAATCTGCAGCTGAGGCGTATCGATTGCTTGTAGAAGCATATGGTGAGGCTGCCTTAAGTGAGAGAAGTTGTTGTGAGTGGTTTCAAAAGTTTAAGAACGGTGAATTTGACATCGAAGACAAAGAACGTAGCGGAAGGCCGAAAGTGTATGAAGACGCGGAATTGGAAGCATTATTGGATCAAGATTCGTGCCAAAGGCAAGAAGAACTTGCACTTACATTGGGAGTGACTCAACAAGCAATTTCACATCGGTTGAAATTATTGGGATTGATTCAAAAACAAGGAAATTGGGGGTCCATTTGAACTGACGCCGAGAAACGTTGAACGCCGATTGTTCACATGTGAAATGCTGCTTGCCAGGCATAAAAGAAAGGGTTTTCTGCACCGTATAGTCACTGGTGATGAAAAATGGATCAACTATGATAATCCAAAAAGGAAGAAATCATGGGGATCACCTGGCCATGCTTCAACATCTACAGCTAAGCCAAATATTCATGGAAAAAAACTCTTGTTATGCATTTGGTGGGATCAGCTTGGTGTCGTGTATTATGAGTTGCTCAAACCGAACGAAACCATTACTGGGGCTGTCTACCGAACACTATTGATGAGATTGAGTCGAGCAGTCAAGGAAAAGCGCGCCCACTACTCCAGACACGACAAAGTTATTCTCCTGCATGATAATGCTCGTTCATATGTTGCGGCGCCGATCAAAACCTATTTGGAAACACTCAATTGGGAAGTTTTACCCCACCCGCTGTATTCACCAGACATTGCTCCTTCTGATTTCCATATGTTTAGATCGATGGCGCATGGCCTGTCTGAGCAACATTTCACATCATATGAAGATACCAAAAATTGTGTCGATTCGTGGATAACCTCAAAAGATGAAGCATTCTTCCGACGCGGTATCCGTATGCTGCCAGAAAGATGGGAAAGAGTAGTGGCAAGCGATGGACAATACTTCAAATAAAACATTAGGTTCCGTTCTTTCACAATAAATGACCAATTTTTGATAAAAAACGGCGGAAACTTATTTGTACACCTAATACAATCTATATAAATTTAAATAAAGTGTATTTTTAAGTGTAAAACGTAATTTTAAGAATATATATATAATACTATTATAAAATCATTTTGTAGATTTACGTTATGATTGTAAATTTCATATTTTGCTTTGTATCGATACAAATATGAAAATTATTATTACACAAGAGTTTCTCATATACAAAATGTATTATCACAAAAACATTTCTAGAAATCTACTTTTAATATGTAAATTTACTTGTGCAAGTTGCTTACTTACCATATAAGATAATAATTTTATCTACGAGATATAAATTTACTGATGTATGCAAATATACACCTTTAATAGTTGGTCTCAATATTACCCACTATAATAGTTGTAATATTACATGCAAATTTTTTACAGTGTACAACGGCACTAGCGGCAGTTGATTTATGTTTTGAAATCTTCCATGTATTTGATGTTAATTATCTGCCAGAAAGTGAACACATTTGGTATATCGTGCAGCTTTGTCTTTATAAGTTTTCAACAAAATATGACAAACAAATTTCGTATGTAATGCCAATTACCAATGCTTTTAAAACATTTAATTTTACAAACGATTAATTACATTATTTTAAACGTACGTAATTTGTTACATGTTTGTTATATTGTTACATATTATAACGAAAAATTTTAATTTTTGTTCCTTTATAAAATTATATATATAAAATTTTATTTTAATATTTCTGCCATAACATGTATAAGTGTCCATTTTGTGTTAATAATTCTCCGACAATCAAATTTCTTGCAGCACATTTAAAATTGGCACATAGTGCATCATCGTCTACTTTTAAATGTAAGCAGCAAAATTGCATGCGTAGCTTCACAAATATATATTCATTTAAACGTCATTTAATCCAAAAGCATAATCAAAATAATAATTTTTCTATTGCACCTGAATCTTATTTATGTTATGATAATATTTTATATCATGACATTATTAAATCAAATGACATTAAATCAGATCAATTTAAAACATACACTAATTTTGAGGAATTCTTAACAACGAAAACTTGTGAACAATTAATTAATGATCCATTAATAACGTTAGAATAATTTGATGATATAGTTATGAAAAGAACTATTTTATTTGTTTCAAAATTATATTCTAATATTGCTTTATCACGATCACTTGCACATAAAATAATACAATATGTAGACGATCTTTACAAATTAACTATAAAAATTATTAAACATAAATATGAATGTCAGGAAAATAAACGGAATGTATCATCAAACTTAAAAGATATGTGCATAATTCTACAAAATGCTTTTGCTGAATTCAAAACCGAACATCAAACATTACAGTACTTTATACGACATGGGTATCTTATTATGCCACAATCTGTTGATATTGCCGTAATATTACATCCGAAACATATTCAAATGCATAGAAGCATAGTTAATAATAAATTTAGTTAATCGAGTTTTACAAATTGTTCTCATAAATTCTCTTTTAAAAAAATTTTTACAGTTGCCAAATGTCTTTCAGACGATAATGACACATATGTGCGAAAACAAACATAGCAACGTATTAACTTCTATTGCTCATGGTGAAGTATGGAAACATATTGAAAAGCAGTTTGCAGAAAAATTAGTTTTGCCCCTTTTATTATATTTCGATGATTTCGAAATTAATAATCCTCTTGAATCCCATAGTGGGATACATAAAATTGGTGCCATATATTGTACTATTCCTAGTATTCCAATCGAATATTCAAGTATTCTAGAAAATATTTTTGTACTTCAAATGCATGATACGAAGGATCGTTTACAGTTTGGAAACAAAATTATATTTTTTAATCTAATAAATCAAATCAAAGATTTAGAAACAAATGGTTTAATTATAAATGTAAATAATAAACAACAAAAAGTATATTTTGCTTTAACAGGAATTATAGGAGATAATTTAGGACTCCATACAATTTTTGGTTTTCCAAAAAGTTTTAATTCGTCATATGCATGTAGAGCTTGTTTGGCTGATAAAATCATTCTACAAAACCAGGTATCAGAAAAGTCTCAAATATTAAGAAATCGTTTAAATTATGCTGCTGATTGTGCTACAAACGCTCATGGTATCCAAGAGGAATGTATTTTTAATACAATTTCTAGTTTTCATGTCATTGAAAATATATGTTTTGATGTTATGCATGATATTTTTGAAGGTATCTGTCGATACGAAATTGCTAAAATTTTACATAACTTTGTATACACGGAAAAGTTACTTTCTTTGGATACTTTGAATAATAGAATACGGTTTTTTGATTATCCTATTAGTAACAACGAAAACATTCCGCCTATTGTAACTAAAACATCGTTAAAAAATGAATATCTTTTGACTTCGGCATCAGAAATATCTACTTTAGTTAAATTTCTAGGTTTAATTATTGGTGATTTGATACCTGTCAAAAACAAATTCTGGGAACTGTATATAATTCTAAGAGAAATTATATGTATAATAGAAACACCAATATCAACAAGAGAAACTTGCAAACTGCTCGAGACGCTAATTTCGGAACACCATAAATTATATTTAGATCTTTTTAAAGAAAAATTAAAGCCTAAACATCATTATTTGATACATTATCCACGAATAATAATAAAAATGGGTCCTTTGAAACATCTGTCCTGCATGCGTTTCGAAACTAAACATAAAGAAATGAAACAAAACGCTAATGTGGTAACATCGCGGCGAAATCCTTCATATACTTTAATATTAAAGCATCAACTAGAATTAACATATCGATTCATTCAAAATAAGGGCTTCGAAAATCGTTTTTCTGTTGGCGTTGTACTAAAGAATACATTGACATAGTTAGACAATTATAACAATTTTAAAAATGCACTATCTGAAGATATTAATGAAAATTATTTTCCTGTATCGTGGTTAAATATTAATAGAATCATATATAAATCTGGTATGATCGTAGAAATAGACACAGATGGTATCTTTTATTTGTTTGGTTTCATTCGATATATTATAATAAATAATGATCAATATGTTTATTATGTTTATCAAAATGTAGAAACACTAAGATTTTCGCAACATATACATGCATTTGAAGTCGCACAATCAGAAATATGGGGTTGCATTGTTCATGCAAAATTAATTTCTTTGGTTCCTAATAATATACATGTTATGGCAGATGGAAACTCTTATGTTCCTTGTACGTAATTTTTATATTTTTGTTTGATATTAAAATCATTAAAATAATATTAAAATATGAAATTTTTTAGTTTTAAACATATACTATTGTAAAGGGTTTTATTTTATGCATGTATGTATATACAAGATATCTCGAAATTCCAGAATAATAAGATTGTAACAATGCACCCCCCCTGGTGACACATTGTTACCCGGCAGTAGACCGCCGGAAGTCTGCCGCCCGGCGAACATCGGCCGGGCAGGGGCAGAGGCGCCGAGCGCCCATTTTTAAACATTAAAGACACCGTTGCGATAAACAACCGTACGGCCGTTATACGGCCGCCGAGATTCGGAAAGCCGAATACCGCCGAGCGCTGCCGTGAACGCCCGAGCGACACCCGCCGAAACGCCGCGCCGTTTCGCCCAGGGGAGGTGACGTATTACCGAATTACCTGCCGAAAAACAATACGTCATTATCCCCACCCGGGGGCGAACGACGCGGGTACCGTTAATCGCTCGGGTATATAACGGCAGCCTTTTTAGATCCAGGCACCAGATTTACCAGAATCATACCAGAGACCGAATCCGCTCGAGCTGTACGCTCGAGACTTTCCTGATCCGATCCTAATAAATCGCAAACACGACGGAACGTGAGGTTGACGAGTTCGCAGCCTCCGCCGAGCATTCTCGGCTTCCGAACCGCTTTACGATCCTTAAGCAATCCGAGATCGCTTCTCTCGAGAGTTCTCGAGAAACGATCTAACTTCCGACCGATCCGACCATACGAACCGTGGGCTGGCGAGTTCGCCACCCCGTTGAGTTTTCTCAACACCGTTGGTCAATCCGGACTCCGCGTGCAAGCAAGGGACAGCGAGTTCGCTGCCCGTTCGAGATTTCTCGATATCGCACGCATCCCATAACATCTGGGAATACGCGATATTAATAGTACCGCATACGTATAAGAAATCGTCTCGGCGATTTAAACCGATTCACACGTTTTTGTGAACCACGCGCGCCGTCACAACAAACCGACCACGCGCCCCGCGCCGCCTACCTGGCGTGTTTATATTCGCGTCGCGTATACTACAGCGAATCTCATTGTAAAGATCGCGCAATTCATAACAACCGCGCCCCGTCAATAACGCATTACTATCCATCGCGCACCCGCTCCGCGGGGCCATTCTGTATTATTATTCCACACCGATAGAGGCCTAATAAATTAATAATTCTTTATAAATTTATTTACTTCGTGTGTCTCAAATACTTTCTACGAGCCCTGATCACGACCGAGCGAATCCGCGAGCTCATAAAAAGTACACCCGTTACAAGATTACAGTATGGAAGTTTGTGAAAAATTGAATAATAAAAGTGCGTGAGTAGGATAGTAAGGCCGGCGCTAGCCCATTTTTCCCATGAGTGCGAGAGAGACAGACAGAGAGAGAGAAAAGGACAGAGATATGATTAGAAAGAGATAGAATGATGACCGCGGGGGGAAGTTCGGGCAGGGGGGGTGAACAGGGGGATACGTAGGGCGAGACGAGAAGCGTGGCCGGGGGGAAAGCGGGGCGAGAGGGTGGGGGGTCGGGGGAGCGCGTGACGTCACAGGAGAGAGCGGGTACGAGTCGCCAATATTGCCCGAGAGATGGCGCTCGGCTCGATCGGGGGTCGCGCTTCCCGACTCGCCCTACGTATCCCCCCTGCTCTCCCCCCGGCCCCACGTCCCCCCGCGGTCATCCCTCTATCTCTTTCTAATCATATCTCCGTCCTTTTCTCTCTCTCTCTCTCTGTCTCTCTCTCTCGCGCTCATGGAAATGAGCTAGAGCCGGCCTTACTAGACGTCCAACGGAATCGACGAGATCGCCCGGGAGATGACGCTCGACTCGATCAAGGTCGCGGTTTCTCCCGGCGCAACTCGACCTTGACGCGACTCGACTTTGACGCGACTCGTTCCTTAGGGGGGGGGCGACGGCGATCCCTCGCGCCGCTTCTAGCGCGCGATCCGCTATCGCGATTCTTTAGGGACGCGCGTCGCTTCTAGCGCGTGATCCGCGAGCGGACGCCGGGTATCCGGCGTCGAAGGAGACGGAGTATCGTCGGAGGGCGGTCGAACGGAAAGAGGAACGGTTAGCGGCGATACGAGCGCGCTTATCGCGTTTCAGGGCGAGTTTTTTTTCGTTTTCCGGCGATACGAGCGCGCTTATCGCGTTTCGGGGCGAGTTTTTTTTCGTTTCCCGGCGACGACGCGCGTCCGGTGACGAGACGCGTCCGAGAGCGAGTATCCGGCTCGGTTAATTGGGGCGCGTCCTCGCTATTTTTTCCCGTTATAAAAGGATGCCGCGACGATCTCGAGGTATTAGTACGGTCGAGAATATTCGCGGCGCGATGAAGCGCGTACCGAGCGCTTTATCGAGATTAGGCGGAAGAATGGTGAATATTCGAATTAGAAGTATCGAGGATATACAGAATTTGGAAATACCGAATTGTTTGAAGAAGGAACTACGCGAATGTTATATAGAGGACTGCTGTACTGTAGATAAAAGATCGGCTTCGCGGAAGAGTTCGTGCGAGAGGCGAGCGAGGCGCGATTCGACGAGCCTTTCTCGAATGTCGGAGCCGATGGCTATCTGCTTTATCAATTTTCAATTGGAAACGGCGATACGGAGTTTCGAGATTTTCGTGGGAGGTGAATCACGTCGTGCATTGCTTCTACGCGTTCGGTTGCCGATTCGAGAACGGAAATTATTTCGAGGAGGACGAGAGATATTGCTTGGATTGCGCGCATAGATCGAGTTTCGTGAGAAGCGTATCGACGCAAAAAATCGGTGTATAGTGTAGAGAGTGCCCGCTTGCGATCTTATCGACGAGGTCTTCGACGTGTCGAATAATTGGTGCGGCGGCTGCGCGACGAGAGCTTTGTTCTATATCGAGGGTTACGACGAGGAAGAGACGTGGTTTATCAATAAAAGATCCTGGCATTCGTTGAACAACGAGTGATGAATCGAGAAACGATGGAGGAGCACGATCTTCTCGATAGCGAGCGGGACGTCGCGACGGTGGACGCGTATCGCGCGTGGGCGAGACGGTGCAACGAGCATCTCGAGTTTCTGCGGGAGGGATGTCGAGGCGAGCGCCGGGGGAGATCCACCGGAGCGATCAATTCTCTGATCGCTCGAACCGTTCGATTGACGGGCGCGAGAGACGATCTGCGTCGGCGTTTCGAACGCGTGGGAGGTGGCGTAGAGAGGCGCGAGGGATTCTCGTGGTTCGAGATGGAGACAGCTTTCTTTAGACGCATTTTAACCGGCGCGGTTATCAATTTCGAATTATATCGAACCTTTGCGATTTCTCGAGGACGCTGGAGATACTGTGCTCGATTGAGTACGCGATATTATAGATGGATATAACAGTGTCAAGGTTAATACCGTGTTCATCGGCGAGTTCGTCTCGGGCGACAAGATTGATGTTAAGACTATCGCCACGAAGAATTATCCGCTTCTACCTCCTTCCGACTTGCGAGAGTGGTACGGGAAGCGCGTGGTCGACGCTACTCTAGCTTCGCTGGAGGAGTTTCAAGAGCGTGATAGCGGATGGGTGTTATCGCGAATACTAAATTTAACGGTGAACGTGAACAGATACAATTCTATGCACGCTGGATGCCGCGTCGAGATACCGCAAGAGATCGCGTTGAAGAAAGCGGTGGTTAACGTGCGATCTACGGATAACGCGTGTTTCGCGTGGGCGGTAGTCGCCGCTTTATATCCGGTCAAGAAACACACGGAAAGAAGCTCGCGGTATCCTCACTACTCGACGGTGCTGAATCTGGAGGGTGTCGAGTTTCCCATGAGTTTAAATGAAATTACTAGATTCGAGCGTATTAATGACATATCCATTAACGTGTATACTGTTCGGGATAAGAAGAACGAGAAAGATAGCTGCCGTATCGTTCCTTTGCGTCTCACCGGTAATAAGAAGAACACACACGTTAATCTGCTGTATCTGAGCGATACGACACAACGAGATAATACGGCGCATTTCGCATGGATTAAAAATTTGTCCCGACTCATCAGCTCGCAATTGAGCAATAGGCAACATAAAGCGCATATATACGATCGGTGAGTACGAATTAAAAAAATTTGTCGCGTAATGTGGATAATATACGCGATTTAAAAATGTGTTTTATGTCGCAGATGCATGCATTATTTTCGGACGAGCGATAAATTCGGTTCACAGCGCGGACTGTGGAAGGATGAACGAGTGCGCCATAGTCCTTCCTGCTAAAGACGACACATGGTTAGAGTTTCGCAATTACTGTAGAAAGGAGAGACTTCCGTTCGTGGTGTACGCCGATCTCGAATGCGTGCTGGAGAAGAAAGAGGAGAAGAGAACGCCGAACATGTCTATCGTTCAGCATCACAAAGTCTATAGCGCTGGATATTACGCGCGATGCGTGTTCGACGATGCTGGCTCGACTTACAAAGCCTATCGTGGCGAGGATTGCGTATCGTGGTTCGTTAAAGAACTGTAAGACCTAGCGCTTCGCGTGAAGACTTTTCTCGATACCGATGCGCCTATGACGGATTTTACACCGGACGAATGGGAGAGGTTCATGAGCGCGACGCACTGTCGCGTATGCGAGAAACCGTTCGAATCGGAAGACGCTCGCGTGCGCAATCACTGTCATCTAACCGGACGGTATAGAGGTCCGGCGCATTCGAATTGTAATTTAAATTATAAGGAAACCTACGTAATTTCCGTATTCTTTCACAATTTATCGGGCTACGGCGCGCATTTTATCATTAAGAGGATGCCGGATTACCGACAGAACGCGAATATTAGTAGGCTTGCAGAATCTTTTTGTTGATTAAAGATATCAACAAATCCTTTTCCACAATTAAGGTACACATAATAACGGAGTGCGGAGTTTAACATTTCATATGAAAAGTTAAAAAAAATGAGAAAATTACAGTTTTGTTATCGGCTTCTGCCGTCACATTTACTTAATATAACAAATTTGTAATCTGTACGTGCCTAATCAGTAAGCCTCGCACTCGGCATTTCATCAAAGAGTACAAGTGAGCTTAGAGAAGTAAGTTTAGAAGCTTTAGAAAAAAGATTTTACGATCCTACACTTTCGTGCATATGTGTGTGTGCGAGATCGAGGCTCAAGAGTAAAACAGAGCAGTAGATTAGTTGCGTGATGTCGCGATAGACGGAGCTGCAATCTTACATGACAAGGACAGACATATCGTACTACCATTGTCTCTTTCATGCGTGTGAGAGTAATATACATGTACGCACTAACATTATTGCAGTATCTTTTCTCTCTCGATCATACGCTCTGTCTCTTTCTAATCGCTCGCTCGCTATGTGCTACGTATCGCTTAGCTTCATGCTCCTCGCATATTCACTTACGCGTTCACTCGCGCTTTTCTCTCTTTCTCTCTCTTTCTCTCTCTCTCTCTCTTTCTCTTTCTCTGTTCGTTCTTTATTGTATTCTTTCTTCCCATTATTATATTCTCTTATTTATTCGACTTTTATTCTTTTTATTCTCGTCTTCCTACATAATAATAATTATTAATTTAATCATTAATTTATTCATCTTTATTTTATAGAGTATAAATGAGATATTGTGTATCTTATAAATAGAAAAAGTATTTAATTATGTGTATTTTTGTATGTACATGTGTTGTATTTAATTATAGTTAAATAGAAAAAGAAAATAACTTATTGTTGTGTATCTCATTTATGCTTTATAAAATATAAATAAATAAATAAATTTATTTATTTTCATGTAGGGAGCCGAGAATAGAACGAATAAAAGTTGAGCAAATAAAAGAATATAATAATGGGAATAAAAGAATACAATAATGAACGAGCAGAGAAAGAGAGAGAGAGAACGAATGAGGAGCAAGCGAGATATCTAACATGAAAGACTTCCGAAGTTTCGCTCGCGAGGCTCGCTTTATCTATAATCTCTCGCGTTATATATCGTAACTGTAAAATTTTTGTTTTTCGCGCTTATTGATCCGAAAATAATTACAATGAATTAATGATATTTTACCGATTAAAATGATACGAAACACGATATAAATCGGATAATTTTTAATCAATTATGTAATTAAAATTATGATTACTTATTTCATTAAAAATAATCCGATTTATGTCATATTTAGTGTCATTTTAATCGCAAAAATGTTATTAATCCATTACAATTATTTTCAGATATATAAAATGCGAAATACAGAGATTTTATTTTCTATAATAAGATGACATATATACGTCAAAGATTACAGATTAAGGGAGCCTGGCGAGCGAGATTTCGGAACTCTTTGATGTTTGTCATCTCGCTTGCTCCTTCATTCTTTCTTGCTCTCGCTTTTGTCGATTCTTCAGCATCGGGGATCTTTCCTTATGTACAAAATATAAACATTTTATAAAATAAAAACTGAAACTTACATTTTGGATTTTATTAGTATGAATATAAATATAATGGATTAATAAGATTCTTGCGATTAAAATGATACCAAACATGACATAAATTGAATTATTTTTAATCAATTATGTAATTATGATTACTTATTTCATTAAAAATTATATGATTTATGTCGTGTTTAATATCATTTTTATCGCAAGAATCTCATTAATCCATTATAATTATAATAAAGATAATAATTCCATTATCCATTATAATTATAATAAAGATAAATAATAATTAAAATAAAGATGAATAAATTAATGATTAAATTAAAATTATTATTATGTAGGAAGACGAGAATAAAAAGAATAAAAGTCGAATAAATAAGAGAATATAATAATGGGAAAGAAAGAATACAATAAAGAACGAACAGAGAAAGAAGAGAGAGAGAGAGAGAGAGAGAGAGAGAGCAGCGTGAATGAACGTGTAAACGAATATGCGAGGAGCATGATATATATATATATATATATATATATATATATATATATATATATATATAAATAGGCAAGCTTATATAAATATGAAAATGTTTGGTAACATAAGAGGATAAGATATATCAAATTTTCTTTTCTCATTTATAAATTACTAAATATAACTATAAAAAATAATAAATTGTCATAAAGATTATATATATATATATATATATATATATATATATATATATATATATATATACATATAATCTTTATGACAATTTATTATTATTTATAGTTATATTTAGTAATTTATAAATGAGAAAAGAAAATTTGATATATTTTATCCTCTTATGTTACCAAACATTTTCATATTTATATAAGCTTGCCTATATTTATAGAAAATAAACTTTTTCCAAAGCAAAAATTTAGAAATTTAATTTTTGTCGTAAAATATTTATAAATAATGGTTTTATGTATCGAATTAATTTTAATCAATATGAAAATAATTTTTTTATTTAGTTAGAGAATATTTGTTTATAAAGATGCGCATTTGTTTTTATTATTAATATTTGTAGCATGCATGTATGTAAGTATATATGTATGTATCGGGGAATAAGTCGACTGTACCATGCACACACACATGCAGGCAGGCACACGCGATCATATCAGTGCGCGGCAGATACTCAGTCTCAGTCGCGCGTGTTGTGTACATACGCATAACAAGAGATTACCGCAAAAGTACGCTCAACTGTTATAACGCGTTATAACGCGTTGAATTTAAAAAACGAGTGTTGTGTATTTGTAGTGTGGTTTTAATAGTGTGTCCACATAATGGGACAAAAATATTCGAAAATTTTCGAGAGATGCTTGCCCCTCTTTGCCCGCAGACTTTCTTTAAAAAGAATAAGGGTCAAAAGATTAGTATATTTATATACCATAATTTTAGAAGGAATTGTTTTAATGTATACTATATACTAATATGTTGCTAGATATTATTTAATTTTATTTCCGTGCAGTCTACACAAAAATATAAATATGATAATGTAATATTGTATAAAAATATAATATTCCAAATTTTTTTTTTATTATATCTTTAAAACAATTCCTAAATAGAAAACAACATAAAGACTTTTGTATAAAAAATTATAACATAAAATTGATCTTCAAATAGAATTTAGAATGACTACTGTATACACATAAACATACACATTATATATGATGCACATAGTATCTAATACTCATATAGTATTTTTATTATAAATAAATGGACAGATATGGGCAAAAAAAGAAAGAGGAAGAGAGAGAGAGAGAGAGAGAGAGAGAGAGAGAGAGAGAGAGAGAGAGAGAGAGAGAGAATAGGAATGAGTAAGCGAGGGAATGGCTGTAAAACGATATATCGATTGATAATTCACATCAGTCACTAAACATTAGTGAGCATAAAGTATTGCTACGGAGAAAGATATAACTATATCCTTTTTTTTCTTACTTTTGGCACTTGTACACACTTGCTCAGTTAAACTCATATCTTCTTTCTCTCTTTGCCCATTCTTCTCTGTCCATCTCTTTCTTATCCGAGCATACTATATGTGTGTTATATATTATCTGTGTGTATATGTTTGTGTATATGTAATAGTAACTTTAAATTTATTAAAACATCATTAATCTCTTGCTTATATGTATATTTCACTGAAAATTGATTATATTTATTTTGCAATAGTAGTTGTGTCACAGTAGTTAGTTAGCCAGAGGCGATCAATTCGTGAGCTGGTTGTTGAAAGAAATATTTCCCACCAAATGCGTTTTGCATGTACGCTTTGGTTGAAGAATATATCCCAGAAGCGATCAATTCGTGAACTGGTTGTCGAAAGAAATATTTCCCACCAAATGCGTTTTGCATGTGCGCTTTGGTTGAAGAATATATCCCAGAAGCGATCAATTCGTGAACTGATTGTCGAACGAAATATTTCCCACCAAAAACGTTTTGCATGTACGCTTTGGTTGAAGAATATATCCCAGAAGCGATCAATTCGTGAACTGGTTGTCGAAAGAAATATTTCCCACCAAATGCGTTTTGCATGTGCGCTTTGGTTGAAGAATATATCCCAGAAGCGATCAATTCGTGAACTGGTTGTCGAACGAAATATTTCCCACCAAAAACGTTTTGCATGTACGCTTTGATTGAAGAATGTATCCCAGAAGCGATCAATTCGTGAACTGGTTGTCGAATGAAATATTTCCCACCAAAAACGTTTTGCATGTACGCTTTGGTTGCAGAATGTATCCCAAAAGCGATCAATTCGTGAACTGGTTGTCGAATGAAATATTTCCCACCAAAAACATTTTGCATGTACGCTTTTGTTGAAGAATGTATCCCAGAAGCGATCAATTCGTGAACTGGTTGTCGAAATAAATATTTCCTACCAAAAACGTTTTGCATGTGCGCTCTGGTTATTAAAAAAATAACATTTTATTCCAGAGGCCATTTTTAATCATGAGCTGGTTGTTTTAAGAAATATTTCACACTAGATGCGATTTGAATGTGTGCTCTGGTTATTAAAAAAATAACATTTTGTCCCAGAGGCGATTTTTATTCGTGTGCTGGTTGGTTTAAAAAATATTTTATTCCAGAAGCGGTTTGCATGTGCGCTCTGGTTATTAAAAAATATTTTATCCCAGAGGCGATTTTTATTCGTGTGCTGGTTGTTTTAAAAAATATTTTATTCCAGAAGCGGTTTGCATGTGCGCTCTGGTTATTAAAAAAAAATTTTATCCCGGAGGCGATTTTTATTCGTGTGCTGGTTGTTTTAAAAAATATTTTATTCCAGAAGCGGTTTGCATGTGCGATCTGGTTATTAAAAAAATATTTTATCCCAAAGGCGATTTTTATTCGTGTGCTGGTTGTTTTAAAAAATATTTTATTCCAGAAGCGGTTTGCATGTGCGCTCTGGTTATTAAAAAAATATTTTATCCCAGAGGCGATTTTTATTCGTGTGCTGGTTGTTTTAAAAAATATTTTATTCCAGAAGCGGTTTGCATGTGCGCTTTGGTTATTAAAAAAATATTTTTTCCCAGAGACGATTTTTATTCTTGTGCTGGTTGCTTTAAAAATATTTCATATCATATGCGGTTTGTGCATGAATATTCTGGTTATTAAAAAACAGTTATTCCAGAAGAAATTTAAAGAAACTTCCGTTTTTGAAAGACTAAGTGTGCAATATCTGGTATTCCTTCATATGATTGCAACCAATCATATATAGTAATAAAAGCTTACAAATTATTGGAAGGAATTGTTATTGTGATTACTGGCGATGTATTTTTTCTTTTTTTGATGGCACCAAATTTCGCGTATATAATAGTCTATCAGGCTGTGTATATACAAGTTGGTAGCTAAAGAGAAAAAATATATACATCTTCGTTATTAGGAGGCAATCCTTATGAGAAAAAATACTCCAAGGATGTAAAGAGTATGAGGAAACGGTCTTGTAATATTATAGCAAGCAATAAACTGCTGCCTTTTTTAAAATGATAAGAAATTATGATTAAAAAAAATCTATCCTGATACTCGTAACAATATTGGCCAGAAAAAAGATGCCTCAATCTCGCTTGCAAATTATAATCGCAGATATGAAAATAATAAATAAAATATTTTGGTTGCGTTCTCACAAAAATGGGCGATGGAGGAGCCCTTTCTATATCAAGCGACGCGGTAGCGTCGCGACGCCAAGTATATAAAAAAAACGTTTCGGCTTGTCAATGGGTTGCCTATGTACAGGGGCCGCGACGCTACCAAGTAGCTTATCTGGAGTTTTACGTCTAATAAACTTTCGATTAAAATTCCTCAGGAACCAAGCCGTTAATCAAAAATCTAACGGCACTTTTCTTATACAATGTGGATGCAAGCTTTCGAATGCGACCAGTTTGAATAAGATTGGTGCAGTCAATCCTGAGGTATGAAAATCGAATACCAGAATGTGACACTTTTAGTTTTCATAAGATTCAGACTCTCACGTACGTACGTATGCACGCATACACGGAAAGCGATTTTGTCCCTCAAGGCGCGTTTGCAGCGCTCATGTATGATTATTCGCTTGAGTGTGCAAATACGCCTTGAGAGACAATGTGTATGTGCGTGCATACGTATATAATACGTACCAAGCGACGCGGTAGTCGCGGTACGCAGTAGCATCGCGACGTCAAGATATAATAAGGTTAAGGTTATATATTAAGGTTATATAGCAAGAAATCGCGACGTCAAGATATAATAAGGTTAAGGTTATATAGCAAGAAAATATATTTGATTCTATCGAGTAAGTAGATTGAAATTTTGTATATATATCTGCTTATACATGTTTATTTATTGTTTTATAAGTATATTTCTTGATTATATCTGAATGATTATATTTGAATATTATCTAAATTATAGCGCTTATTTGCAGGATAAAGCGAAATCAATCTTTTCCAGAAGGCCGGTATACTTTTATAGCTGGGATTTCTTCAGCTGGAATTGCATACGATCTTATACCGTATGCAATCCTAGCTGAAGAGCTTTGCTAAACAGCGTAACATATTGGATTATAGAGATTTGGCAGTAACAGACAGTAAGTACAATTAATTAGCACATATAAAATATTGAGTAGCACATATAAAAACAGATATGTAAACTAAATTAAATATTACAATTCTGTTCTTTTGTTTGCATACAGATAGAGGGAAGCGAGAAATACAAAGATGGAAATGTACAATTGGTCAGTAGTAAAGAAGTAAAGGAGAGCCCTTTGTCGGAGAGAGTTTTGTCGGGACTTCCGCGCCCAGTATCTTCCCAGCGAGTACTCATACCAACTAAGGAGTACGATCCAAGGGCGGAAGCAGCAACCACGTGAGGCGTTCCAACAATTCGCCACTGAGATGATGACCCTACTAGATAAGTTGCGTGGAGCTAAGTACTTATCCACGCTAGACTTAAAAAGCGGATATTGGCAGGTGCCTCTCACACCGCAAAGCCGGCCGGCAACCGCATTTACTGTGCCCGGCAGCGGCCTGATGCAATTCAGGGTGATGCTCTTTGGCCTGCACTCGGCGCCCGCTACCTTCCAGAGATTGCTCGACTCGATACTCGGCTCGGAACTCGAACCGCACGTTCTGGTGTACCTCGACGATATTATCATCGCTAGCCGCACATTCCAGGATCACCTACGGCATCTGTCCGAGGTCTTTCGCCGCCTGCGCCAGGCACGGCTCCGTCTCAATCCGGATAAGTGCTACTTCTGCCGGACGAGCCTCCGCTACCTCGGTCACGTTATTGACCGCCGGAGTATCCGCACCGACCCCGAGAAAGTGAGCGCCGTCGCGAATTGGCCGGCACCGACCACCGTGAAGAAGGTACGCCAGTTTCAGGGAGTGGCCTCGTGGTACAGGCGCTTCATCGCCGACTTTTCGATCCTCGCCGCACCCCTCACCAGGCTGACACATAAGAAGGTCAAATGGACCTGGACGGACCACGAGGAAGCCGCTTTTCGAGGGCTAAAGAAAGCCCTGACCACCGCGCCGGTCCTGGCTTGTCCAGACTTCGCGAGGCCATTTGTTCTCCAAACCGACGCCAGCGCACACGGTCTGGGGGCCGTATTAACCCAGCACCTTGACGAGGGAGAGCGAGTCATCGCCTACGCCAGCCGAACCCTCAACGCCGCGGAGCGTAATTACAGCGCTACCGAGTTGGAGTGCCTAGCAGTCGTTTGGGGCATCCGGCGGATGCGCGAGTATCTTGAAGGTTACCGCTTCACGGTCTTGACTGACCACCAGGCCCTCCGTTGGCTGCAGCGGATCGAAGAACCTACCGGCCGCCTAGGGCGATGGATATTCGAGCTTCAGCAGCACGACTTCGATATCCAATACCGCCGAGGGGCCCTTAACCGGGTGGCCGATGCCCTGTCTCGTACACCAGAGGCCAACACGGTCACGCGACAACCAACGTGCCGCTGGTACCGCCGCATGCTCGCGGATGTAGAGTCGCGGCCAGCCGACTTTCCGGACTACGAGGTGCGGGGCGGGCGACTCCGGCGACATATCCTGCACGACCTGGACTTTGGGGAAACACCGACCGAAGACCAGTGGAAGCATTGCGTCCCCACCGAACAGCGTCTACCCTTGCTCGGCCGGCTGCACGACGATCCGGCAGCCGGACACCTAGGCATCGCGAAGACCATCGCTCGCATCGCGCCGCTTTACTATTGGCCAGGCATGTTCCGGGACATTACCAGATATGTCCGGAAGTGCCCGACGTGCATAGCACACAAGGCCTCGCAACAACGACCGACCGGGACTCTCCGCGCGACCGCTTGCACCGCACCCTGGCAGCAGGCCGCCGTCGACTTGGTCGGACCACTACCCCTATCCACGAAGGGGCATACTTGGCTGCTGACCATCCAAGACCGCTTCAGCAAATGGCTAGAGATGGTTCCACTACGCCGGGCCACCGCTGAGAATTTGGCGCATGCCGTGACTCAACATCTCATCTATCGGCACGGGTGCCCAACAACGCTGGTCTCCGATAATGGGACCCAGTTTACGTCCCAGCGATTCAGGACGCTCCTTGCCGCCTTCGGGATCGCGCACCGCAAATCGCCTGTCTATGCGCCTCAGTGCAACCCGGTCGAGCGGGCCAACCGCACGGTGAAAACCATGATCGCCCAGTATGTGGGGAAGCAGCACCGAAACTGAGATGAGCGGATAGTCGCGCTACAATTCGCTATCAACACCGCGAGGCACGAGGCCACCGGATACACCCCGGCGTACATAATACACGGGCGCGAATTGGCACAACCCCACCCGGAGGACCGGAGACCGCCGGTCCCAGCTCCAAGTCCGGACGTCAACCGGAAGCGGCTCGAAGAGGCCTTCGAGGTGGTCCGTATCCACCTGGCTGGCGCGTTCCAACTACAGGAACGCCATTATAATCTGCGTCGGCGCGACTGGCGTCCGCAGATAGGCGAGCAGGTATGGAAGAGAGATCGGCCCCTCTCCAGTAAGAGCGGCGCATTCAACGCCAAGCTGGCGCCCAGATACATCGGACCCCTGGAAGTCCGGAAGATCGTATCACCGGTCGTGGTGGACCTCCGCGACGCCAGAGGGAAGTGGCACCGGCACATCCATGTGCAAGACCTGAAGCCGGCCCCGGACACCGACAACGAGCACCCTGAGCCGGAGGACTGAGCCCCGACAACCAGCGCCCCCAGTGGAGGAGGACCAGCCACCGGAGGACTCCGCCATCGCCCAAACGCCCTCCCATACACACCCTTCCGCCGCGTCGGCCGTGGGTCAAACCGGGTCACCCCTCGCCCGCCGAGAACCTCCGTCGTGGATGGCCTATCCGCCATCCGGCCCGACCCCCGGGTCAACTGAGCCCGTCCCGCCAAGGCGCCCGTCCGCCCGTCGTACTTCTCCGTACGGTACCGTTGCTCCAGTGGCTTCGTTGAGTCGGCAACTCATCCGGAGTCAACACCCGCCCCCCCCCCCCCCGAAACCCTGAGCAGCCAAAAGACCACCAGGACGACAGCGCAGCCACGGGACCACACCGCCCCGCCCTCCCACGACCTAATTCCCCATCGTCCCCGGGACCGAATGTCCAGCGCCACTCACCGGCTCCGTGCCACGACGCACACGTAGCGACCGCCACCCTCGCGCCATCTTTCGGCGGAAACTCGAATGATTGGGCCCGAGGCGCCCACGCGTGACCACGCGCTCCGAATAGTTCACGCGTCCACCGTTACGCGTCGCATCGCACAAACCGAAACCCATAAGCAAGATACCCTTCGACATATTATATAGGGCCGGTAAGTCCAGCGAGAGAGCATCACTCGCTAAGATGAGCCACCAGGCCGAAGTCGAAGCGCTTTTTGGCGAGCTATCCGATAGCTCTGACGAACCGAAACGGCCTAAGCCGCCGCCCAAGCCGCCGGACAAACCGGACGAGCGGAGGACGGGTCGGCATCTGCGGCCAGGAACCTTGGTCCAACGGTCGGACGCGGACCAACGCCGCAAGGCGATTATGCTCGCAAGTCTGCCGCCTCCGAGGCCCCGGGCGCGGGGTTCCCGGCCCGCGCCTCCACGTCGTCCTCGACCGGCACGACCCACCTTCCCCGAACGTACTATCGCCGGGGGAGGTGGGACCGTGTGCGCCGCCGCGACTACCACCCAGGCGGCGGCCCCACAGACCGCAACCGCCACCCGAGCGGCCCTGCCCGCCACGACCACCACGGCTTGGGCAACCAGGGCGCCACCACCGCCCGTGACAGTCACCCGGGTGACGGACATACGGTGTTGGTGCCCTGGCACTGCGCGAACATCACGCGCAAATATCGGGCCACCATCCCAACCGGCGGTTGGCTCATCCGGTTTGACCGACACGGACGGCCCCGGATGAGCCGCCGCTTGCACTAAAGGAGGGGGTGGTGTAACGATACGTTACCAGCCTCGCGGGCCGACCAGCCGCCCGCAATTCTGAGGCTCGGCGCCTATGGCGCCCCTAAACTTCCCCACCCGTGTCTCGGCCCCACCGTGGGGCCGCCCCACCACGCGCCGACTCGCGTGAGTGGGAGGCCGGCCGCCGGTATATAAGGCGCTCCGGCGAACGTAGCGTTTCCAGTTCCCGATCCCGATTCCTGTCACGTACAACTCTCCGGATCCTGAACCGACTCTCGCGTTACACCAGGCTACGGGCTTCCCGTAGTTAGGCCGGGCTTTCCGGTTGCTGGGACGGCGCATCCTGATACCTCGCGTTACACCGAGCTACGGGCTTCCCGTAGTTAGGCCGGGCTTCCCGGTTGCCGGGACGGCGCATTCTGATACCCCGCGTTACACCAGGCTACGGGCTTCCTGTAGTTAGGCCGGGCTTCCCGGTTGCTGGGACGGCGCATCCTGATACCTCGCGTTATACCAGGCTACGGGCTTTCCGTAGTTAGGCCGGGCTTCCCGGTTGCTGGGACGGCGCCTCCTATTAGTTGATAAGTCCGCACCGCGTTATACCGTAAGACCGTTTTGTATAGACCGCGACCGTTTCTACCATACGACCACTTTGGTCTCCGTGTATCGTTCCGAATAAAGACCGCGACCTGTTAGATGGTAACACCGCTTTGTACATATACCGCGACCTGTTATCTTGAAATACCGTTGTGCATATACCGTATCCAGTAAGACCACTCCGGTCTCCGCGCCCTGATTCTAGTACCGCCTTGTATATACCGCGAGCTGATTATATCGTAAACCCGCACTGTATATACCGCGCATTCTAACTATAGGGTTAATTAGACATTAAGATTTCAGCCAGTGTCGCGCCGATTCCACCTTCACACACGGCCTTCAGACTACTAAGGAGCGTCAGTCCTTTTAAGGATAGAACGCCGAGAACGCCGACGCCCCGTCCTTTTAAGGATAAGGCAGTCAGACAGTTGGAATTACATTGAAGGCCACGCGACACCCCGTAGTGTTTAAGATCAGTCTGTTCCGCTTAAAATAACCCCAGTTGCTTGCATGCGAACCTCGCGATTGCCGAACCCGACCGCGTGAGCCACGCTCGCTTCCCGAGCTCCACGCGCGAAACGCCACACGCGAAAACTCTGTACGCACCGCGCTTGCATGTCGCATTGTGAATAACAACCGCTCACGCGCGAAACTCTGTACGCGAATTTCCGCCTGCTGCATTGTACATAGCTTTCAATGTTACATATCTTAGATAATAACCGCTTGAATAAACATAATTGTTTAAACCGCTTATACCGAGGTAAAGTAAGTTGGAGTTTCCCCCTTCTCCCGAATCCTGGCACCGGCGAGCCTTGATCCGCGGCGTACGGGAAAGGTGAACCGTTACAATTTGAAGAACAGTTTGTCGAAGAAAATGAAAATGATTATCAAACTGCAACGCTGAATTGAGAGGTAGCCTCAAAGTACAAGTACATTACTACGAAGATGGAAATGTACAATTGGTGAGTAGCTGCATTTAGTATTATCGGTAAGTAGATTGAAAATAATCAGATATGTAAATCAGATATGTAAACTAAATTAAATATTACAATTCTGTTCTTTTCTTTGCATACAGATACAGGAAAGCGAGAAATACAAAGATGGAAATATATAATTGGTCAGTAGCAAAGAGATAAAGGAGAACTTGTCCATCTCTAACGAGAAGTAAACAACGAAAGATTTCAAGAACAGTTTGTTGAAGAAAATGATTATCAAACTGCAAAAATGAACCAAATACTTAAAAAATACTTAAATGTAATAAACATAAAGCATATGTATGCTGCATTTCGATATTCACTGTCAGTACTGAAAATCTATAGTGTATGTAATGTATATTATAAATTTTCAGTACTGACAATGAATATCAAAACGCAGCCATTATCAATCACAGAACAAATGAACCGAATACTTAAATGTAATGTAAAATTTAACAAAATAAAGTTTTTTATATATTTTCAAAAGTAATCAATGTATTGAATAGCTTGAAATTTATGAAACATGAATAGCAAAAATAAATTTAAATTATAATTATATAGTTGTGAAATAATGAACAGGAGCTGGAAGAGAGGATGCGGTTTTTCAACTTTAATAAAACTTGTAAATTCCTACAAATTTTATCAAAAATATACTAATGTCAGTGATCACTCTGATAATGTTCATTTATATTTTAATTTATATATTCCTTGTTTGGCATCCTCTATGGCACTTTATGTTATATTACCTCACAATAATACAGTACATTTTTATTTATGTAGAATTGGCATTTGTTAATTTTATTGAATCTTATATAGGCAATAAAATATTGCGTAAAGTAGCTAAATTTAACTATATCTACAAATTCATTCACTTTTGCATTACTGTAACATCATACAGTTGAAGAATGGTCTACATTGAAGTATGATGTTACAGTAATATAAAAGTGAATGAATTTATAGGTATAGTTAAATTGAGCTACGTTATACAATATTTTATTGCCTATATAGGATTCAATAAAATTAACGAATGCCAATTCCACATAAATAAAACTACTGTATTATTGTAAGATAATATAATGTAAGCATATATATATTATTGTTGAACATTATATACTAAAAATAAAATTAATAAATGCCAATTCTACAATTAATCTTTATTATTGTGAGATATTCTACATAAACAAAACTTTATTATTGTGATTTACTTATTATTATTAAACTTTATTATTATTAGATATTCTACATGAATAAAAAACTATATTATATTATTAAAAATAAAACGAATGCCAGTTCTATATAAATAAAACTCTATTATTGTAAGATAATATTAAAAATAAATAAATAAATAAAAAATAAAAGATAATACTTAAAATAAAAAATATTTTGTCTTCTTTGGTATCTGCTATGGTACTTTATTTATCTTTTTTGGCATCCTTTATGGCACTTTATGTTATATTATCTCACAATAATACCGTACAGTTTTATTTATGTAGAATTGGCATTCGTTAATTTTATTGAATCCTATATAGGCAATAAAATATTGCGTAAAGTAGCTCAATTTAACTATACCTATAAATTCATTCACTTTATGTATTACTGTAACATCATACAGTTGAAGAATGGTCTACATAATGTTACAGTAATACAAAAGTGAATGAATTTATAGGTATAGTTAAATTGAGCTACTTTATACAAGATTTTTTTGCCTATATATGATTCAATAAAATTAACGAATGTCAATTCTACATAAATAAAACTGTAAGGTATTATTGTGAGATAATATACTGTAAGCACATATATATTATTGTTGAACATTATATACTAAAAATAAAATTAACGAATGTCAATTCTACAATAAAACTTTATTATTGTGATTTACTTATTATTATTAAGAAATTTATTATTATTAGATATTCTACATGAATAAAAAATTATATTATATTATTAAATATCATATGCTAAAAACGTATATATATTTTTTGCAGAAAAAATATAGATATTTACAAAAAGCAATGAGATCACCTAAAAAAACTTCACAAAGGTAAAAAAAATACGCCAAGTATATAAAAAAATCCCAACTTGTACGCAAAGAGTTTATTATTTATCCCTAAAAAATAACTTTAAAAAAAATTTTTCCTTGAAAAATAATTTTCATACAAAATAAAAAACTAAAAAATGGTTTTCCTCTAAAAAATAAAAACCTTTAAAAAATCAAAAATCAAAACTAAATATGAAATCAAGTTAACTAGCCAAGTACATAGAAGCAGTTCAGTTTGTAAGAGTTTGTAATTTAAAATAGTATTTGTTTGATAAAATCAGTCTTGCATTTATAGAAATATTATAGATTCTCTCGAGAAAATTAAAATGCATTTTATTTTTATAAAATTACGCTATTATGTCCCCCCCTCCCCCCTAAATAAATATTATATATAATATATAAAATAGCACAATTATATTGCGAATTTTATTACAAATAGTACATCATAAAACTACTTAACCCTTACTGCAATAACGTCGATCACATCGATCACCAATTTCGAGTTTAAAAGTGCCCCGTGCCAAACTGATCGACTTGTTTTGAAATTAATCATAAGGTTTACCAGATAGGCCTGAAACGAAAAGGATTAAAATTAAAGTGACATACAAATACTTGGCGTGCCCGTGTCGCATTATAAGTCATATATTTTTATTAATATATTGATAATGATTTCTGATAATCTTTTGGAAATTTTTTCAGATCGGGCACGCCAAGTATTTGTATGTCACTTTAATTTTAATCCTTTTCGTTTCAGGCCTATCTGGTAAACCTTATGATTAATTTCAAAACAAGTCGATCAGTTTGGCACGGGGCACTTTTAAACTCGAAATTGGTGATCGATGTGATCGACGTTATTGCAGTAAGGGTTAAGTAGTTTTATGATGTACTATTTGTAATAAAATTCGCAATATAATTGTGCTATTTTATATATTATATATAATATTTATTTAGGGGGAAGGGGGGGGGGGACATAATAGCGTAATTTTATAAAAATAAAATGCATTTTAATTTTCTCGAGAGAATCTATAATATTTGTATAAATGCAAGACTGATTTTATCAAACAAATACTATTTTAAATTACAAACTCTTACAAACTGAACTGCTTCTATGTACTTGGCTAGTTAACTTGATTTCATATTTAGTTTTGATTTTTAATTTTTTAAAGGTTTTTATTTTTTAGAGGAAAACCATTTTTTAGTTTTTATAAATATCCAAAATATTGTAACAATCATAAAATTTTGTTGCAATGTTTTGCGGACAGAGAATTTATGTGTTTGCATTTATAAATATTTATATTAATATTTATATAAATGTAAATTTTAATATGTGCATACTTATGTCATAAGAATATATAAACATTCACATTTATAGTGAAGAAGTTTATATATTACTCATTAGTCCTCAATCATATCGATTATACCGATATACTGTCGATGATAAAGATTTATCATCGTATTCAAAATTATATGTATAATATATTTACATCCATATATAATATATTTTAGTTCAATTTTCTCGAACTGTACTGCATAAATTGTAACCCAGTAAACCAAGATATGATTGTTATACACATATAACATGTACATAATAAGTGCACACGTTACATCTATGTTATATAGCAGATATATTCGATGTTTGCTGGGTATATGTATCATATATATATATATATATATATATATATATATATATATATGCCATATAACATAGATGTAACACACACATATATATATATATATATATATATATATATGTTACATCTATATGATGTATATATGTATATATCTACATTATGATAAAATCAAAAAAGATAATATGAGCAATATTATAGATTTGTATTCAAAATATGTATGCGACACAAACAGATATCTGTGTAAAGTCGTTGCTTCTACGAGACGATAGAACAGAAATAGAGTAGAAATCCAACATATTTTCTGTCTACATATTTAACACAATGCGAAAAGCTTGTATTTTATTGCTCTTTCCAAAGTATGCACATATCCTTGACAATTACTCTACATAATGATATCGGTAATGTAACTATAAAGCGTTGGTAATATACCGACACTTTTAGTTACGTTTAGATAAGGGCGCTAACCCGTCGGAGTTCGCCCGTCGCTCCGGCATCCTCTTAAAGATGTGGCTAACGCCTTTCCCGGCAGCGTCGAACTGTTGTCGCTTACGAAGGAAACGTACATCTCTTTCACGAAAAATGCGTCGAACGAGGGATAGTTCGGGAAACGCCTGAAATTGCGCTTCGTGGATTCTTTCAAGTTTCTAAGCGCGAGTCTCGAAAAATTGGCGTCGTATCTTGACAAGAGCGAGCTGAGGATCGCGCGTTCGGAATTTTCCGATCTCGACGACGCTGATTTCGAGCTTCTCGCGCGAAAAGGCGTGTTTCCGTATGAGTATGTCGACGACGTTGATAAATTACTGGAGACTCGTCTACCGCCGCGCGAGGCTTTCCACAGTTCGCTGACCGGTGACGCGATATCCGAGAGCGATTACGCGCGCGCGATAAGAGTCTGGGAGCGGTTTCGCGTCGAGACGTTAGGCGACTATAGCGATTTGTATTTAAAAACCGACGTTCTTTTATTGGCCGATCTCTTGAAAATTTTCGCGACGCGTGTATGAGAAGTTATAATTTAGATCCCGCGTACTATTACACGTTACCTGGATATACGTGGGACGCTATGTTAAAGCATAGGGTATTCGATTCGAGTTATTAATCGACATCGATATGGTGATGTTCGTGGAATGCGGGATACGCGACGGGCTAAGTCAATGTTCCAATAGATACGCGCGCGCTAATAACAAGTATTTACAGACTTACGATCCTTCGGAACCGTCATCTTATCTCAGTCGTATTTCGATATAAATAATTTATACGGATGGGCGATGTGTCAATCGTTACCCTACGAAAATTTTCGATGGGTCGACGACGTCGCGAGCGTCGACTTAATGTCCGTGACATCGAACTCGCCTATCGGTTACATTCTAGAGGTCGACCTTGCGTATCCGTCCAACCTTCACGATTCTCACGCGGACTTGCCGTTCTGCCCGACGCGCGATAAGCCGCCCGGAAAACGTGATGAGAAATTTCTCGCCACGCTATACGATAAGAGTCGTTACGTGACGTATTATCGTAATTTGCAGCAATGCGTTCGACACGGATTACGCGTTACGAGGATACACAGAATATTACAATTCGCGCAATCCCCATGGCTGCGCGGATACATCGAACTGAACACGCGACTACGAATAAACGCGAAAAACGAGTTCGAGAAAAATCTTTACAAATTGATGAATAACGCCGTGTTCGGGAAGACCATGGAGAATGTGCGCAATTACTCGGATGTCCGACTCGTGACTCGATGGGACGGGCGATACGGCGCGGAGGCGATGATCGCGAAGCCGAACTTTCGCAGCAGAAGCGTCTTCGCGGAGAATCTCGTAGGGTATATATAGCGAATAGGGGACCCAGCCCCGATGATCTTGACCTTGATATGTTGTCAAGGACATAATTCTGAGTAACTTTTACTTCTAATTTAATCGTCGCTCGTTGCTTATTAAAAAGTTATTAACAAAAAAAGTTTGAAATATACCAAAGTACATGCACGGACAGGAAGTACGCGCGCGCGCGCGCGCACACACACACACGGAGGGGCTTTCGGCCCCCATCCCGCACTCGCCCCGCCGGTAGGCAGGGTGGACCTCGCTTTACAACTTATACATGCTACATTGTAAAGCGAGGTCCACCCTGCCTACCGGCGGGGTGGGTGCGAGAGGGGGGCCGAAGGCCCCCCTTGAACCCCCCGTGTGTGTGTGTGTGTGTATGCGTGCTGCCTGTCCATGCATGTACTTTGGTATATTTCAAACTTTTAAGTTTTACCTTTTCCTCTTCCCCCGGCCCATGCATTCGATTTACTACACATAAATAAATTAATCTGCAAAAAATACATTTTCAAGACATATATTTTCAATTTTCACGTGTACATACACATTGATGTTAGCAGGTCGCGGAAATATTGCTTTGTGTTTACATTTGAATACCTTCCCTCAATGTTTATACTATTTCATGTACATTTTTTATTATTTTCTGTACTAGTGAATTTTTATGATGACACAGTCTTGTTTAATTCTTCCAAGCGTAAAGTTCTTACTTTTCATTTTATTTTTGAACACCCTATATATGTAAAAACTTGTGTTTATTTCAGTTTATATGTGTAGTATACGTAGGACTATTTCTGTAAACTAACTTAAATATCCAGTTTTTCATTGTCAGACTATGTATAAATCTTGATTTATACAAATTTTTGTTTGTTAATAACTTTCTAATAAGCAACGAGCAACGATTAAATTAGAAGAAAAAGTTACTCAGAGTTATGTCCTTGATAACATATGTCAAAGTCAAGGTCATTGGGGCTGGGTCCCCTATTCGCTATATTTACCTAATATAGTTTATTTTAATATAGTTTATTTTAATATAGTTTATTTTAATATAGTTTATTTTAATAAAATACTCCGAGAGCGCGATAGAAGATAATAACGAGCGCATGTCTCTCGAAAATCGCGAGAATATTTATAAACGAACGCGAGGATCGAACTCGCGAGATCGCGTTTTTTCGCGAGTGCTTTGTAATTTTGCGAGACGTGCGTTCGCCATTCTATTTACGACGCTCTAGGAGACGCTTCTTAAAACGTTCAAACTTTGGTAATTTATTGTTAGTATAAATGTAACACAGTTTATTGTCAGTATAAACAGTTTATTTTATAAATAATAAAGATTATTTTATAAATAATATAGTATATTTTATAAACAATATATTATAACATATTTTATAAGCAATATTTACTTTAATAAAATATTCCGAGAGAGAAAAATAACAAAGACGGGATACGCGAAGGTACGAAATACTTGCGAAAAGACGCGCGAGTTTTTTCAAGTATTTTTACATTATAAAAAATCGTGGTAATTTCCAGGCTGTTCTAATTTTAATAAGTCTCGAGCCAGGTTTGGCAAGTTGCTCTACCCCGAGATTAGAAAGTTATTAGTAGTATAGCAAGGAGAGTTCTAAGCCATGGTCCTCTGAGGGGGGTGAGGGGAATCGTATCATAACCGATAGGCGAAGGACCCGCTAACTTAACCGGTAGGCGAGGGGTCCGCGGAGAGGGGGAGGGGGATCGCGGCGAAACCGATAGGCGAGGGACCCGCGGGGAAGAGGGAACGCAAAGGTACGATGCCGCGAGGAGGCGTGGGAGAAGGATAGCGCGAGGCGTCCGCAATGTGTAAGAGAAGGATAGCGCTAATGATATTCTATGGGCGTGGGAGAAGGATAGCGCGAGGCGTCCATATGAGCGTAAGACAAGGATAGCGTTTCCATGCATGTGGAAGAGGGATAGCGTCCGCATGCACGTTGGAGGGAGATGGCGCGAGGCATGCACTTGGGAGAGAGAGAGAGATGGCGCGAGGCGTTCGCGTGTAGGAAAAGGATGATGTTCGCATGCACTTGGGAGAGAGAGAGAGAGAGAGAGAGAGATAGCGCGAAATGTTCGCATGCACGTGGGAGAGAGATAGCGTTCGCATGTTAAATTTTGCAGACTGTGCATATCTATTACACAGTTTTTATTCATACATAAAGGATGGGTTAAATAATTAAATTCACAGATAAATAGTAAAATAACTTATTTATTACAAGCCTCGTGAAGAATATCATTTACAGCACATGCCAATAACTCGCAATCTATGAGCGATTCGCTGTTAAACATATCACTTTCACGTATCGTTTTTGCAGCGTCGCATACATTAGCGATATTATTCTGTTGTAAAACAGTTACGAATTGTTTGAATTTTTTATTTACAATATGCGTATTTTCACATAGCCAGTAATACATATGATCTACGCATTTTTCAAAATCGAATAAATAGAATAGAGTTGGCGGTTTCATGTATAAAGAATTATTGGAGAATCCTATTTTTATAATATTCGAATCAGATATTTTAACCACTTTGAATGTTAAATCTCGAATCCGCAATGGGATTTCAGTCGATTGTAGAAGTTGTTCAATATCCCCACGTTTCTGCATCAGCGATTTCCACGTTTCAAAAGGCAATATTATTTGATTGCCTCGATTGTCGCCGAGAACTAATTCCACACAGGATACAGCTCCAAGGTTTATTCCAATGTCCAAATATTTGTATGACGTCGGGGTTAAGACGTATCGTCTTCCGAGTATACGAACCGCACGACGAGGCTCGGATGAAATGCTGGGGAGTAAAAAAATATTATTTATATAAATATTTAAAAAATATAAAAATATTTAAAAAGTATAAAAATTATTTAAGTTAATTAAAACTTACTTGTTACATTTCTTCTTCTTACACGGTGAAGTTTCATCAGCATCTTGAATCGGAACGTAATAATTCATGAGGCTTCCTTCAGTAGGATACATTTTATATGAACCTTTCACACAAGTGGCAATACTGAACGTATTAAACATATTTACAAAATTACAAAATTACAAAATTGCAATGTGGTGGGGATTATTGCCGACGCGATATTTTTTTCAATTTTTCCATTCAAGCGCCGATGTACGGCTGCTTGATGACATCACCCCCAGGTGTGAGATTTAGCCGAATGCACAAAAATGCAACGTAATATAAAATTTTCAAGCGCCGATGTGCTGCTGTTTCGCGATGACATCACCCCAGATATCAGAATTCAAACGCGCGTGTCAAAACATGACAAAATCGTGAAATTTAAGAACAAGTATCAAGTTTAATTTGTGCTAATATATAAGTAATCTAAAACTTTTGCGATGCATTTGGTTGAGATGACATCATTACCAGGTGTGAGATTTAGCCGAATGCACAAAAATGCAACATAATATAAAATTTTCAAGCGCCGATGTGCGGCTGCTTCGCGAAGACATCACCCCAGATATCAGAATTCAAACGCGCGTCAAAACATGACAAAATCGTGAAATATAAGAATAATCCTCATGGTTAAATTGCACTAACATACTTGGACAGCAGCATGTAATTTGAAACTTTCGCGATGCACCTGAAATTTGACACCATCTCTAGACGACAAAAAAAATGCAATAATCGATATTAGTCAAAATGTACGTGACAAACCGCGAAATAAAGATTTAGTTGATACATAAGATAGAAAGAGACATCGAGATAGAATATAAAATCATGGTAAAGAGGCACACCCTGTCAGTATTTTCGCCAAGAGTTCCAAGACAAGAGCTACTAATAAGCGCATCTTGTTAGCAAAATTTTTGGCATAAAACTGGAAATATGGCGGAAAACAGTGCCGAACGAAATCTGCGCGAGCAATCTGCAAGGGTAAATTCGATAGAGGAGTACGTTGCGTGGGAGCAACGATGCGACGAATATATCGAATCGGTGGAAGAGCAAAGCCGAATCAAACGTCCACGATTATCGATCGGGATTCGACAATCGCTGATTGCCCGAATTGCGCGACTCGAGGGATTGAAGAACTCGTTACGCAGGCGTTTTGTAAATGCGGGTGCAGGATGCAGTACGCAGCAACACGGATTGATTTGGCGAGAGATCGATACGGCATTCGAGAGCCGCATATTGACTGGTGCGGTTATAAATCATAATCACATCGAGCCTCGTCAATTTTTCGAGGATGCCAAAGACATTGTGCTCGAACACGTGCAAACTGTGATGAAAAAACACTTTAATGTGAAAATTAATACATTGTTCAATGGTGAATTTGTGACGGGTGATAAACGCGCAAATAAAAGTATCAATACGAGAAACTATGAACTCTTTCGCACAACCGATTTACGCGAATGGTACGAGCGGCGCGTTGTCGAGCCCACTCTAGCATCGCTCGAAGAATTTCAGGAACGTGATAGTAGGTGGGCATTATCGCGAATACTCGATTTAATCGTAAATATAAATAAATATAATCCTATGCGCGCAGGATGTCACATAAAATTACCGCGGGCGATAATAATGAAGAGAGCGGTAATCAACATGCAATCTAATGACAATGCGTGTTTCGCGTGGTCTGTGGTCGCCGCTCTACATCCAGCTGAAAGTTATGTTTATCGAATATCTTCGTATCCACGTTATACGACAGTACTGAATCTCCAGGACATTGAGTTTCCAGTGACTGTGAATCAAATTAAAAAATTCGAACTTGCCAACGATATCTCAATCAATGTATATAGTATCGAGGAAAAGAACATTGTCCCGATACGTCTGAGTGAGCTAAAAAGAGACAAACGGCAACTTGCTGTACGTGGAAGACAACAACGTTGGACATTTCGCGTGGATCAAGAATCTATCCAGGCTCGTGAGCTCGCAATTGAGCAAACATAATGGTCAAAAATATATCTGCGATCGGTACGTATATATTTAATAAATCATATTGTAGAAATAATGCAACAAAAAATAAAAAAGTATTTCTTTTTACAGATGTTTGCACTACTTTGATTCGAATGACAAATTACAGTCACATATGGTGGACTGTCGAGAGATGAACGAGTGCGCTATCCGATTGATAAGGACAAGTAACCGAGCGATAAGGACAAGTGGCTCACGTTCAACAACTATAATCGGAAGGAGCGGCTTCCTTTCGTCGTATACGCCGATCTGGAGTATGTTTTGGAGAAGACGGAGGAAGAGAGAAACTACCAACATCATGAAGTATTTAGCATAGCATATTATGTACACTGCTCGTACGACGAATCGTTATCCGCGTATCATTCCCGTCGCGATATAGATTGCATATCATGGTTCGTCGAAGAACTAAAAAATTTAGCGCAACGTGTAAAAATTATTTTATCAGCTAACGTCCCCATGGTAAATTTAACATCTGATGAATGGGAAAAATTTCATAGCGCGATACAATGTCACATTTGCGAGAAACCATTCGTACAAGACGATACACGCGTACGCAATCATTGCCATCTGACCGGGCGATACAGAGGTCCCGCGCATTCAAATTGCAATTTAAATTATAAAGATTCTTTTTACATTCCAATAGTTTTTCATAATTTATCCGGTTACGATGCACATTTTATTATCAAGGAAATAGCTACAGCGTTCGAAGGGGAAATTGAAATACTTCCGATAACAAAAGAAAAATATATATCGTTTACGAAAAATGTTAAACTTGGCGAAGAGAAATAAAAAAATCATATTAAATTGCGTTTTATCGATTCGTATAAATTTCTCACAGCTAGTCTCGATAAATTGGCATCATTCTTGAATAAAGACATACTCAAAATTTTAAAATCTGGATTTCCAAATTTTCCGAATGACTATTTCAATTTATTAACACGGAAGGGCGTCTTTCCGTACGAATATATTGATAGCGCCGACAGTTTGCAAGATACGTGTTTACCACCGTGCGAATCATTTTACAGTTCCTTGACCGGTGACACAATATACGAGAGCGATTACGCGCACGCCGAGAACGTGTGGGAGCGGTTCTCCATTCGAACGCTGGGCGAATATAGCGACTTGTAACTCAAAATTGATGTATTGTTATTAGTAGACATTTTTTAAAATTTCTGCGAGAGTTGTATTAAAAGTTATGGGCTCGACCTCGCGTATTACTATACTCTTCCCGGATACACGTGGGACGCCATGTTGAAGCATACGAATATTACATTTGAATTGCTTACGGATATCGACATGGTTTTATTTATCGAACGCGGAATACGCGGTGGTTTGAGTCAATGTTCCAACAGATACGCACATGCTAATAACAAGTATATGCAATCGTACGATCCATCGAAACCTTCAACGTATCTCACGTACTTTGATGTAAATAATTTGTACGGATGGGCAATGTGTCAACCCTTGCCCTATGCAGATTTTCGATGGGTCGACGACGTATCCGATTTTGATACATCATCGATCGCGCTCGATTCGCCTATAGGCTACATCCTTGAAATCGATCTAGAGTATCCGCAACGTATTCACGATGCGCACACTGACCTACCGTTTTGCCCGACACGCGACAAACCACCTGATAAGCGGCAGGATAAGCTGCTCGCAACCTTATATGATAAGAAGCGTTACGTAATACATTACCGCAACCTGCAGCAATGCATGCGATACGGACTTCGAGTTACAAAAATATACCGAATATTACAGTTTTCACAATCTCCATGGCTTCGCAGTTATATCGAACTCAATACACAATTCCGAACACTCGCGAAAAATGATTTTGAAAAAAATTTATATAAATTAATGAATGTGTATAAAATAATGCTGTATTTGGCAAAACGATGGAAAATGTGCGCAATCATGTTAATATTAAGCTCGTGACACATTGGGATGGAAGACATGGCGCAGAGGCGATGATCGCAAAACCAAATTTTCATAGTAGAAGCGCGTTTTCGGAGAATCTGATCACCGTTGAATTGCGCAATCTCGAGGTTAAATTTAATAAACCAATCTACGTGGGTATGTGTATACTCGACATATCCAAGACATGTTTGTACGAGTTTCACCACGATTATATGGTACCTATGTATCGAGAGAAATGTAAAGTCATGTACACTGACACCGACAGTCTCATATATCACATAGAGTGTGATGATGTATATGAGAATATAAAGCGCAACGTCGACAGATTCGATACAAGCGATTATGCGGTGGACAATGTGTACGGTATACCGCTCGCGAATAAAAAGATACCGGGTTTAATGAAAGATGAAAATGATGGCGCCATCATGACCGAATTCGTCGGGCTTAGAGCAAAAATGTACGCGTTGCGAGTAGATGGTAAGAAGGATACGAAAAAAGTAAAAGGCGTCAAGAGTAACGTCGTCGCGAGAACGATAATGTTCGACGATTACACGCGGTTTGAACGAAGAGATTGAAATGACGCGTCAGCAGTCTTGTATAAAATCTAAATTACACGAAGTATAAACTATACGCGAGACAAAAATTGCTCTAAGTCCTTACGATGACAAGCGGTATATCGTACCCGAAACCACCGACACGCTACCGTGGGAACATTACAAAATACCGTTATTAATAAAATTCGTGTGTATTTATTGTATATTTATAATATATTATTTTTGTGTATCCAAGAATTGTGCGTTGCATCAAATCCCAGCCATTTCACATAAACCTCGTCGCCCTTTTTGCGTATCACCTTTTCCACGAGATGTACGTCGGGATTAGCAACGCGTTGTAACTCGTATTCGTAAAATCCGCCGGCGATGGGATTTCCGCGCGAATCTTTGAGTACATAGGTCACGGGATTAGTTTTCTGCACTTTAACAATCTTAAACACTTCGGTCGACCAATTTGGCGTGTAACCTTTCTTAAAGATGGTCTTGACTTTACTCACGCGTACCGGATCGCCTACTTTGAATCTTGCCGGTGCCGCAATCTTTACGTTGCTGTATACCGTATTTAAAAGTTTATCGGCGATCGCGGGGGTAACATCGATAGGTCTCATACCGATAGTGCGATGTTTTCGCGCATTGTACTCTCTAACGAGCCGGGACAACGCGTCGATCAACTTGTAATTTCCATTAAGCGTAAACATTTTCCACATATTGTTTTTTAACGTTCGGTTGAATCGTTCCACGACCGAGGCTTTCATGATAGAGTACGTCGAATAATGATTAATGCTATGCTTCTTCACGAGTTTCTGTACATTTGCGTTGTAAAATTCTTTTCCTCTGTCGGTTTGAAAATTTTTCGGGCATCTTCCATCGTCTCGAATTATCTTTGCGATCGTATCCGACATCTCGTTTCCACTCTTACTCTTGAGCGGTACAGCCCACGCATACTTGCTCAACACATCGATAACTGAGTATGTAGTTGTAGCCTTTGTTGAATCGTGCATATGGACGCATCTCGACCACGTCCGCCTGCCACAGATCGTCGTATCCGCGTACTATGACACGTCTACGTGGAAAATTTTTTCTCGCTGGAGCATGCAATTCTTCCACGAGCAGCTGTTTTTCAGAGGTCTTTTGCGACATATTTGATCGAGGCATAATTTGAAATAATGAGATAATTCCTCCACGTATATTCTTTATATATCTTTCTTCTCCTGCGCTGAATTAGATGTAGTCTGCGCATGAGTTGCATGCCGAAGCATTTTCTGCATCTCATCCATCATTATTGGCACCGTTTGCACATTCGTCTCGAGCGTGATTATTTTGTTCTTAAGTTCTTCCTGTCTGTCTTCCAAAAGCTTGACACGTATTTCCACGTACTGTTTGTTTGCGGCATCAGTATCATCTTCCGGTTGCACTACGCGTCGTATCGTGCGCGACTTACGTCAAAGACGGAGGCTGTCTGACACAGAGTGTTATCGCGCACGTAATTTCTTAGTAATCCATTCCATTGATAGTATGAGTTGTTCGGTGTTCCCAACGTTAATCCAAATTTATTAATCGACATTTCGATACAAACAATAATGATAGACTGACTCGTTTCGCCGACGCATAGATTAATTTATAATTAAGCCAGCTTCGTAAAGTTCCTCGATAATTGATATTATTTCATTGTCATGGCCATTGTTGCCGGCTTGACGCGAAGCTTCAAGCAATCGCAAGCGATCTACCAACTCGTTGGGATCATTCCAATGCACGTAATCGATCTTATTATCGTTTAACGTCATAGCTCGCGGTATGTTTATACCTCTTCCAGCTTTTTTTCCAGGCGCTATTATATTTTTAATAGAGATTAATGGCGCTATTATATATTTATACTTGTATCCCTTGTTACTTAACACTGGATTACGCATATCATTGCCACGTCTATGCGCATTTGTCGCCAGTAATATATTTCTGTATTTAATTTTATCATCGTCATTGTATACGTCACCGTCGGGTATTCTCTTGAAAATCAACTCGTAGAGACTGGTGTTCCCACGTATCTTATTCCACCGATAATTATATTGTCATCTTTATTAACATCAAAAATTTTATCATCAAGCATCATTCCTTCGTTGCAAAATTTAACACCGTAAACATAATCCATATTGTTATTTTTATCTTGACTCAAAATAGCTCCCACATATTTTTGCCCTAGTGGACCCAGATGTGTGCGCAATGTATTTTGACCCTCGGATGTTTGTAATTGATATTGAACCGACGTCACAAGCGTTTCAGGCATAGTTTCGAAAATTTCTTCCACATACGGAGACGATCTTTCGTAAATATTTGACTCGATTGTACATCTTTTATCGGAGTAGAAGTAACCACATTCGATAATTGTTTCATTCGCTTACGTTTTGATTGATTTGGAGTAGAAGTTATTAGCGAATCGTTCAATGATATATTTGACCTTGTTCGCTTTGTTCCAGACTCTTTTTTCAAATGCTTGTCTTCGAGCATACTCGATGGTTCGATTTTCGCTTCATTAGATTCCACATTGATTGTATTTTCGACAAGTTGTTTTAGAGGTTCGATAATTGGTTTAAAGTGCCTCTCCAATGCGACGTCTTCCTCCATTTGACCGATTTTTAAAGAACGATATTTTTTGCGGATCGATTCGCTCGTTTTTACAATCTCTCTCGCAATCTTCTCACGATCGTCACTGTCAATCGTCGTCGTCATGTTGCGCTCGGACGAAAATTTTTAGACGTTGCTCGATCGATGTATCGATAGCGACTAACCACTTTACGGTATTGCAAAATCGTTAAATCCTTTTCGATATCGTCCATTAGTCTGTAAACTGTCTTTATCAATCACTACAAATCCATACTCGTGTTGCCAACATTTCTGACAGAATGCGCGAAAATCGTCGTAAGACATGTCAGTATTTACATGATCGTTGTATACATGTTTCAAGTTTGTACCATCTTGTTTAAATAAAATCAGTAAATTTGCATTGTCCCGTATGAGATGCTTGGGTATCTTGGCATACGTTTGACAAAGATAGAAACAGTCGACGCTCGAGTGTCGACCCATTGCAAAGTACTCTCTTATCGTATCTTGCTTATCGCATGCCACGTCGTCAAAGATAAAAATGGAATTCGGAAGCGCCTCGCTCGGTGGAATAACGTCACTATTATTAGAGAATGTAAAATAACCAATTTCATCGATCGATAATAGCAAATTTTCCAAGTATCGATATTTCGGTTGTTGAAGTGATTTCGAGTATACGTACACATTCTCGAAATGTACACCGTGTGGACTTTCTATCAAACTTATCAACACGTTAGTCTTACCGCAATTCGAAGGACCGCAAATGATACCGCGTATAGTAGTCGGCAGCATGTTTCCATGCTTGCGTATTTCTTTCTCGGACATTACTCGTGTTTTATCGTCAAAATTTATCACTTTGATTATCGTCGCTTGTCGCGCGAACCGCATGTTTGCTCTCGCGAATCTCAAATCAGATTTTGAAAAATGAGTCATCGGGGCCCTATTTATAGAGGCGCACCGAATCGAAACCGCTCAGTCTCAAAAATGTTTCTTCTTCTATCGGTTGACAGCGATATTCTCGAGCTTACCACCGAGCAGTTACAGATTATCCCCAAGATTGTTTTACTGCGAGACTTTGGTAGCTACGTGGAACAATTGTGGGACAAGCTTCCCGAACATATAAAAGCTGACTCAGAGGTTCAACAGTATCGTCGATGCACGCGACATTATAATTTGCCGTGCCAACAAACACATTTCGACGGTCCAACACCGTTAATAAAAGATTGTGGCAAATGCAGGTATCAATCCATTGGATACCGCGTGTCGCGAGCCCGACATAGCTTATTCCCGAAGCAACGATCTCGGTCAACGACACGTTGCGGATAATATACTCGCCACGAAAGCGCGAACACGTATTACCGCGAGAGATTCGACTCTTGGTGAGAAAGCAGCCGCTACAGCTGTTTGGGCGGCTATGAAAGCAAAGACAAAATTCGGTATGGGGATGAAAACAAAAAAATCCTCGATGAAGAAAAAGACTTCGAAAAAACGAATACTTCCTATAGCGAAGCGCGGTGATATCTTACCCATTTTACCATTATTGGGAGTTCTCGGTTCATTGGCTGGCGGAGCAGCGGGAATCGCGAAGGCGGTGAACGATAGCAAGGCGGCGCTACGTCAGCTCGAAGAAATGCAGCGTCATAATCGCGCCATGGAAGGTCACGGTCTTTATCTCGCTCCATACAAGCGCGGACGAGGGTTCTCAACAGCGGCCAAGAAAAAAAAACGTCAAAATAACAATGCCTGCCGGTGTAACAATTAACCAAATAACTAATGTACAATTGGAACAACTTGCAAGACGTATGCGTATACAATTTTTTAGAGGTGTTTTCATGCGCAATAATTTACCGATAAACGGTATACGGCGAAATGAAAGCGGTATCGTCAATTTGGATGTCGATGGTTCCGGTACTCATTGGGTTGCGTATGCAAAGAGGGGAGATCGTGTAGTATATTTCGATAGTTTTGGAAATCTTCGACCGCCCAAGAAATTAGTGCGATATTTTGGACAGAATGTTACAAATATAGAATACAGTCATACGACCTATCAAAATTATAATCAAAGTATTTGTGGACAATTGTGTCTTCGATTTCCTCAAACGGTCGATGATCGATATGAATTTAAAGCCTGACAATTCACCGTCGCGTCTCAGTATTCGTTCGACAGTTTTCCAGCATGTCACTCACGCTTACGTTGACCGGCAAGAGTAGCGTTCTTGCTGTAAGCTACTTTCCAGCTATAGATTTAAACGATGGCGATTACGAGCTTGGTTTAACGGACTTTGAAACTTATCATACGATATCGAACGTGAATTCTTGGAATAATAAATTTTATTTTGATAACGACGATAAGGAAATTACGATTCCCGAGGGATCGTACGAATTACACGCTATAAACGAATATCTCCGACGTGCAATTTTACGACATCGACGCGTAGTTGATTCCAACGATATTGTTGATGGCGAAGAACACGATGAATATCCAATAATGCTTCGCGCTAATCATAATACGCTAAAAAGTGAAATCAAATGTGTCTATAGAATAAATTTTAGTAAACCGGACAACGTTGGATCGTTGTTGGGATTCTCGTCGAATCGTATATTACAACCTCGGAAATGGCACGAATCGGATGTACCGATAAATATTATTAGCGTAAATATTATTCGTATAGAATGCCGTATAGCATTCGTATAGAATATTAAACGAGTACCACTGGCGCGTACAGCAATGACAAGCGCGTACACACGATACATGAATTTTCACCGAGCGTGCCGCCAGGATATAAGATATCGGAAACGCCAGCACAGATCATTTATCTACCGATCGTCGCACGGAGCATTACTGATTTAACGATACGCATTGTTGATCAAGAAGGACATTTGCTCGATTTTCGAGGAGAGGAAATTACCGTAAAATTGCATATACGGCGGCGGCAAAAATAAAGCGTTTGACAAATGAAATGCTTGTGTTGAACGAAAGCACGGAGCACGCGAGAGACAATATTTTTGCGAAGGACAATATTTTTGCGAGTAGGCGAGTGACTGCGGTATCGGGTGACAATAATCAGATATCTGGTTACGCTAAAAAGAAGCTCAGCACGTTGAATCGCGAGTTTTTAAAATCATTGGGATTCGTCGTACGAAATACTTGAACGATATGATTGACATCTTGAATATCGGAGGCGAGCCGATCTTTGACGATCGTATCGTCAAGATTGAGACTCATACGTACAATCCATACGCCAACACAACGCTTGGATATAGCGACGAGATACGGATACCGATACAACATCAAGATTTGTACACGTTACCATGTGAAAGTTTTCTATACGTCGAGGGAAAGTTGAGGGTGCGTAAAGTAGATAAAGGGGCAAGAGTGGTATTGGGAAACAATTGTGTCGCGTTTATGTTTGATGAACTTCGATATGAACTCGACGGTGTGGAGATTGACCGCAACAGAAACGTTGGAATAACTTCCACGATTAAAAACTATGTCTCTCTAACAACCGAGAAAGATAAAATCTTGGAGAATGCTGCGTGGAATATGTCGCATAATGCTGCTGAAGCTTACTTCAATTTTTGCGTGCCGCTAAACATACTATTGGGTTTTTGCGAAGATTATAAGCGAGTTGTGATCAACGCTCGTCACGAATTAATTCTGATACGTTCGCGCAACGACAACAATTGGATATTTGGAAATGCTTCGACTGAAGCTGATATCGAATTATTCAAGATACAATGGCGTATGCCTCATGTAATATTGAGCGAGGTCAATAAACTATCCTTGCTACGCGCGTTGGAAAGCGGGCGATACTTGAATATAAGTTTTCGCTCTTGGGATCTATACGAATTTCCTTTATTGCATAATACGACCAAGCATTCGTGGACCGTGAAAGCCGCCTCTCAGCTGGAGAAGCCGCGATACGTGATCTTTGCGCTGCAGACTGGCAGAAAAAATGCTGTGTCAAAAGATATTACTGCATTCGACGACTGTAAATTGACCAACGTTAAACTCTATCTAAACTCGGAATTTTATCCCTACGATGATTTGAATTTAGATTTCGATAAAAATAGATTCGCCCTCTTGTTCGATATGTACTCTCGTTTTCGCAAATCTTATTACGGATGTGATAATGATGATGTGCTATTAAACATTTCAAAATTTTTACATTGCGGTCCTCTCGCGGTTATCGATTGCTCGCAACAAAACGAGTCTGTCAAAAATTCCACTGTGGACGTGAGATTAGAGTTTAAGTGCAAGGAGGATATACCTGCAAATACCACCGCCTATTGTCTCATCTTGCACGATCGCGTTGTTGAATATTGCCCATTGACCAACATAGTTCGTAAAATTACCTAGATCAGCAAATATCCCCTCCAATGTCAAAAATATATAAAGATTGAGATTTTGACGATCGGCGGCAGTCGTACATCGTTCTTGCAATCGTACAGTAATATTACCAGCATGATCGCGCCAACGTTTGTGGATCTGCAAGGATTCATTATCGGGAGAAACTTTGTCGTGAAGGAAGTAGCGATATTGAGAAATGGATGTGTTCTCTCTCACTACTTTTTTGCAAGTCCCGTACCATGGCGTGCGCTTACAAAATCTGAGAGATTCCAAGCTTCATGGCTAATCGGACATCACCATGGCTTCAATGGGAGGATGGAAACGTTCCATACAGCTTCGCCAGGCGTTTGATTACGAGAGCTGTGATGGGTGCGGAAGAGGAGGATGGAGCATGTCCTATCGTGTACGTTAAAGGACACGAAAAACGAGAATGGCTGGCCGATATACTTGAAGATGATGCGAGAAACGACGTTATTATTGAGACCTTGGATGCGGACTATGAAGATATCACTTCGTTAAATAAGCTAGATGTTACTAATACTATGCGCTGTGAAAAACATTTGAAAAATTGCGCTTTACAAAATGTATTTAAAATAATCAATTAGTGGACGAATCATCATAAAGATTCACCCAAACAATTTTTAGAATAAATTATTGTTAAAATATATTTTTATTCTCCTTTGTTCTTCCCTTTTCCTCTTTCTTATCCCAGTATGCGAGTATAAAATTTCAGTACGTGACGTTAGATAGCGGCGTCAGCCACCTTATCAGACTACAGATGTTACATTTCAATACATGGACATAGACTTTAAATATTTGAATGGTGTATAAATATTTGAATGGTGTATAAATATTGGAATGGTGTATAAATAATTGTTTTGTCGTTCAAAGTCGTTCGATAGCCGTTCAATAGTCGTTCATAGCCGTTCGATAGCCGTTCGATAGCTGTTCAAAGCCGTTCAAAAGCCGTTCATAGCCGTTCGATAGTCGTTCGATAACCGTTCAAAGCCGTTCGATAGTCGTTCAAAACCGTTCGACAACCGTTCAAAGCCGTTCAATAACCGTTCGATAGCTGTTCGAAGCCGTTCGATAGCCGTTCGATAGTCGTTCAAAGCCGTTCGATAACCGTTCAAAGCCGTTCGATAACCGTTCGATAGCTGTTCAAAGCCGTTCGATAGCCGTTCAAAGCCGTTCGATAGCCGTTCAAAGTCGTTCGAGAGCCGTTCAAAGCCGTTCGATAGCCGTTCAAAGCTGTTCAATACCCGTTCGATAGTCGTTCAATAGCCGTTCGATAGTGGTTTACATATAATATATTATTCATATTTAAAAGATGTTAACTGGGAACGTGCTACCTTTGTTTTCTGATCAAGAGTTGAGAGTAAGCGTTCTTCGTAAGTGATTCATCCCTTACTCTAAAATGTTTGAAACAATTTCTGCCCTGTCGTGGCTGTCACAACGTTTCGAGCAGTGAGCGACGAAAAGTTTGATTAAAATTTATTACACGCGAAACAAGTACAAATCATGCCATCATTGATCGAGACAGTTTTGCGTCGCGGTCATTGGAATGCGTCGTGGGAGGCGAAGGACTTAGTGATGGGGCTATTGCGGGTTTTGCTGAATCTGGTGTGTTTCCAAAGAGTAAGTAATATATGCTTTATATTACATTAATTATTTATGATATATATTATAATTCGATTTAATTTAATTTATAGTATCAATGTATGAGCGACATCAAAATTCCCGGCTTTATGAATTTTGAACACCGACGGTATATAAGAACATTGCGGCGACACGACCGCGAATTTGTGGCTATAGACGTTTGGCGGGATTACGGCCCCGACGGTCTCTACATGGACCTCAGACGTCTATTCGGGCTCGAGCCCTATGAGGAGGATGTAGAGGAGTCGTGGGACGAGCCACCGAGCAAGAGGTCGAAGGATTGATTGTAAGTATCCTTTTTAAAAGTTATAATATATTAAATATTAAACATTAAATTAGTATACTAATAAGATTTATTTCTGTTTCAGAAGGAGCCTACATATTATATCATTTTTATTTTTATATTTTTATATTTTATATATATATATATTTTTTTTTAACACACATACACACACACAATTATATTATATACAATTTTTTAAATAAATATTCTTATTATTATTATTATTATTAAAATTAAAGTGTTAATTATTTCTGCACCTTCTTCTATCCTTCTCCTACACGCGTGCATGCCTCGCATTATCTCTCTCTCTCTTTCTCCCGCGAACGTCATCCTTTTCCCACGCCAATGCGGACGCTATCCTTCTCCCACACGCGTGCATGCCTCGCGCTATCTCTCTCACACCGCCTTGCGAACGCCGTATCATCCACGTGCATGCTTCGCGCTATCTCTCTCTCCCAAGTGCATGCTTCGCGCTATCTCTCTCCCAAGTGCATGCCTCGCGCCATCTCTCTCCAACGTGCATGCAAACGCTATCCTTGTCTTACGCTCATATTGACGCCTCGCGCTATCCTTCTCCCACGCCCATAGAATATCATTAGCGCTATCTCTCTCGCACCTATTCGCGGACGTCTCGCGACGGTTAGATTAGCGGGTCCCTCAGGTTAGGTTGTGACCGGACTAAACACACGAGATGGAGAAAATTACAACAAATGCAGGTTTCCCTACCTTATTTAAACGGTCGCCAGTTCGTTTTACCTCCAACAAACAAGGGATGCCCTTGGACGACGTCCCGTCAGGTCTGCCGTCGGACAGGTTGCACAGCGTCAGGATCACGCTGGTTTGAACGCCACTGCTTCTTCGCTTGGCTGCTGAGGAATTATCCTTAATTCCTTTCTCCTTTTATGTTTCAGGTCGCCGCTGGATTCACCGGATCTACGCCCAAGGATGTTTGGACTTCCCGTTGTATGGAATTGCCACGACGCCTCACGAATACGTCGGAACGACGTTGTTTGTGCAACGTTACGTTGTTGGACAAATTATCTTTTCTTTACTAATCCCTTCTTTTTTCTGTTTCAGGTCGCCGCTGGACTCGTCGGATCAACGCCCAAGGATTACTGGACTACCCGCTGTACGCTGCTGGATCGACACACGGCCACAGGAAAGGATTTCGCGATTTCAAGGTGAGTAAATTACTATCATACTTATTTTGAATGTTTAAATATATAAAATATATATATTTCAAAATATAATATCGCGTATAAAATCTTCCGTACAATATTACGGTTATAAAATAAAAATAGACTGCCTTATTTATTATCGTTATCGCGAATCTCTTGTTATGCCTCCGGAGGGGCACGGTAGTTAGGATCGTTTGCCGGAAGGAATTTGGGAATTCGGGCTCCGCCCGAGTAGTTCACTGAATTTATTATAATTAAAAATGACACTTTCGTATTCTGAATAAATGTATATATAACTATTTTATTCGTACTTGGTTTAATTACAAAGTCTCCGCACATCTCTCGCGTCGCGTATCGCGATATCGGATATCTTGGCGTGCGCGTGTCTGGAGTTGAGTTTCGGTCGCGAAACTCACTTCTCGATCTTATGTATTTATTTCTGCCGACTGCGTGGCGTTAATTTAATAGTTTCCCGTAAAGCGTTATTGACTGCCCGCGTAATATTAATTAATGATAAAGACTGCCCGCCGATCGTTAGGTTCGATATATGCGATAGGTCTTTTTATTATCTCCCCTTGGTTTCCCAGGAGGGGATCGGTTAGCGACAAGACCATGTGTCGTGTCGCTCGATTTTTGCGGCAAGATCCGGATGCAAGCTAAGGAGTTCTAAGGGACTTCTTTGCTTGCATTTTCGCAATTTCCTTTTCGCTTTTAGGTAGGATCTCTACGTTGCATTTTCGCAACGCATTAATTTCGCTTGCCTTGATTTCCGCGTTTTCGTAATGAGTGATTGCGCGGTCGCTCGGGCTTCGCGCGTGGCTCGCGTTGTCAGCGCTTCGCTCGGTCAACGTTCGTAACGTGATCTGTATTCGCGTTACACGTTGAGCAATATCTTATCGTATAAAATAATATCCCTAAAATACTATATATCTATTAATTCGTGTATAGCCTTTTCGGGCTATAACACTCTCAACGCACGAGAGTTGTTCTATTCGCTATCTTCTTTAAAATCTCTTAAACACAAAAAACCCGTGAAGACGTTTCTTTATCGGACGCTTCCTAATCGGGAAAAAAGGCCCCGAATGCTGCTCTGCACAGCCTTTTATATTGTTCCCCACTCTTCTTTCTCCCGCTCTCTGGCTTCCCTTTCTTTCGGAGAACGCCTCCTTGATGCGCGCGCATGCGCATTCGATAGTGTACAGCAAGTGCTGTACATCGGGTGTACAAAATCAAAAAACCGCTCGGATTGTATTTTCCTTAAAAAACTATACCTTAATCTATACTACGTGTCTAATAAATATAATATATACATTTTTTAGATATAATGTCTGCTATAAAAAGGTGCAGATGTACTGCACTTCGAGTGTAGTAACTTTTTACTACACTTTTGTACTGTTTTTGTATCACAATCCGTTGCGCTTGATAAATGCATAAAAATAAACGTATTTTAAAGGGTTCGTACAAAACTTAATAAAACTTAAAACTGCTTAAAACTAATCAGTCTAATTACATTATCTTTAAAGTTTTTCAGGTACGAAGTCTCTACTTCCTCACCGATTTCCTTGTTATTTTTCTTTTTCGAACCGGCTCCCAATCACTGTTCGAGTCTGATTCTCGGAATTCGGGACGAACTTTCGTCACCTTTCCTTTTGACACTGTTAGAATCGGTGATTTTGCCTCCTGGCCCGTCTTCGATGATGAGGGTTTATCCTCCGGCCTCAATTCCCCCTCCATGGTGTTTTGCCGAGAGCTTAGAGCTCGGCGAAGAACCTTCTTGATCGGTTTGTTGTTAGTGGCTTGTATCGTTTTCAACACTTGAATTTCCTGAATCTCTTTTCCAGGATTTTCCTTATCCGGAGGTTTAATCTGGATGTTATCGATTATTTTTGGTTTGTCACTATTTATTGGAACGTTGACATCCCGGTTCTCCTTGTCTTCTTCTTGTGTGGGGTTTGTCGAATGTTCCCCCGATCCGTCGTCTGACGTGGCGATGTCTTCTTCCTCGCCATACCTCACCGTTCCTGTTATCTCGTTCCCGTCGATCGTGAAGTTGATATTAATCTGCTTTGTTGTTGTGATGTCCTCTTTCATCTTTTTCACAGATATTATAGAGGGGACCTCATATTCGGGATTACCTTCTTCATCTGGTAGTATGATCTCGTCATAAAATGTACGATTCATTTTTTCGTTTTGCATTTTGACAAAAATGGCTTGATTTATGTCTGCTGTTCTTCGTTTTTCTTTTCTAAGAAGCTCCTCAGCTTCTTTCCTTGTTGGCCTCGTCTCTTTTGCCTGCCTCTCGCATAACCTTTGAAGCATGCTCAGTCTGTCTTTGCTCTCTCTGTTCACTGCTTCGAGAGTAATGTTCGTCAAGTAGTCATAGACTAGCTCGTCCTCTGCTTCGATTCAGTGATGCAAACTCTGCGGTTTCTGCCCGCTACCAGCGCATGTGGAGGGGGTAGCGCACACAAGGAACGAGTCCTGTACGTGTGCGCTCGGCGCTCGGTCAGAATCGGATAGTAGAGGAGAACAGATATACAATGCGCTGTCTCCTTTTTTCTCGAGCGCGAGCTATAGCTATAGCTGCGATATCGAGAATACACGTAGCGTATTATACGCGTACTCGTTTATTCAACCCTCGTATAAAAATGTATAAAAATTACAAATAAAATAAATCTAACAATTATTTTTAATCTTATAATTATTTTACACATCAAAAATGTTAATTAAATAAAAAGAGCGTAAATGATAGGAATCCCACTCTTGGCCAACATGTACGTCTTTTCTTTACGAAATCAATTGTTATTAATTTAAAAAGATGATTTGATGTTAAAATATTAAATAAAAAATTAAATTATATGTCGATCATGTTCTAAATAATTTATTCTATTATTTATTTTTTTATAAATAGTCAACGTACATGTTGTTGCTCAACGGAAACCGCGGGAAGGTGGTGGTCTCTTCCGTCAGGAGGAAATGTAAAAAAATATTTTTTTACATTTCCAAAGAATGCAGATAGAATATAGGATAGAAGAAAGGATAGACATAGAGAAAATACAAAAAAAAGAATAAATATAAAAGAATAGATACAAAAGAATAGATATAAAAAATATAAAAGAATATTAGAGGTCAAAAATGGAAAAAAGTATGCTTTATTTAATATAATATTGAAAATATAAAAATATTAAAAATATTTTCAACAATACAGCTAAATTATTACAGCTGTGCATAGCTGTAATAATATCATTAATAACTGGCAACTACAGTTATTAATTGAAATTAACAGAATAAATAAATAAACAAGTTAATATATATTATATATTATATAAATATAAATAATATAATAAAAACAACCACAAAATAGAATTTAATTTATATAACAAGACAATATAACATAAATGATTCTGGATATGATAAAAATATATCATTTTAACATATTTTTTAGAATTCCGATTAATAATCAAAATATATTATGATTTTTTGATTTTTTCAAGAGATGTTCTACATTTTAAACTGTAACTGTAGATATATATGTATAAATGTTTCTACATTTTGTTACTATACAGTAAAACAATTTTAAAATTAACTTTATATTTTATTATTTTATTGCTTTATTATTTCTTCTTATTTTGATAATGGGAATATCGCCGGATCTAATTTTACTTAATGAATTATTGACCTAGAAGAAAATTACTTTATCAAATATATAAAAATGTGTGTGTGTGTGTGTATGTGTAATCTGCAAATGTATATTTTATTTTTTATATTGTTTTTATTTTATTTTATTTTTATATTATTTTTATTTTATTTTTTATATTGTTTTTATTTTACTTTATTTTTATATTATTTTTATTTTACTTTATTTTTATATTATTTCTGTTATTTATTTTTTTATATTATTTATATTATAGATATTTTTATTTCATTGATATTTAATCCATTTAAATTAATTGAATGCATTCTGTGCAAATTTCAATAATTAAGCTTTGTTATTTTTACTTTCCCAAAAAGAGAGTAAACAATGAAGACTCAAAAAAATACAACTTTCTTAATTATACGAAAGAGCATAGATGAACACTGTACAGATAAAAAGAATGCACATAAAATGCAAATCTCCTCTTTTTCTTCTTGCTTATATTTTTTTTCATTATTTGTTTTGATGTTGTATATTAAAAATAAATAAAAATAGTTGCACAAATATAAATTAAATTTTGTAAAATTTAAGATTTTTTATCAATAAAAGTTACATTAATAAAAAATTACATTAAGAAAAAATATATTCTACAAGGATGTAAATCTTGTAATAATTATTTTATACACTATACCAATATTATTTTAAACATATAAGGCACCCTCGTCGATTGCTTTGCCGTCTTATCAATCGACACAGCCCTGTATAGTCGATTTTCATCTGTTTCCGAATACGCAAAACTTGATACGCCGCTTTATTACAGAGCGTCTTGTTATCTTGTACGAACACGACGTTTACGAGCTCTTCAGATTGCTTTCTACGGTATTTTCACTTATTTTCAAATTTCTATTTCTTATTCTTTTAATTTTTAATTCTTTCTTCTTTTCTGTTTTCTTTATATTTCAGCATATTTCTATCTTTTGCTTTTCTTTGTCTTTCTTCGCTTTATTTCGCAATTCTTTCGCTAATTCCTCTTTCTATTCTTGTTATTTTCGTATTTTATATTTTTTTCTTCTTTTTTTCTTACTTTTTATTACTTTTTAATAATGGAAACGTGCGATGAATTAAAGACAAAGCGAAAACAAAAGTTTTCTCAAGCTTGGCTTAGCGATGATCGTTATAAGCTTTGGATACGCCAAGTGCCGAGTGATAATACCCTTTTTCATTGCAATGTATGCAATAAAAATTTTTCTTGTTCATCGCATGTTTCCAGGCATGTGGATTCTGCGTGTCATAAAAATAATATGAAAGAAAACATTTCATTTGATGCTAAAAAAGCACAAAGAACATTTAGACCACAATGGCTAGATGTAGAAGAATTGAAATTATGGTTACGTGAAGTACCAAATGATGCCAGCGCATTTTTTTGTTCGATTTGTAATAGATCAATAAAAATTTCTGGCGGTCTAACACAATTAAACCGACACGCAGAATCCAAAATGCATAAACAAGAATATGAAAAAAGTGATATAGCGAGCACGTGGAACAAAGGTTTAAATACGCAATCTGTTGAATCTCTTTTGACGTTTGATGAGCGAAGAAAATCAGCGGAAATACGGTACGCCGTATTAATCGCTGAAAAAAATATTCCTCATCAAACGGCAAAAGAAATTCTTAATCTTTTTCAAGACATAGGAAAAGATCCTAATGTCTTGAAAAGCATGAACATGAGTCGAACGAAATGCAACTATATTATTTCAAATGTTTTGTGTCCGGTTGAGACAGAACGTGTCGTTAATAACATCCAAAATACTAGATTTTCTATTTTTATTGACGAAACATCTGATTTAACCAACGAAAAATGGATGACGTTTCTTGTTCGATATGTAGATTCCGAAACTTTAGATATTCGATCGCAATTAGTAAAATTGATTAATATCAATGCAAAAGATTGCAGTGCAGAAAAATTATTTAATGCATTTGAATCGGAAATGTGTAAACTTCAGATTCCATTTTTAAATATTATTGCTCTGTCATGCGACAATGCGTCCGTCATGACGGGAAAACATTTATCTTTTAAAAAGAAACTGGAATCAAAATGTAAAAACTTATTAACATTTTCATGTCCTTGCCATTCCGCCGCATTAGCTGCGCACGCTGCATGCGCTAAAATGCCTGAATTTTGCGAAGAATTTCTTAGAAAAGTTGCAAGTTACATTAACGGTAGTCCAAAGCGTTTAGCCATTTTCAATGAATTTTGTGAATGCTTTCAAGACACAAATCACAAAATTTTGAAGTTATGCGATACTCGGTGGCTTTCACATTATTTATGTATTGATAGACTTCTTGAGTCATGGGATACAATAAAACATTTTCTTAATGAAATGGTCGTCAGTGAAAAAACAAAGTCTGGGGAATATTTGTTGTCTTTGATGGAAAATGTAGATACAAAATCATATTTTTTATTTCTAAAATATGTTTTAAATTTCTTTAATTCATTTAATGCTTTTTTTCAAGCTCACGACACTAGAATTCACTTATTACAGTCTAAATCCGTTAATTTCCTTATACAAATCTCTCAAAACTTTTTGAAATCAGAAGTATTAAAACATTTGCTTTTAAATATTTCGTTTCATGAAAAGGAGAATCACAAATCTCTTAATAGTATAACTTTGGGATCAGAATGTGAAGAATATCTTTGTAAGTTATTGAAGGAAGGACATGCAGATGTTATAACAATTATCCGAGAAAATTGTTTGCAGTTTTACATTACTGCTGCCGAGGAAATTAGAAAGAGGTTACCTGTTCATAACTTATTTTTATATAAATTACAAGTATTTCAATCGCACATAGCTTTGTTTGATAGTAACAGAGAAACATCCTTCAATGATGTTTCTTTTATCGCGAAAACTCTTAATGGTTTCGATGAAGACGGTTTAAAGATAGAATGGCTTACATTATATTCTGATATTACCATTGAAGAAAAACAAAATCTAGCAAAATTCGATTTTGATAATATGTGGAAAGAAATTTTCAAACGTCCATCCATTAATAATTCAAAATATGTTAATTTAAGATCACTTTTGAATGCAATCAGATCACTTCCACATTCCAACGCGGATCCTGAGAGAACATTTTCTGTCTTATCCGATCTAAAAACAAAAAAAAGAAATAGGCTTTCGTCAACATCTATTAATGCAAGTTGTGTATTTAAATCAGCGTTGAAGGCGAGGAGGGAAACAGCCTTAAACATGACAATAGATGATGAACATCTGCAGCGTATGTCAAAAGAAAATTTATATAAAACTCCGGCCAAAAAAGCAAAAAACAGTTTGACATTATACGCTGCAGATGTTGCAGATATTGCAGGCCCCTCCTCGTCTAATGATACGCAATAATAATGTCTAAAAGATAAGATAAATTATCTTTTGTAAATTATTATACTTATCATAATATGAATAATAATGTTAAAAGAATAATAAGAATTTATTTTTATTCTCTCTCTCTCTGTCTCTCTCTTTCTCTCTTTGTCTCTCTCTCTCTCTGTCTCTCTCACTCTCTCTCTCTCTCTTTTAACATTATTATTCATATAATATTTAGTATACATAATATATTCAAAGTTCAAAAAATAAACACACGCACAGTCAGAGAGGGTTTGGAGTCGTTAAATACTGTGGGAGTGACGAACCACGGGGTCCTGATCTCTGCTGTGATACACATACACATACACACATATACACACACAGACAGAGAGGGTTTGGAGTCGTTAAATACTGTGGGAGAACCACGGGGTCCTGATCTCTGCTGTGAACACACATACAGCACACACACACACACACACACACATACACACACACACCTACAGGTAAAGAGGGTTTGGAGTCATTAAATACTGTGGCAGTGACGAACCATAGGGTCCTGATCTTTACCTGTGACATTTTATGAACTTTGTATAGTATTATTATACAAATATTTAATATTCCATTTGTTCGCTATTTTTCTCTCTAAATTTCTTGGATCAAAATTGCAAAAAACATGATGTCCGAGTCATTAAAAATAAAGTGACCTTTTACTCCTATAGAGTGAAATTTGTATATTATTAAAAGTTTATTTATTTTAAGAACGAATCTGTAAGTGATACAATAGATTTAGGATTCATTTGAGAAAAAATGGAAAAAGTCTGTTTTTCGATCGACTGAGAAATATTGATTTATAGATCGAAAGTTTCCTCTATGGGAATGAATAATTTTTTCTTGTAGAAAATGAAATGTCACTTTTTCTTTCGGAATGACAGTGTTATTATTTAAAGTGCAGTCTCACTAATTTTGAGTGAAATTTTACTCCAAGAAATTTAGAGAGTTTATGCTTTACTTAAAATAATATTCAAAATATTTAAAAGTATTACAAAATATAAAAAATATTTAAAATAAATAAATTCATAAATATAAATAATAAATAAAAAGAAAAATTATAATATTAAAACAAAATGGAGATAAACTATATTTCCTATTTTCCAATTTTGCCAAGACATGTTTTGTTTGAAACTGTAATTTTGTGAACAAAATATATACAATATGAGAAAATTATGTTTATTGCAATTATAAAGAAATATGAAATCCTTTTAATAAAATTTTTTTCTACATTTTTCAAAAAATAATTTTACTGAATACAATTTTAAAGTTAACTTTATATTATAAAAACAACAAATATCATCGGCTTTATGTAATATATAGATATATAAATATAAAATATAAAATAGGTTGATCCGATTTTATTTCGCATATATTTTGATGTATATATCCGTCATGTGCATATTTAAAATTATATATTTTATTGGCTTGCATTTCATAAAAATGACTTCTCTAAACTGATAACGTTGACCAGCAATACACTCTATTCAATCTGTAAGAAATACTCCATCAACATATTAATGAAAAAAGAAGAAGAAATGAAGAAAACAAGATAGTCATTTTTGATGTTATTATCATGTTTTACGAAGATGAAGAATAACAAGATTTGTGAAAATTGTAACTCTTCATTTATGGGAGTTTTTTTAGTTTTGACTCTGGACTCATACAGAATCATTAACCCAGCCTGTAAGGGCAACAGAGTCATCTTCTCTGAGTCCACTCGGGTAATTCTCGGTAGGCACGTCTACGACGTGGGGCTCAACACTTAATAAAGTGACAAAGTTCTACCGAGGTCCCAGTACTGTGGGGAATAACACAGTCCCCTTACCCAGGGTTACGGGTGAAGTCCACAACAACGATGAAGACAAATATATTTTAAAGAAATTGATTTTCAAAATGATGGATTCGACGAATAAGACATCCCGCTCCTAGGATTGAAGAGACTGAAAGACGAGTCTTACAAGTCTATTAAGGCAAAGAGAAAAAGTTTTGAAATAAAACATCAATTTAAAATTAAAATAAAATATCAAAAAGCAAGTTAATTTATTTCAAGATGACGATGTCATTTACCTGCAACTATGAAGTACAAATACATATATATATATATATATATATATATATATATATATACATTTTTATATATGCGACATTATATGAAATCGGATCAAATAATTCTCCTCTAGGTCAATAATTCATTAAGTAAAATTAGATCCGGCGATATTCCCATTATCAAAATAAGAAGAAATAATAAAGCAATAAAATAATAAAATATAAAGTTAATTTTAAAATTGTTTTACTGTATAGTAACAAAATGTAGAAACATTTATACATATATATCTACAGTTACAGTTTAAAATGTAGAACATCTCTTGAAAAAATCAAAAAATCATAATATATTTTGATTATTAATCGGAATTCTAAAAAATATGTTAAAATGATATATTTTTATCATATCCAGAATCATTTATGTTATATTGTCTTGTTATATAAATTAAATTCTATTTTGTGGTTGTTTTTATTATATTATTTATATTTATATAATATATAATATATATTAACTTGTTTATTTATTTATTCTGTTAATTTCAATTAATAACTGTAGTTGCCAGTTATTAATGATATTATTACAGCTATGCACAGCTGTAATAATTTAGCTGTATTGTTGAAAATATTTTTAATATTTTTATATTTTCAATATTATATTAAATAAAGCATACTTTTTTCCATTTTTGACCTCTAATATTCTTTTATATTTTTTATATCTATTCTTTTGCATCTATTCTTTTATATTTATTCTTTTTTTTTGTATTTTCTCTATGTCTATCCTTTCTTCTATCCTATATTCTATCTGCATTCTTTGGAAATGTAAAAAAATATTTTTTTACATTTCCTCCTGACGGAAGAGACCACCACCTTCCCGCGGTTTCCGTTGAGCAACAACATGTACGTTGACTATTTATAAAAAAATAAATAATAGAATAAATTATTTAGAACATGATCGACATATAATTTAATTTTTTATTTAATATTTTAACATCAAATCATCTTTTTAAATTAATAACAATTGATTTCGTAAAGAAAAGACGTACATGTTGGCCAAGAGTGGGATTCCTATCATTTACGCTCTTTTTATTTAATTAACATTTTTGATGTGTAAAATAATTATAAGATTAAAAATAATTGTTAGATTTATTTTATTTGTAATTTTTATACATTTTTATACGAGGGTTGAATAAACAAGTACGCGTATAATACGCAAGCCGCTACGTGTATTCTCGATATCGCAGCTATAGCTATAGCTCGCGCTCGAGAAAAAAGGAGACAGCGCATTGTATATCTGTTCTCCTCTACTATCCGATTCTGCCCGAGCGCCGAGCGCACACGTACAGGACTCGTTCCTTGTGTGCGCTACCCCCTCCACATGCGCTGGTAGCGGGCAGAAACCGCAGAGTTTGCATCACTGCTTCGATTCTCTGTTTTTGATCGTTTTCCGACTCCATTTCTTCTTGTACTATCCGAATCACTTTATTACGGTCTATCTCTGAAAGTTCGATCACTCGACTGTGTCGGTCATCTTGGATCGTGGTCTTAGGGTCGCTCTCTATGTCCGCGCGCTCCCTTGCGTCGCGCGCCGAACTGGTAGTTTGTCCAGCCCGCTGATTGGTTGTTCCCAAAATTCCTTGTGTCGCTAGTGATTTTCTTATATCTAACTTATTTTCTTTAATTTCGACATATTTGTTACTTAAATTGTTAAGTTTGTTGTCGCTACTATTATAATTTTTTCTTTTCTTACATGAATTCTTAATTCTATTATTATTATTACAAAGCTCGTTCTTGTTATTTAATTTAGTAAATATTACATTATTAATTTTGTTTTCGCTTAATTCGGATTGCGTATTAATTATTAAGCTATTTTCGTTACTATTTCGAGGTTTTTTGGGATTTTCTTTATTCGTAACCTCGTTTCCGCCATTATAATCTAGGTTATTATCTAAAGTTTCTTTTTCCTTCTTCTCTCCTTTAAAAATTTTTTTCTCGCTAGTATTTGGTTCTTTAGACTTTAATTTTTCTAAAATTTCGCTTTCTAAAGTCTGTTTTCCGCTATTATCTTTCCATTTGTCAGATAATTCTTCAGTGGCTAATTGTTTGAAATTTTCATATGATTTGTTTAAATTGTATAATGAATTTCCAAAACTTTCATCTAAATTTACTCTAGTCGAATCATTGATTTTATTTATCCAACCTTTTAAATTTTTAAACAAATTTTCTAAAATATTTGAGTTTGACTCTAAATTATCAAAATTTTCGTTTATTCTTTCATTATTAATCGAATTTACTATTATTGTATCCCTTGAAGAATCATTTGGTTCTCTAATATTTGTTTCTTTAGATTCTAAATGTTCTCTTGTATTTTTACATTTATCATTTGCTAATTCGTTATTTACAGTTTCTTCTCGAGATTTTATCGCAATTGTCTGGCTCGAGGAATTAGCATTTTTCTCCGCATGAGTGTTCTTATCTTCTAATAGTTTTTCTTTATTTACAGTTTTTAAATTTAAATATCGCATATAATCTTTCTTATTTTCTAAATTTGCTCGCACGCTTTTTCTTGTTTCGCACTTATTGTCTCTATTAATGTCCGTTTGTCGAATGACGTTTTCATTCGGTTTTAATGGCGTGCTGCAATCTTTCGGATTGAAATATTTTGTTCTGTCGCATTTTGCACTCGCATTCGCGTCATTTTTCGCACTTTTTTCGCGCACTTTCACTATCGTCTTTCTTTTCTAGTCTATCGCTTGTTACATTTTTCTTTGCATTAATTTCTATATGTTTCGCAAAGTTTTTCGCAATATCGCTCGTACTATTAGTGTCTTTCACGGTTATCGCTTCGCGCACTTCTGAATCTTTCCCGAATTTATTTTTATAATGCTCAATTATTTGAACATCGGGTTCGCACGTTTCTATTGCACTAACACATTTTTCGTGTCGCCTCTTCTTTAGGGTTGTGGGTTGTGCTTTGGCCTCTTCTTCTCGCAGCTTCCGCTTCCTGGACTCCATAGATAGATGTTCGCTCCATCTGGTTAATGGAGATTCCATCTGCTTCTCCCTTTCTTTAATTTTGCTGCCTATCTCTCTGCACGTGAATTTACCCAATAGTATGCAGGGTTTATCCATGTCTAAAATCATTGCTTCCACGTTGGCTGTTATTTGGAAAATGACTATATCCACTTTAACAGCTTTAAAGCTCACCTTCTTCTCTCTTTTTAGGTAAGCTGGAATATTTTTCGATTCCGTAAGGCGGTTTAATTTATGTACGTTGGTATCAATGCTTTCAACCAACGTACTTGAAATTACATTAAACACGCCTCTGTAGTCGAAGTGAATTCTTACTTCTTGACCTTCAGCAATTCCTGCGAAGGATGGTATGGATTTCTCCCCAGAAATCAAATTAATCAACCTTGAAATGTGTCTCCTTCCTTTTTCGCTGACTAATGACCTCTTTCTTTTTTTCAGGTTTCTTCCGTTCCCGATTCCGCTTGGCTCTGGATCATCAAGGTTCTCCAGCGTTGGATTATCACCGGTAAGTATATCTTCGCTCTCTCGTTCCTTCTCGTTTTCCGACTCTTTTTGCATGTCGGTTATGAATTCTTGGATTTCTCCGATCTCAATTTTTTTATATTCTTCGAGGTTTTTACCATGTTTACCTCGATCCTTTTGTTTAGAGTTGTCTCTCTGTGTGGTTTTAGCTGTCTGGAATTGAACGTTCCCAAAACGTTTCCTTCCAAGTCTTCTACCACATAAGCGTTTTTGCGTACCTCGCTGTATATCTTGTATGGTCCGTCGTACACTAAGTGAATCTTTCGCGTCAATCTGCGATTCGCGTCACTTCGACGATGGAGTTTAATCCACACTTTGTCGCCCGCTTGGTACCTTTTTGCTTCTCCGTGCTTATCAGCTTGAATTTTTTGCTGCATGGCTCTCCTCTGCAACATCATCGTTGCAGTTTTTATTTTCTCAGCTAATATTTCAGCTTGCTTTCGTCCTTCCTCGACGAATGGTTCCAGTCTCGGATCAACGAACAGCCGTTCGTTTTGTTCCGGATGAAGCTCGTTCGGGCTGTATCCGGTACTGCGATGAGATGTCGAGTTGATCGTTTTCTCGGCTCGTTTCACGATTCGGTCCCATCCAGTTTGTCGGTCGTGTGCATAGACGCGTATGATGCGTCCCAGCTCTCTCATCACCCTCTCCACTGGATTGGACTGAGGGTTGTACGGCGACGTCTTTCTAATAGAAAAACCCATATCCGTCGCAAATTCCTGCCATCTCGCGGTAATAAACTGCCCCCCGTTATCGGACAGTATTTCTCTCGGAATACCGACTCTACCAAAGTGTTCCGTTTGCAATGTGTCGATTATCGACTCTAACTTTTGATTTTTTAGCGGATACAATTTCGTTAATTTGGAAAACTGATCCATCGTTACCAAAATATATTTATTTCCGCGCGGTGTCTGTGGCAAAAGTCCGAACAGATCGATCGAAATTACTTCTCCGGGTTTTTCCGGCAATACGTAGTATTCCGTTCCACGCGTCGGTCTTATGAAATATTTCGTCGCTTGGCAAACGCTACAGGACGCTACTACGTCCCTTACTACGCGTTCTAAATTCTGTATCGCGAAAAATCTTTCCATAAACTCGGTGACTTTATCCGTTCCGAAATGCAATAGATAATCGTGTACCCTATTCGTGAGTTGCCATTTAACAGACTCTGGCACAACGATTCTCTCCCCCTTCGGTGTTTCTACGCGAATAAGTCCCTCTCTAGATAAAAATTCGCTCGACGCTTCCGCGATTATTTCTTGTAGAATTTCGTCGTCGCGCTGCGCTTTTTCGAGCATATCCGGCCATGATGCAGTTTCTATTTCATCGTTCGGCTGTTTGATCGCCGCGATGTGTTTAATTTTACCTTCCTTCTTCGCGTATCCGTTTTTAATGTTGTTACGCGACAACGTGTCCGCATTTTTATTCTCTGCCCCTGGCACATGACAAATCTCTAATTCGAACTCGTTTAGGAATGCCATCCATCTCGCGATCCTTGCACTATCATCCGCGCACGCGGTTATGAATTTTAACGCTTTATGATAGGTAGAATTTTTATTTGACGTCCTAAAAGTGTGGTATGCCATTTGCGTAATGCCCAGACTATCGCTAGACATTCAATTTCCGTCACGGTGTAATTCAACTCCGCACCTTTAAGGCTACGGCTCGCGTAAGCCACCGTAAATTTTATTTCGGGTTCGTTTTCATCATACTGATATAATCGCGCCCCCAATCCGTATTTCGACGTGTCAATGTATAAACCGAATTTTAATCCCGGTCTTATTATGAATAAGCATTTCGCTTCGTTAAATGCTTGCTTTATTTCTTCAAACGAATCTTGCAATTCGTCGTTCCATGCAAATTTTACATTCTTTTTTAATAAACCTTCCAAAGGTTTTGTCATTCTCGCTAAACCCTTTATAAATCGACGATCCCAGTTTACCAGCCCGAGAAAAGCTTGTATCGCTTTCTTGTTCCTCGGCCTTTCGAAATTCTGAATCGCGAGTTTCGTGTCGTCGTTCATATCGGCTTTAATTTGGTCGAAAGTATGACCCAGAAAACGAATTTAGGTTTTCAAAAATTCGCACTTTTCTTTATTTAATCGGAAACCGACTTTTCTTAATTTACCAAGAACATAGCTTATGTGAAACAAATGTTCTTCCAAGCTATTCGATGCGATCAGAATATCGTCTAAATACACGATCGTAAACGGATCACACTCGTCTCCGATCGCTTTCTGCATCGCCCATGTGAATGACGCTCCCGCAGTTTTTAAACCGAAAGGTAGTCTACGGAACACGTATGTTTGGTTATCGAATTTAAAACCCGTAAACTCTCTGCTTTCCTTTTCTAGCGGAATTTGCCAAAACGCCATGGCCACGTCCAACGTCGAGTAGTATTTCTTATCTCCTATCCGACAGAAAACTTCGTCGATCGTTGGAGGTTGATCGTGGTCATTGGTCATTCGTTTATTTATTTCTCGCGCGTCTAAACACAGTCTTATTTGTCCCGTCTTTTTAATCACGACGACTATCGGATTAACATATTGCGTATTTGCGCGTTCAATAATTCCGTCCCTTCCGAGTGTTTGCAAATGTTCTTTCACTTTAACTCGGTGTATTTCCGGCACGGGATATGTTTTAGCTTTAAACGGTTTTTCGGTATTGACCGTTATTTTGTGTGCGTAATGCTTCACGCATCCTATTTCGTTTTTGAAAAGCTCGTTATGCTTTGCGAGTATTCTATTTAACTCCTTCCCCGCGTCTTGTATAGAAATCGCGTTAAGTTTTATCTTATTGCTCGAACTACATTCCGGAAAATCTATTATAAATTTCCTACCGCAGTTTATCATAGCATTACGTTCCGACAGAAAATCCATGCCGAGTATCATCTCGTACGATAAATTTTTCACGATATAAAACTCGTGCGAAAATTCCCTCCCATTTATCAGGAAACTTGTTTGAATTCGGTTCGCGATTAACTGCGCGCGGTCCGAAAAAGCTCCTACGAGTGAGAATTGTTTTATCGGAATTATTCGCATCGTAGTCTTTCCGTTCGTCATTGCGTCGTAAACGTCTTTCGTAATCAACGAAATCTGCGATCCCGTATCTACGAGAGCTCTAATTTGTAATTTATTAATTAAAACCGTAACGTACGGGGAACCCTGCTTACACGCAGTTTTTTGATCCTCCTCCGTTACCTCGTCGACATCGCGTAATATTTCTTTCGTCCTAATTATCGCGATTTTATTGTCGTCTCTCGCTACTGGTCTATCTTCTTTAACTACGTTATTATTAATAATCGTAGTCTCCGTACACGGTGTCGGTATGTCTCTCTCGACTACCGGTTCGCTATCCTTTTCCTCCTCGTTCTTAATCAACGCTATATTTCTCGTATATGCGTAATCATCCGTCTCCTTTGCCGCTTTGCTAAATTCGCGTTTTTGCGTATTTATGTTGCGCGAGTTAATCTCTTTTTTATTTATTTGCGCGTCATTATTCGGCAATTGTTGAGATATCGCGGTATTATTATCTCTTTCCGCGTTATAATATCTTTTATAATCCCGGTATTGCTTCACCGGTTCGAACCTGTCGGCTCTTGCGTCATCTCTTGCGTCGTACGACTTCGACGCTCGTCTCGCGTTATCGCGATTGTAATCCGATCCGTCTACGTCGCGCGCCTTTGTCGGGTATCTCGCGCTCGAACTCGCGCCACCGCGATTGTAATCCGATCCGTATCGGTATCTCGACTGCGTATTCGACGTTCTTCCAACGGTTTCTCGCTGCGTACTACTTTTAACGCTTAAATTTTGTCTTTTCGCGTTATTGTTTAAAGTATACGTTTTATTCTCACGTTTTTGCTCGTATTCTATTTCGTCGAGCAACGTAATGAACTCTTCGACATTTTTTACGGTCGTCGGCCGAATTTCACGCGCTATATTTGGGCCAAAATGCCTTTTAACGCACCTAATTATCTCATGCTCGGACATCGGTGGTTCTAAGTACTTTCCTTGTTTCGCCAAATTTAACGCGTACTCGCTCATCGACATGCTACTGTCGCGTTTGTAAAATCCCGCGTATATTTCTTCGCGGAATCGCGCTTGCTGTTCCTCGCCCCAAAAATACTCTTTAAAAGCGTATATCGCTTCGTTAATATTTTCCGGTTCTCTAATCTCGAACCAGTTCGATGCTGTGCCCCTCAGGCAACTACCGAAATAATATAATTGCTCTACGTATCCTACTTCTTCGTACGCGGCAATTCTTTCAAATTTTTTAATAAATTTGATCGGGTTTTGCGGATCGTTCCTCCCCGAATATTTTATCTCCTCGAATGGATTTTTAAGCCAACCACCCTTTGGCAATCTCGCATTTGAGACTATATTCTCTCCTACTTTAACTTCAGCACGTACGGAATTTTCCCTAGCGTCGGACAATTTCTCATGACATTTCTCGCTATCATGAAGTCTGTCGTGGCTAAGAGTTGCCGTATCGCGCTCTTCCGACTCCCTAAGCTTCTCATATCTCTCTTTAAGAGATTTAGAATTTTGTTTCCCGACGTTTTCCCTAGTATCGGACAATGTTACATGACATTTCTCGCTATCATGAAGTCTGTCGTCGCTCGGAATTACCGGACTACGCGCCTCTAACGCTTTCACTCTCTCGCATATTTCGCGCAGGGATTTTATATCTTTATCGTCTACTTTATTTTTGGCTTGAAAATCGCTTTCGCGCTCCCTTTCCAAGTCTTCTAGACGTTTACGGAATTTCTCATTTTGCAATCTGAGAATTTCTAATTCCGCTTCGCGCCTCCCTAATTCTTCTTCCACGCTCAATTTTACGTGTGAACGCGTATTTGTTTTATCTCTGGGTTTCACCGGAGATCTAATTATTCTCGGCTTTTTACTTTCGGGCTCGCTCGCGCTACCCGTCGCCGAATCGTTCTTGCGTTTGTCCGAAATTGCGTTCGCGAATGTTTAATTATTCTTATAAAACGGCACTACCGGTTTTCTACGTTACCGCGTTACTGCGTCGTTCGGAAACGTCGTTTTCGGATCACTACGCGCTATTACACGTAACTATCCGCGTTTCACGAATACACAACTCGCAACGTTTAAATCAGCAACATCCTGTCACGGTCGCCAAATTTCGAAAAATGAGTTTTTTCTAAAGTTTTCACTAACTTATGGGAATTACCGGCATGCTCCAACGGACAAGTAGTTCGCATCGGACTTCGTATTCCTACTTGCAAATTCGTGAGACACCGGTATATTTTCCGGATTCGCGACAATATCACTGTGACCGGACTAAACACACGAGATGGAGAAAATTACAACAAATGCAGGTTTCGCTACCTTATTTAAACGGTCGCCAGTTCGTTTTACCTCCAACGAACAAGGGATGCCCTTGGACGACGTCCCGTCAGGTCTGCCGTCGGACAGGTTGCACAGCGTCAGGATCACGCTGGTTTGAACGCCACTGCTTCTTCGCTTGGCTGCTGAGGAATTATCCTTAATTCCTTTCTCCTTTTATGTTTCAGGTCGCCGCTGGATTCACCGGATCTACGCCCAAGGATGTTTGGACTTCCCGTTGTATGGAATTGCCTCGACGCTTCAAGAATACGTCGGAACGACGTTGTTTGTGCAACGTTACGTTGTTGGACAAATTATCTTTTCTTTACTAATCCCTTCTTTTTTCTGTTTCAGGTCGCCGCTGGACTCGTATCAAGGATTACTGGACTACCCGCTGTACGCTGCTGGATCGACACACGGCCACAGGAAAGGATTTCGCGATTTCAAGGTGAGTAAATTACTATCACACTTATTTTGAATGTTTAAATATATAAAATATATATATTTCAAAATATAATATCGCGTATAAAATCTTCCGTACAATATTACGGTTATAAAATAAAAATAGACTGCCTTATTTATTATCGTTATCGCGAATCTCTCAACGCACGAGAGTTGTTCTATTTGCGACTATCTTCTTTAAAATCTCTTAAACACAAAAAACCCGTGAAGACGTTTCTTTATCGGACGCTTCCTAATCGGGAAAAAAGGCCCCGAATGCTGCTCTGCACAGCCTTTTATATTGTTCCCCACTCGTCTTTCTCCCGCTCTCTGGCTTCCCTTTCTTTCGGAGAACGCCTCCTTGATGCGCGCGCATGCGCATTCGATAGTGTACCGCAAGTGCTGTACATCGGGTGTACAAAATCAAAAAACCGCTCGGATTGTATTTTCCTTAAAAAACTATACCTTAATCTATACTACGTGTCTAATAAATATAATATATACATTTTTTAGATATAATGTCTGCTATAAAAAGGTGCAGATGTACTGCACTTCGAGTGTAGTAACTTTTTACTACACTTTTGTACTGTTTTTGTATCACAATCCGTTGCGCTTGATAAATGCATAAAAATAAACGTATTTTAAAGGGTTCGTACAAAACTTAATAAAACTTAAAATTGCTTAAAACTAATCAGTCTAATTACATTATCTTTAAAGTTTTTCAGGTACGAAGTCTCTACTTCCTCACTGATTTCCTTGTTACTTTTCTTTTTCGAACCGGCTCCCAATCACTGTCCGAGTCTGATTCTCGGAATTCGGGACGAACTTTCGTCACCTTTCCTTTTGACACTGTTAGAATCGGTGATTTTGCCTCCTGGCCCGTCTTCGATGATGAGTGTTTATCCTCCGGCCTCAAGGTTAGGTTAGGACGCGGTCCCTCTCGCCCACTCCGCGGGCCCTCGCTTACCGGTTAGGTTAGCGGGTCCCTCGCCTGTCGATTAGGACGCGGTCCCCCTCTTCCCCGCGGGTCCCTCACCTATCGGTTAGGACGCGATTCCCCCGCGTGACGTCATACCCCCCGCACCGGTTTCCCCTCGCCCCTCACCCCCCCTCAGAGGACCATGGCTTGGAACCGGCCTAGCTATACTACTCAGAATGATCAATAAGTATTATCTTAAGTACTTTTTTGCTAAGACAGTCTCAAAGAGAATAAAAATTTCTTAAATAAGAACTTCTTCGCTACGATTATCTTAATTCATATATATGAATTCTATCGATCTTGAGACGGTCTTTACTGAATCTTAGCCAAGTTGATCTTAAGTAGCGTCTTGAGCTTCGTCTATGAATACGGGCTTATAATATTGACGCAAGTGGTGTTAGAGTTCTAAGATTGAATAGACCAAATGGAACGTCGTCCCATTATATATTTTTTGTATTATATTAGGTGTACAACTTTGCTTCCGCCGTTTTTTCCGAAATTCGAGGCTTTATTGTAAAAAACTGGTTATACATTTATGGTTCAAAGTATTGTCCATCGCTGGCCACTACTTTCTCCCATCATTCGGGCAGCGTACGAATCCCGCGTTGAAAAAACTGGTCATCTTTTAAAGCGATCCACGAATCAATCCAATTTCTTACTTCTTCATAAGACCGGAAGTGCTGGTCAACCAGGCCGTGTGCCATTGATCGAAACAAGTGATAGTCAGAGGGAGCAACGTCTGGAGAATACGGCGGGTGGGGTAGGACTTCCCATTTCAACGTTTCCAAGTATGTCTTGACCACTTTCGCAACATGAGGTCGAGCATTGTCATGCTGCAAAATCACTTTATCGTGTCTCTCGTTGTATTGCGGCCTTTTAATGCTCGGCTCAAACGCATTAATTGCGTTCGATAACGATCGCTTGTGATTGTTTCAGTCGGTTTTATCAGCTCATAATACACTACGCCGAGCTGGTCCCACCAAATTCAGAGCATGACCTTCGAGCCGTGAATATTCGGTTTGGCCGTCGACGTGGAAGCATGGCCGGGATATTCCCATGATTTTCTGCGCTTGGGGTTATCGTAATGAACCCATTTTTCGTCCCCAGTCACAATGCGATGCAGAAATCCCTTCCGTCTTTGCCTTTCAAGCAACTGTTCACAAGCAAACAAACGCCGTTCAACATCTCTCGGTTTCAACTCGTACGGCACCCAATTTCCTTGCTTCTGAATCATTCCCATGTCTTTGAGGCGTTTTGAAATTGCTTGTTGAGTCACTCCCAATGATCGTGCCAATTCTTCTTGACTTTGACTCGAGTCTTCATTAAGTAATGCCTCCAATTCTGCATCTTCGAAAACCTTCTCTCTTCCACCGCTATGCCGGTCTTCGACGTGAAAATCACCGTTCTTGAAGCGTTGAAACCACTCACGACACGTTCTTTCACTAATAGCGGCCTCACCATAAGTATTTGAGAGCATTCGATGAGCCTCAGCCGCAGATTTCTTCATATTGAAGCAGAAAATTAAAACCTCCCGCAAATGATGAGAATTTGGCTCTTAAACTGACATTTTCAATCCAGAATAACTTTATGATGCAGACACAAATCGACTAATGTTTCTATGGGGTTATGTTGACAGATGCCCAAGTTTATTGCATGACGTATATGATCTATTTATTTCGACCACTACTTACCGCTAAAGCCATCTATAGGAAAACGGCGGAAGCAAAGTTGTACACCTAATACAGTTATTAATTCTATTGCTGGTCAATTTTCAATTTCACAGTTTTTGACTGAAATACATGCTTTGACTTTCATAGATCTTAGTTAATGAAATGGTGTAGAATAGGTGCTCCACATCCCAAAAGTCATTACAGACGCTTCATGAGTTTTATTAACTGCTATTATAAAGAAAGTTACAAGTTATCCAATTATCGAGCGACATACGGTTGCTTGTAGAAATATAGTATTAGATTGTTATATGTATACGTTTTGCTCATTTTATGAAAACATATTCGATGCTCTGAAATCTGCTTTACGACCAGTTCGTATTTTTTATCTTGCTGTTATTGGACTGTGTCGTTAAGTAGATGTGAGAAAAATTTTGAAAGCGCTTTTGATTTTTTCACAATGTGAATTAGAAGGCAATTTGCAAGGAACACGCATAAAATCTGATTGTGAGATTCAGAAACAATTTCTGGAACATTTTATCATCGGAAAAGAAATGATAATTTAAGGAAGAGCTTATTAAAAAAAAATCCATTCCAATATCTGACAAAGATGAGCAAACAAAGAAAATGTCTTCGAATTGATAAAAATGGGGAGAAGAAATAAATTGTGAGATTCAGAACAGTATTTCTCAGAATGGCATTTAGGCTAATGCACATTGCGCATCTCATATCACTATAAATTTTTACGTGATTCTGGTACAATTGCTGGGGTAATTACGATAATTACGGCCCCCTATTTGAAAGGTCGTTTCTGAAGACATTTTTGACGAGGAACACGGGAAAAATAGTAAAAAAAATTTCCGACCAATAGTTTTCAAGATATATCACTTTAAAGTATTGGACATGATAGTAAAACTTTATAAAAACGGACCCAACAATGTTTACCTTGACATATGTTGTCAAGATTATGATCCTGAGTAACTTCTCTTTATAACTTAATCGGCGATCTCTTATAATTTTTGAGATATTTCAAGTTAAAGTTTAATTCGAGACGAAAATTTGGTTTGGGTTATATAATGTAACCCAAACCAAATTTTAGTTTTAAATCAAAAATAGATTTGGGTTAGGTTATATCTTTCGGAAGTGGAGCCCCCCGTAGAGGGGGGGGGGGCGGAACCCACTGCGTCCACGCATATACTTTACAACGCGAAGCGAGGTCCACCCCACGATTGTTGTGCGGGTGGGAGATCGATTGGGTTAGATTCGAAACGAAAATTTGGTTTGGTTTATATAACGTGGGTGGGAGGAGTGGCCTTTACTTGGACACAGTACAATTGGACACGGTGCAAATGGACACGTTGCAAATGGACACGAAACTTTGCACACGGTTCAATCGGACACAGTGCATTTGGACACAGAAGAAAATTCACTTGGACACCGTTCAGTAGCACACCGGTCAGTTGCACACCGTTCAGTTGCACACATAAAAATGCACACCGTTCAGTTGGACATATAAAAATGCACACCATTCAGTTGTACATCGTTCAGTTGCACACTGTTCAGTTGCACACCGCTCAATTGCACACCGCCCAGTTGCACACCGGTCAGTTGCACACCGCTCAATTGCACACCGTTTAGTTGCACACCGTTCAGTAGCACACCGTTCAGTTGCACACCGTTCAGTTGCACACATAAAAATGCACACCGTTCAGTTACACACCGCTCAGTTGCACACCGCTCAGTTGCACACCGCTCAATTGCACACCGCTCAGTTGCACCCACACACACACACGGGGGGGGGGTGCAAGGGGGGCCTTCGGCCCTCCTCCCGCAACCACCCCGCCAGTGGGCAAGGTGGACCTCGCTTTACAACTACGGTGGGCAAATTAACGGTGTGCAACTGAGCGGTGTGCAACTGAACGGTGTGCAACTGAGCGGTGTGCAACTGAGCGGTGTGTAACTGAACGGTGTGCAACTGAGCGGTGTGCAATTTAGCGGTTCGCAACTGAACGGTGTGCAACTGAACGGTGTGCAACTGAGCGGTGTGTAACTGAACGGTGTGCATTTTTATGTGTGCAACTGAACGGTGTGCAACTGAACGGTGTGCAACTGACCGGTGTGCTACTGAACGGTGTCCAAATAAATTTTCTTCTGTATCCAAAAGCTACTGTGTCCAAAATTATTGTGTCCAAATGCACTGTGTCCAATTGAGCCGTGTGCAAAGTTTCGTGTCCATTTGCAACGTGTCCATTTGCACCGTGTCCAATTGTACTGTGTCCAAGTGCACCGCTCCCGGTGGGAGATGGGTTGAGTTAGGTTAGTTTTTCTCGGAGTGGGGGTGCAGGGAGAGAGGCGACGCCTCTCTTCCGCCCACGCGTACGATTTTTCTAGATATAAATAAATAAATGTGTTAAGAAGATATTTTATAAAACATACATAATGTTTGAAAATTATATAATATATAATTATATATAAACAAAAATTAAACAAAAATTAAAATAAATAAAAAAATTAAACAAATTTTAACAAAAAAATTTTTAACAAACATGTCAAGGTCAAAGTCATTGGATCCGTTTTGTAACGTTTTATTATCATGTCGAATACTTTAAAGTGATATATCTCAAAAACTATTGGTCGGAAAATTTTTTTACTATTTTTCTCGTGTTTTTCTTCAAAAATGCTTTCAGAAACGACCTTTTAAATAGGGGGCCGTAGTTATCGTAATTGTGCCCAATTGCTTTATGGAGCAATATATGCACCGACAAATTTGGTTATGGATGTATATTGAGTGCATCAGTTGAAAGTGTATTTAACAAATATTTAAAAAATTTAGTCATTAATCATTTTTTGAGGGTAGATAAATTTGTGGAAGAACATATTAAATACTTAATCGGACGCGTCATTATAGCAGATACTAATATCTCTCAGAAACAAATTGATGTATCAACTAATATTTAATTATCCACATACTCTCGTCATTATCTTAATATTGAATCTAGCTACAAGCAAGATAATTTAGATTTCGTTCAAAAAATATGAATTTATCACAAAACACTGAGATAAAATTAGATCTTAATAAACCTGAAGAAAATGCAAGAAATGTACTTTTCTCAAAACAGTCAAATTCAGATTTAGTTTATTATAAACCAAATATACCTCAGATTTTAAACGGAACTTTAAAATCTGTATAGAAAATAAAGCAACTCTCGATTTGACTAATACTGAATTACCAATAAGCGACCACGATTTAAAAAGCGATTAGTTGAAAAAAATGCGTGCATTTGATTTTAACGAATGCGTCAATTTATATGTCTAACAAAAAATATCGATGAGACACAAATAGGAAATAACCACAACCAACGAAAAAAACTAAAAAACATTCTATTTCTGACTTATTTAGATAATAATTTAACAGATCCAGAAATTACTATTTTAAGAGAAATAGAAAAAAAATTCGAGAGGAAAAGTCACTGAACAATCCAAAAAACGGAAAGTAGGCAAATATTTAGATCAACGGATGGATGAAGTCTCAGATATTTTAGAATCGAAATCAAAGAAAAAATACCCCTTTTAGAAAATGGTAGTTGCCTTATTTTGCAAGCAACGAAATTGGAAGGCAAATCGATGACAGTAATCAACACATATGCATTCGATAGTTTATGTCAAAGTCTTTTGATAGCATGTTACGATATTACCCATAATCGAGCATTTATAGAAGAAAAAGCATTATTTATTCCGTTATTTAAAATGATAATTAATATATTAAAAACAGGTTCGATTTAAATATATCTATTTTTTTATAATTAATAGCAATCAAAATATTTACCTATATTAAACCTTATTGTCAAAAAATCCGAACTACTTAACATTAAACAAGTTTACATTAATTGAAAATATGTGCTAAATGGTTGAATAATAAAATCAGAAATAAAGCAACAAGTTATCCATAAATGGCATTCAATTTTGCGATAGGACTTTTTGACGATAATAGGTGGCTAATTTTTTATATAAAACATAATTATTTTTTCTGAGTAATCTCTTTTCTACACAAGTATTACATCAAAAACATATCGGTTGCGTACTGAAATTTTATCAAATACATTTGACCCAAGTATTTAAGGCAATATAAATCTTGTTAATTGTTATTGTAGCGTCGGATATATTACAAATAAAACACTGACCGATCGTCCAAGCAACAGGAAATATTGTGCTTGAACGGTTGTATTAGTCAACGCAAAACAATAAATATTTTATTTTTAGATTTAAAATTAATAGAAAAATCATTTGATAATATGATTAAAGATTATTTAGCATTAAAGCTGAGAATTTTAAAACCTTGTTAGTCATTCGAGCACTACAGCTAAAGTTACAGCAGCAGATAAATATTATATTCAAATTTGATTAATTTTGTATGTCTAGCAAATTTATAATTTATATTTTGTGTATTTAATTTATATTTTTTAAGTCCATTGATTTTTATAGAAATTTATAGTAAAGATGGAAAAGAAAAATACTTTATGTTAAAAGAATTACCCACACAATTCAAAATATTAATTGACAATCGAGAAGAAAAATGTACTTTCAGCAGTCATCAATTATAACAGGCCACGTCATACTCGAATATCGAATCAACAATTAGGACATTTCACTACACTATGCCTTCGCCAAACAAGACATGGATACAATATCACGGTTTACAAGAAAAAGAAGAAAGTAAACCTGATACTTATAAGACAGATCCTTAATTATTAATATATGTTTCACATAAATTATAAAATTGAATAAAACAAATTTCAAAAATTTTGTATTCCACAGACATAATTTTTTTTGTTTTACTTTATGAGAATATCGCTAATCTCTACTAGCTTTGCACGCTGTGCGGTTATCCGGCATTATTTAAACTTATTTTTCAAGCAACAAATTCGGAACTTGTATATTTTCAGAGCAACAAATTCAGACAATATCCCTCTGAAAAAAACCTCATAAAGGTAAAAAAAATACGCCAAGTATATAAAAAAGTCCCAACTCGTACGCAACAAAAAGTTTAATATTCATCCCTAAAAAATAACTCTTACAAAAATTTTCCTTTGAAAAATAATTTTCCCGTAAAAAATAAAAAACTAAAAAATAATTTTTCTCCAAAACATAACTCTAAAAAAAAAAATCAAAACTAAATATGAAATCAATAGTTAACTAGCAAAATACATAGAAGCAGTTTAGTTTGTAAGGATTTGTAATTTGAGTATTTGTCACAAAATCAATCTTGCTTTTATAGAAATATTATAGATTCTCTCGAGAAAATTAAAATGCATTTTATTTTAATTAAAAAATTACACTTTTATGTTCCAAATAAATATTTTGTATAATATATAAAATAGCATTATTATATTGCGGATTTTATTACAAATAGTAAATCATAAAACTACGGTAAATATTGCGTTAAACAGATCAACGAGATACTGTGCACTTGACATATATTATCAAGGTCATCATCCTGAATAACACTCAAAAGATTTTAACCGTTGCTCATTGTTTATTAAAATGTTATTAACAGCATTAATAAAATTCTCCTGAACCTATCATTGTATTGCTTTACAGTAAATATTGCATTTAACGAATTATACAGGGTGGATCATTTTAATCAATCCACGCGAATATCTCGAAAACTAAGCCCGATAGACAAAAATGTTTCAGACAAAAGTTGCATGGTTTCAAGGGGGCCACATGATAAAAATATGGACTTGATCTTGAGTGATCTTTTCAAGGCGAGGTCAATGTGATCGATGTTCTCTTAAATGGAACCCCCCATTTTTTATTGCATATTCTTGTAGCTTATCTCGAGAGCTTTTTAAAGCACTATAATAAAATATTTCTTCATTAAGTATTTTTTGAGTTATTTTATATCTTAATCTGACATATTTTGATATAAAAAATAAAATATCTCGTAAAATATTTAGTTTTCGATAATCGCAATACTTTGATGTGCAGAATAATGAGACAAATAAATCAGTGTAAAAAAAACAAATAATTGTTTAAAAAATTACATTGTAAATAATTACATACTTTTTCTTAAAAACAATTATTTTTTTATACCATAAACAAAATTGTTAGTTAAATTAATTTTATTTTACATAAATAAACATTCGTTGCTGGGTTATATAAAAAAATGAGAAAAATAAATGCGAGAGACAGGAATCAAACCCGGGTCTGCTTCGTGATAGACACGCGCTTAACGCCCGAGTTACGCCGACTTCTCGAATCCTCGTCTAACGAAGCCGATATACAGGGTGAGTTTTTTAACTTAAGACTGCAAAATATTTGTAAAAATAAGCATTGTACGAAAAAATGTTCCAAATAAACCTTCAATATTTTCGAGAGGGCAATTCCATCCCGCAAAAGTTAGCCGCCTACCGCCCCCCTGGGGGTGGGGCTGGTGGTAACTTTGAAATTTTAAATGGAAACCCCTACTTTTTATTACATATTCTTGTAGCTTATCTCGAGAGCTTTCAAAACACTATAATAAAATATTTTTTCATTAAGTACTTTTTGAGTTATTTTATATCTAAATCTGACATATTTTGATATAAAAAATAAAATATTTCGTAAAATATTTAGTTTTCGAAAATCTTACCGTAATACTTTTATGTACAGAATAATGAAACAAATCAATTAGTATAAAAAAAATAATTGTTTTTAAGAAAAAGTATGTAATCATTTACAATGTATTTTTTAAAACAATTATTTGTCTTTTTTATACTAATTGATTTGTCTTATTATTCTGTACATAAAAGTATTACGGTAAGATTATCGAAAACTAAATATGTATGTATGTATGTATGTATAAGTTTATTGATCCCCAATGGGGTTACAATCCTTACCTTCCCTTAACCTATTATCTTAATCTACTACATTCTGTACATGTTTCGCCCTATCATCGCCCTTTCCATCATTCTCTCTCTCTCTCTCCGCTTTATTCTCCTACTGCTTTATCTCTAACTTACATACTACTTACGTCTATCTTACGCTAAACCTTATCTCTACTGGACCCCCGCTTCCGCTGTTCTTCCTTATAGTTTTCCGCCCCTCTTTCCTCTTTCATTCTTCTTTTATCCTCCATCCTCTCTCTCCTCTCTCTCTCTCTCTCTCTCTCACTCTCTCTCTTTCTCTCTCCCCCTCTCGCTCTTTCTACCTCTTTCATCCATTCTTCTCTTCCTCCATCTCCTCCCAGCATCCTTTCCACCGCATCCTGCCAGCTCACCTCCCTCCCTCTCCCCTCTCCCGTACACCCTTCCCATACATGTTCCCAAGTCTCTTCCACTCCTCCACACACTCTACATGTCCTCTTCTCCTCTCTCTCCCAGTATAACCCTTCTCTTATTTCGTTTCCCATTCTAAATCTTAATACTCTTCTCCATCTACTTTCCGCCCATACTTTTTTCAGATACTCTGGGGTGCCCTCACCCCTCACTCTTCTGTACCACTTATTGTACCTCGATTCTCCTATTTTCTTTTCCCTTTCTTCCTTCTGCTTTCTCCTATCTCTCTCTTCTAGCTCCTCATACTCCCTTTCCTCCTCCTCCTCGCCTTGTACCCCTCTTTCTCTCAGAAACTCCTTTTTTTCCTGCTCCCATGCCCCTATCCTCCTCCCTTTTTTCCATCTCTCTCTCATCTCTAACCAACATCTTCTAGCTATTTTTCCTCCCTTCCCTTCCTCTAGTCTTTTTTCGAAATTCCACGCCCTTCTCCCCGCTCTTTCTCTCATCAACCCTCTCCCTGTCTCTTCCCTAATCATATACCCTGGCGTTTTCCAGTCTATTCCCATTGTCCATTTCAAGTACCTATCGTGTGTGCCCTCTATCTCTTTTCTCTCTTTCCATCCTCATATCTCTGCTCCATACCCCATTACCGTCCACACCAATGTGTCATACAGCCATATTCTCCTTTCCCAGTTTTTTCCCCATAACCTTTTCCCGATTCCCCAGACTTCCCTCATCACTATGGCTGCCCTTTTTCTCCTCTCTTTTACGTGTGCCTCCTGCCCTCCATTCCTTTGTATGGTGTATCCCAGATATTTGAACTGCTTCACTTCTTGTAATTTCTTCCCCTTCCATCTCAAATCTATCTTCTTTGTCCTCCCTCCTCCCTTTCTAAATCTCATTACTTTCGTCTTTTCCGCGTTCAATTCCAGGCCTTTTTTGTCTAGGTATCTCTCTAGTCTACTCAGCATAGCTCTCATATCTTGTTCTTCTTCCGCCATTAACACCACGTCATCCGCGTACGCCAAAATATATATCTTTTCTTCTCCTAATCGTACTCCTCCCCATCCACCTCTTGTCATGTCCTCTTCTAAGTCCGCCAGGATAACATTGAATAACATCGGACTCAGTGGACATCCCTGCCTTAACCCTCTCGCTGTCCAAAATTCCTCTCCCGTCCTGTCTCCTACTTTCACCCTACTCTTTGTTTCCCTTACTATTTCTTCTATCCTTTTCACCAATCCTTCTCTTATACCCCTTTCCCTCATCACCCTTATTAGAATCTCTCTGTCCACCGAATCAAATACCGCCGTCATTTTAGCTCCTTTCTTACCTATCTGTCTGTTAATTAGGTAGTTTAGCGCGTATATCTGGTCTACCGTTCCCATTCCTTTTCTAAACCCCGCTTGGCTCTCCGACAGCACCTCCTTTGTCTCCATCTCTTCTTTCAATCTCTCCCCTAATGCCGCCGCGTATATCTTATAAATTGACGGCATTAGCGTCACTCCTCTATAATCTTTTGTTTCTACTCCCTTCCCTTTTTTCACTATCGGAACAATAATGCCCTCTTTCCATTCCTCCGGCCACCCCTCTCCCTTCCATACCCTCCCGCATGCCTCCCACACCCATTTTTCCAGCTCTTCACCTCCGTACTTCCAGACCTCGTTCGGTATCCCATCCATTCCTATCGCTTTTCCCCCTTTCAGCCTCCCTATCACCTTCTTAACTTCTTCCCATTCTAATCCTACCTCTTCATCTCCCCCCTCCTCTCTCCTTTCCCTTCCTCCTCTTATCACTTTTCCTTCCACTCCCCCTAACAGACCCATAAAATATTCCTTCCATTCTCCCATCGCTATATCCTCATTCACTCTTTTCCTTCCCTTCCTTTCTTTTCTTACTAACTCCCATACTTTTCCCTCCGTGTTTGCTTCCCCTACTTCTCTCATCATCCTGTCCCTTTCCTCTCTTTTCTTCTCTTCACATAGATCCTTATATTCTTTTTTTCTTTTTCTGTACCTATCTTCTCCCCCTCCCTCTGTTCTCCATCTCCTCAACTCCCTTCTAACTTCTCTTTTTCTCTCTCTACACTCCTCATCCCACCATCCCCTTCCAGAGCTTTTTTCCTTTACCCTCTTCTCCTCGCATCTCTCTAATGTCTCCCTTACTCTCTTTCCCATTTGCTCTATTTCCTCCTGTATCTTCACCTCTCCTCTCCTCACACTTCCCATTTCTTCCCTAAACATCTCTTTCCCTTTTCGTCCTATACCCCCCTTTTTCCTTTCCTGACGTTGCCTTGTTTCTTCACCCCTCTGCTCGTACTACCCTTAACCCATGCTATCACCGGGTGATGATCTGAGTCCACCTCCTCTTCTATTTCTAGCCTCTCTATTTTTTCTCTTACCTTCTCGTCACCTATAATATAATCAATAACTGTTTCTCCCCTTCCCCCGGTGTATGTGAACTCTCCCTCCTCGTCCCCCACTATGCTTCCATTCAGTATTGTCCATCCCCTTTTCTCTATCCAGTCTATCATTTTTCTTCCATCCTTATTCATTTTCCTATCCTTCGATCTCCTTCCCTTTTCCCCTTTCCTCAGTTCCTCTTCGCTCGTCCACCCTCCCTTCTCTCCTGTCCTCGCGTTAAAGTCCCCCCCTATTAATGTCTTAATCTCCTCTTCCCCTTCTTCCATCCAACTCTTTACCCCTTCCATCTTTCTTTCCACATCCCCGTTTACGTATATACCCACTTATTCTCCAGCTCTCTCCCCCCATGCTTACTCTGCAGATCATTCTTCCTTCCTCTTCCTCCTCCCCTTCTTCTTCTACCCTTATATTCTTCTTCACTCCTAACAGCATACCTCCCCTCGCTCTTCCCTTTTTATTCTTTCTCTTTGCTGTCTGTACTTTCCATGTAAACTCCTTCGGTAATCTATCTTTTAACTTTCCCCATCCCTTCTCCTCTATCCATGTCTCCGACATCACTATTACATCCCATCCCTTGATCCTTTGCCAAAACTCCCTATCCTTATTTCCCACCCCTGCTACATTCCAAAACGCCACCTTCCATACTCCTTCTTGCTCCCCCCTTCCCCTCTCCCCCGTTCCTCTCTCCCCTCTACTTTCTTCTCTCCCGTTTCCTACATTTCCCCCTGCTCACTCACTACCTCTCCTTCCTTATCTTTTAGCATTTCTTCTTTTTTTACATTTCCATTCCCGTCCTTCAAAACTTCTTCCTCCTCATCCCATCTCCACCATTTCTCATCTATTCTGATTTTTCCATAGCTTATCCGCACTTTCCTCCCTTTCTTTTCTTCTTCCTTCGCCATCTCCTCTAATCTCCATCTCATTCTTCTTTCTTTCCATGTCCAGTCCTCCATAATTCTCTCCTTCCTGCCTCTCAACATTTTCTTCTTATCCCAAATCTCCTTTTTTTGTTCTTCATCCTTCAGCCTTAATAAAATCATTTCCCTCCCTCCCTCCAAAACTCCCCCTATCCTTTTTACTCCCTCTATCTCCACTTTCACCCCTATACTAGCAAATACCTCCTCTATCGCTATCCTTCTTCTCCCCTCCTTCACCTCTACCCCTTTAATCAGAACATTTCTCTTCCTTTCCTCCCTCTCCCTTCTTTCCATTCTTCTCTCTATCTCCTTTACCTTATTCCCCATCTCTCCATTTCCCTCCCGTCTTAATGCCTTACTCCCTTCTGCTTCCCCTATACCGCGCTTTTCTAATTTCTCTATTTTCCTCTCCATCATTTTGATACTCCTCCTCAGTTCCTCCCTTTCCTCCAACCATCTTTTTTCCCTCTCGCCGAATTCCCTTCTCAATTCTTCCACCTCCTCTCTCATCATTTTCCCCTGTTCTTTAATTCCTTCTTTAACTTCCTCTTTCATATTCCTTATTTCCTCCTTCCATCCCTTCATACTTCTCATCTCCCTCACTAAATCCTCCATTTCATTCTTCCAACTTTTTATTATTTCCTGCATCTCCCCCTCTCCTCCTAACCTTCCTAACACCGGATCCTTTAGTACACCTGTCGTCTTCTTAACGCTTCTGAAAGTCTCCTCTTCCTCTTTCCCTTCCCCTTGATCCCCTCTTTTCCTTTTTAGCATCTCCTTTATGTTCCCGTAACTACCTCTTCTCTCTTTCACCTCTTTCGTGGCTGACTGCGCCATCTTATTCTTTACCGCGCCCTCTATACCAACTCCTGTCGCTGTCACCTGCCTAGTCTCCACTCTCTGTATGCTCTATACTCTTTGTCTTAACTGCCACGTTTTCTCACCTCTCTAAATCTCCCTTTATTTTCCCTTACTCCCTATCTCACTTTCCGCCCTTCTCTTCCCTCACTCTCTCGCACCCTCACTCTCACCCTATCACACTCTCTGCTCAATCACTCTCCGCTTTCTCACTTTATATGCAGTCCACCACGCACGCCAGCACCCACGATGCACACTCTTTGCCACCGGAAGCGGAAGTCCTTATCGAAAACTAAATATTTTACGAGATATTTTATTTTTTATATCAAAATATATCAGATTAAGATATAAAATAACTCAAAAAGTACTTAATGAAAAAATACTTTATTATAGTGTTTTGAAAATCTCTCGAGGTAAGCTACAAGAATATGCAATAAAAAGTAGAGGTTCCCATTTAAGATTTCAAAGTTACCCTGGTAATTGTTTCGAATAAGGCCTTTTCTGAATTTTGAGAAATATGATCAGATCTCTCGGTAAAACTCTTTGTTGTGACCCCAACAGTGATAAACAGTCGGGGGAGCCCGACCCCCATCACCCCCTCCCCCCAAAAAACGAAAAAACCCCCAAAATTACCCAAAATTACTATAGATAATTATCTATTTCTGATTTAAAACTAAAATTTGGTTTGGGTTAGGTTATATCATCCAGAAGTGGAGCCCCCCCGTAGGGGGGCGGAACCCACTGCGTCCACGTATACACTTTCTCATGCACACAACAATGGGGTGGATCTCGCTTTGCTTTGTAAAAAATATGCGTGGACACAGTGGGTTCCGCCCCCCCTACGGGGGGGGCTCCACTTCCGGAAGATATAATCTAACCCAAACCAAATTTTAGTTTTAAATCAGGAATAGGTTTGGGTTAGGTTATATCTTCCGGAAGTGATGACCCCCCGTAGGGGGGGGGGGCGGAACCCACTGTGTCCACGCATATACTTTACAAAGCAAAGCGAGGTCCACCCCAGAGATGCCAATTCTGAGACTCTGCCACAGCCACAGCGTGTGGAGGGTATAACTTACACAAGCGTGAACCGTGTACATGTACGTGTACGTGTACATACGCTTGTGTGAGTTATCCCCTCCACACGCTGTGGCTGTGGCAGCGTCTCAAAACTGGCATTAGTGGTCCACCCCAAAATTGTTGTGTGGATGGAAAAGTGTATGCGCGGACGCAGTGGGTTCCGCCCTCCCGTAGGGGGGGCTTCACTTTCGGAAGATATAACCTAACCCAAACCTATTGCTGATTTAAAACTAAAATTTAGTTTGATTGTGGAGTGAACTTTATAGTACATAATTAGTTAATTTTCGGTAATTCTGGGGGTTTCTTGTTTTTTTGGGGGGTGGGGGTGATGGGAGTTGGGCTCCCCCGACTGATTATCACTGTTGGGGTCGCAACAAAGAGTTTTACCGAAAGATCCGATCATATTTTTCAAAATTCAGAAAAGGCCTTATTCGAAACAATTACCGTTACCCCCAGCCTTACCCCCAGGGGGGGGGGAGCGGTAGGCAGCTAACTTTTGCGGAATGGAATTGCCCCCTCGGAAATATTGAGGGTTTATTTGGAACATTTTTTTCGTACAATGCTTATTTTTACAGATATTTTGCAGTCTCAAGTTAAAAAACTCACCCTGTATAAGAAACTATATTTTTTAAATAAATTTTTCTTGAAAATGGCTGAGCGTTGCGCCCTGTCGCTTTGCTCAAGTACTCTTCTGGGAGAAGCCTTCACTTGCGCACAGTACAATTGGATACATTGAAATTGCACACTGTGCTATTAGACACATAAAGTTGCGCACCGTTCAATTGGACACATCTCATTTGCGCACCGTTCAATTGGATACCGTTGCTTTTGGACACAACACATGTTTTTGTATAATTAGGAATACATGTATACACGCATGTATGCATGTATATTTTTGAAATTTATTATTAACTTCATTTTGTAAATAAATATCTGTTACCCCAAGCAGAACAAAAAATCACAATAATATCAAAATGATATCAAAATAACATCATAATGACTATCAAAAGTCATATTTTGATCATGACAAAAATTGATCAAATTATGATTTTGAAATTTAGAGATGCTGTTTGGCCTGGTTCGCAATAATTCGAACGTAGATTATTTCCGATACTCATAATTGTATGTTAGAACTTAAATACGGTGGTATATAGATACAAAATGTTCTTCTTAACAAAAATGATACTATTATGATAAGAATGATTCGCATGATGAAGTGCGCATGCGCAGCAGCGCAGCGTCTTTCGCGCAGTTCATCGTTATATCCGCGTCCAAGTGCATTGTTTCAATGTGCGTTGTTTCAATACGGCATCTTGAACAACTGGTGAAATACTTCAAGAAAGTGAGAAAAGTGCGACAAATCTTCACATCTCGTACATGTGATTATATAATCTCTCTGAGTGAAGCGGTTATCATAAAACCAGTATGTTCATTTAATATTTATGATGTTTTCAAGGTTAGAATCTGTTATACGCTTATGCCGACAAAATAAATATGTGTATAGAAATATTTTTCTTTGTTACATTAATAAATAGATGATCGCAAAATACATACATATACATATAAAAATCAAAATATGCAATAAAAATAAATAACATTAAAAAATATTTTTTATGAATAAGTCATCTTATAAATAGAAAAAGTGACGATGTATTGTAAAGAGAGAATAGCATAAATTTTGTAATCTAAAACTATTTGCAAATATATCAACTTATGCTTTCTATGCAAAGTGAAGTCTGTATAGTATTGCACGAATTTATAGTTACATTCCAATATTCATTGCCATATTGAAAATCATATTGCGTGTTGTGCCTCTCCGGGTACAACGGGAATTTGGGGATGATCTAAGGGTTCGGCTCGTCTTAGGAGTTGGGACTCCGAGTGTCGAGAAACACGAGACAAAGATTCCGTGCAAAAATATTTATTTGTACAGCTTACGTATCGTAGAGTTCGGGTTGGTGATGCTTCGGCGATGTAACAATATCGGCGTTTGCAGAATCTCACAGTTTCTTCAGGTATACGCGTCACCACTTAGTTTCGGAATATGGCCCCGAGGTACTGTTATCTCTCCTTTTATTGTCCGAAAGTAGGTGATTTTTTGGTATTAGGTCGCGATGTCTTAATTGCATATTGCAACGAATTGCATACATTGCATTTAATCGCGGTTTTGGGAGCGCGCGCAACAGCTTACGAAGTGCTGAATTTGCGCTGTGCTCTTTTTTACTTTTGTAGGTCGTAATTACGTAATTCGATTTCGAGTTACGACATCCCTCCCCCTTTGAAGGAGAAAACGGAAGGATAGTGACGTTTTCTATTTGAGACTGTATGTGAGACTCTGTTTACAATTCTTTCTTATTCTACGCGTGGTGTACGTTTACAGTTTTTGTGGGCCATAATATTATTACTATGATACTTATTATAAGTATTGCAAAGCTGCCTGATATTGGATATATAACTTGCTTTTGTAAGAATGGATAATTGTTAGTTTTATCTAATTCTTTTATTATCTCCTGCAGTCTAGTGCTTAAATCCATTAATTCGTTCGGATTTTGTGTTATTTTCTTTAATTTTACTACATTAGGTTTTATTGACGTGTTACTTAGGTCGAATTTTAAATTTGATATATTATATTCCGGCAAATATGTTGGGAGGTAGGTAGTATTTATTACTCCCGAAGTTTTTATTATCATATCGGCCGTTACTAATTTGCAGTTATTCATTAATGTAATTCGCCCTGTTCTAGAAATTTTTATTCTATTTTCTTCTTGGTTTTCGCAGCTTATAGTTATAGATTGTTCGGTGAGCGTAGAGTACAACCACGAGTGCTGGTTAGTTAGCGCAATCCATATAATCTGGTTAGAATGAATCTATCTCGTATTACAAAATCTTTTGTCCGCTGCGACTTGTAAATACGCTTGGATTTCGCATAGTGAATCGTCGTTAATATGATATATGGGTCTATTCTGTTCGCATATATAATGATTACTTATTTTGATACATTTATCTAAATTATTCTGTGTTGTTGTTAAATAATTTTGATTTTCGCTGTCGATAGCTATAATGGGTTGATTTATTTCTACGAAAGTGAATAAATTTCCTTGACAGTATATAGGTAGAGGTATTGTCTTTACTATATTGTATTTAGGATGAGAGATTAGTGGAAAGCGTAAGATAGTATGTATATAGGGTGTGTCATAATAAGCGCTAATCGTTATGAATTTTTCAATCGTTAGCCAATTGTTTTCGAAGATACTAAAGAGAAAACGTAATCCTTGTACTTGTGAGGTAGCTTCCTTGAGGCTATCTATAACTTGTTCTAATGGAATTAATCTAGGATGTACTTTTCCGTCTTTTATTGCCATTAGATGTTGTATTATATCCTCAGTGTCTCTCATTAAATCCGTTATGATCGTGTTAATTATGTAAAAGTGTTCATGTATTTTTTCGCGTTGAATCTGACTTGTAATTGTTTATTATATTGTGTTACTTTTTCTAAATTATCAATGTGAGCAATTGTGGCGTTTAATATTTTAACTTGATTCTTCATTGTATGATGTAGCGTTTGCTCTTGGTTTTCTAAGAGAGTTAGTTGTTCTTTGATAATTTTTTCGTCGTTGGCATCCATTGTTCCAAAGAGAGTTTTCGCTAAAGATCCAATTCCATTGATGAAGCCTCTGCGCTTATCTGTTGGCGTTCTATACATATATGTGTTTACGCGTCTCAAGAGTTGCGCCAATTTTTCATTATCTGCTTCGATTATTCCTTTTAAGGTTTGGCAGTTTTCTTGCGCTTTATTTTGTAGTTTGCCTAGGAAGAGTGCATGATCGGTGTAATTTTGTAAATCATGGAATCTTTTATTTAAGGCTCTGATATCAATGTTTATTACTAGCTTCCAGCTAGATTCTACTTGATGTAGATCACCGATTTTTTCAAAATATATTCCTGGCTCTTGCTTAAATTGTTCTATTTTATTTTCGGTTTCTAGGCTTGATTTTGCTGCTATATCTTGGGCCTTCCATGTCATTAGCGCTCTGGAAAAAGAGATGCTTGTTTGTTACGCTTTTTCTTCTTTTAATGTTCTATGAAAGCTTTTAAG
>JAXRKO010000084.1:0-234994 GCA_037039905.1 Formica aserva | reverse complement strand
AAAATAGAAATACAGGAGGGGTTGTTTTATATATAAGGGATGATGTTAAATATGAAATAGTATTAGTAAAAAAATTAGAATCGAATTGTTGGTGTGCTGCGATTGAGGTGAAAGAAAAATTGTATAGAGGATTAATAATGGTAATATATCATTCACCGAGTGCATCGCATGGTGATTTCGTGAGATTTCTGGAGGATATAATAGAAGAGTTAATAATACGGGGAGAATGTATGATAATAGGAGACTTTAATATAGATATTATGTTAGATTCGTTTTATACAAGGAAGTTACAAACGACAATGTTGAGCTTAGGCATGAAACAATATGTAAATAAACCGACGAGAATTACGAAAGATAGTAAAACAATTATAGATTTAATTTTTGCTAATAATAAAATAGAAATGCAGGTAATGCATGAACCTAAAATAACGGACCATGCGTGGCTAAAAGTTGAACTGAATGCGAATAAATTTGATAATAAATACAGAGAACTTAGTGTTAGGAATTATAGAGAGTTTAATATAGATGAATTTATTAAATTAGTGGAAAATAAATTAGAGAAAAACCAAGATATGAATATCAGTGTGAGAGCGAAGAAATTTGTTGATAGTATAGTAAATGCGTTGGACGCCACAGCACCTAGAAAAAATTTTAAAATTCCGAGAATATGGGAAGGGAAAAAGTGGTTTTCGGATGAAATAAGAGAAGCAGCGGCTAAAAGGGATGAGGCATATAGGAAGGCATTGTATGCTGACACGGAACAAAATTGGTTGCAATTTAAAATTGAAAGAAATACAGTAGTTAAATTAATTAGGACAAAGAAGAAAGAATATTATGAAAATATGATAGATCTTAATAAAGAAAATCCTACATCTATGTGGAAAACACTAAAAGAAATAATTAGAGGCGAACCAGGGCGTAAGAGGGAAGTAGAGAATATAGATTTTGAAATATTAGACGGCACTGAAGGATGCAATATAGCAGATAAATTTAATTTATATTATATACAAAGTATTAATAGTATAGTAAAATCTATAAATGGGAGTAAAACTGGGAATGCATGTAAAAGAATTATTTATGTTATTGAAAACGAGGGAATTATGGAAAATTTTGAAATGATTAGTATAGAGCATTTACAGGAAATTGTTATGGGACTACCGAAAAAGAAAGGTACAGAGGAGGGAATAACTAGCGATATATTAAAGGCAGTATTTTGCGTAATAAAAGAGGAATTTGTTGATATAATAAATAATTCCTTGAAGGAAGGTTGCTGTCCAAAAGGTTGGAAAACGTCTACAATAATACCGATTCCAAAAGTAGAGAAAGCTAGAAAAGCAAGTGAATTTAGGCCTATAAATATGTTACCAATATTTGAAAAAGTGTTAGAATTAGTAGTTAAAAAGCAAATTGAAACGTATTTGGAAGATAATTGTATTATAACAGAACATCAGTCGGGCTTTAGAAAACAGTATTCGTGTGAAACAGCGATTCAAACAGTCATTGATGAATGGAAATTGATAGTTAGTGAGGCAAAAATGATAGGGGTAATTTTCATGGATCTTAAGCGAGCCTTTGAAACAATAGATAGAGAAAGATTATTAGAGAAATTATATCAATATGGAATTAGGGGAATGGTTATAGAATGGTTAAGATCATATTTAAAGGATAGAACACAACAGGTTCAATTTAATAATAAATGGTCTAAATTAATGACCACAGAATATGGAGTACCGCAAGGATCTGTATTAGGACCTTTGTTATTTATAGTATATATAAATGATATAATAAAAATCTGTCCAGAAGGATGTAATATAAAAATGTTTGCAGATGATACGTTAATATATGTAACTGGAGAAAGCAGCGCGGAATTAGAGAGCAAAATGAATATGGCATTTACTATAGTAGAAGAGTGGATGAATATAAATAAGTTAAAAATGAATGCAGGAAAAACGAAATATATGATTGTTAGAAGTATAAGAAAAGAACTGCGAGGTAATATAACATTGAAATGTTTGGATGGAACTGAGATTGAACGTGTGGAAATAATGAAATACCTAGGCATAATTATTGACGATAGACTACGATTTAAGGACCACTGTGATTATATGCTAAAGAAAATAGGGAAAAAAACGAGTTTTTTGAATAGAATAGGTAATTATATATCGGCATACACTAGATGTATTGTATATAAGACAATTATAGCACCTCACTTTGAGTATTGTGCGACGCTGTTAATTGATATGGGAGAAACACAGCTGAGTAAATTGCAAAAAGCACAAAACCGGGCCATGAGGATCATATTGCAATGTGATAGACATACCAAAGTGGAGCGTATGCTGCATGCGCTGCAGTTTATGTCCATAAAACAGAGGCTATATTATAATGTGTGTATATTTATTTTTAAGATTTTAAGGAACATGTTACCGGAGCAATTAAGAAATAGATTAGAAATTGTGGGAAATGAGAGTGAAAGGCAAACACGACAAGCTGGGGATATTGCAATAAAATATCGCAGAACAAGGAGTGCGCAAAAGAGTATGTTTTACGAAGGAGTAAAAATGTATAACGCCTTGCCAGCTGAAATAAAGCGGAATGGAAGAATTCGTTTAAGCGAATGTTAAAGGAGTATATTGTAATTAATGTAAACTAGATTTGTATTACAAATAGCTGAGGAAGCTAATAAAGATCAATCAATCAATCAATCTCTTGCTTATTCTCCTTTTTCTTTAATTTTAAATAAACTATCCTTTTTTTACATTCGCTCTTTCATTCTCTCTTTCCCTCTCTCTCTTTAAATTAAATAAAATAGATAATATTAATAATTTTTAACAATATTTCTTAATAATATTTAACAATATATTTAATAATATTAAACAATATTATTACCTGAAATTATATTTATTCTCCTTCTTTTTTTCTTCTGTCTCTTTCTATCTCCCTCCCTTTCTTTTGCTTATACTTCCTCTTCTTCAATTTTAACTCTCTCTCTCTCGCTCTCTCTCTCTCTCTCTCTCTCCCTCTTTCTCTACTGCTTATTGTTCCTCTTCTTTAATTTTAAATAAACTATCCATTTTTGCCTTCGCTCTTTCTTTCTCTCTTTCTCTCTCTGTTTTATAATTAAATAAAATAGATAATATTAATAATTTTTAATAATATTTCTTAATAATAATTAACAATATATTTAATAATACTAAACAATATTATTACCGGATATTATATTTATTTTTCTTCTTTTTTCCTTTTGTCTTTCTCCCTTTCTTTTGCTTATACTTCCTCTTCTTTAATTTAACTCTCTCTCTCTCTCTCTCTCTCTCTCTTTCTCTCTCTCTTTTATTCGTCTTTTCTTCTTCCTTTTTCTCTCTATATTAATTAAATATATTTAACTTTGTTTTCTTTAACTCTATTTTCTTTAACTGTCAAACTGTCAAAAGACATAAACTGTCAAACTGTCAAACGACACGAGTGAAGCAAGCGTAAATACAACAAGCTCGCCGCGCAACTCGACAACCAATCAGACACGCGGTAAAATGGCAACAATACGTGCGATACATATCGACTCAAAACGCTCATTTCACGCGTCTACATGAGTTTTTTTATATAGGATAGATATAAAATTTATATAGTTGTATATAAGAGACTCGATGCTTGAATCGTGAAATTGTTTTCAAAACACAATACGTCAAATATAATATGTGAATGATGATAGTTTTTCCGTAAATCGAAATTACATGCTGCTTTCCAACAGTTCATAAATTCAATTTACAATTAGTTTCATAGCAATAGTGCAAATTTCATAATAAAGACAGTACTTTATATTATATCAAGCAGCTCATTATTAGCATATATAGTAATGTAATTTCGATTTACGGAAAAACTGTCATCCTTCACATATTATTATATTTGACGTATTGTGTTTTGAAAACAATTTCACGATTCAAGCATCGAGTCTCTTATATACAACTATATAAATTTTACATCTATAATAATATAAAATTTTCAATTTTATATGATAATAAAAATTTACATACACGTTAAACATATTATTATTAACAAGATACTAACAAGTTCATGATATTCAATTTGTCAATAACATTATTAAATGTAACATTATTACATTATTAAATGTATGAAATGCTTAAGAGACATATATTAATTGATGTCAAAAATAGTTAAAAATTTCTATAGATGCATGTAAAAGTGTCACGATGCTCATTAGAAACTACATAATATACAGGGTGTCTGATAAAAACCCATAATGTGCAGGTAGAGCGGATTAAACCAAGCAGGAAAGTCCTTTACCATTTTTTTCTATAACACTTAATAAAAAAGTTATTATTGAGTAAAGTATGGCCAATCAGCGCCGACCTTTAATCGGGAGCACGTTGGTGAGCCTCGCGCCTGATAGTGTGCGCCGCTGCACACTTCACAGTGCGCGATTCACCGACGTGCGCCCGGCTAAAGGTCAGCGCTAATTGGCCATACTTTACTCAATAATAATTCTTTAGAAAAAAATGGTAAAGGACTTTCCTGCTTTGTTTAAACCGCTCTACCTGCACATTACGGGTAGGGCGAATATTATCAGACACCCTGTGTAATATATAGATAAATTAGAGGATTGTAGATAAATACGCGACAACGCGAAATTTTGTTTCTAATCTAATTTTACCTCAGGAGGATTTTAACTCACTCTCTTTTCTTAATTCCATGTTCTACAATTTTTATTTTATAATACTTTTTGATAAATCTAATAATTTTAGTGTTGTTTTAAATTTTTTGGTGAAAATTATTTGTTTCATTTTTTGCGATTTTCTTCAGAACGAAGCAAAAACGAGCAAATCTGTAAAGGATTTTTTGTCTTAGTTTATCGGTCCTCTACACGCTCCTAAAGTTTTGATTGGGGACATCCTGTATAATAAATCATATATGTAATATGTAATAATACATCAAAGATATAATAAAATAGGTGAAGGATGCCGGAATTATTTACAAAAATTAAAGTCAAATTTGTGATCTGTATATAAAGCACTTCACAAAATCAACTTCAATGTTTCGCAGTAAAAATACACATTTCTAAATAAATATGTAAGACTACATCAAACTATTCACTATTTGACTTTCACTTTTTTAAATAATTCCGGCATTCTTCACCTATTTTATTATATCTTTGATATATTACATATATAACTTATTATATATTATATATTATGTAGTTTGTAATGTAAATTTCAATGAAGCATCGAGACACTTTTACATGCTACTATATAAGTTTTGAACTATTTGTGTACATCAATCATTATGTGTCTCTCAAGCATATTTCATACATTTTATATTTTTTATATATATTTTAATATTTTATATATATATATATATTGCGACGACTTTTCCTACCGTCTCGCGGCTGAGCGATAAACGCGGCCGCCGACTCGTTCTCTCCGTCGCGCGGGTGTAACTTGCGCCGACGAACAGGAGCTAATTCGCCGAACGGGGAATGCGGAATGGTCGTTGACAAAAACGGGAAAACGGAGAAAAAAGATCCACGCGCCAGGTGGGAACGGGATGTTAGGAGTTCCGCGCGTACCGTGACGAGATCCGAGAGATAATCGCGAGAATCGAACTTGGGCGCCAGATACGATCTTTCACGTATCAATTCGCGAAACACGCGAAATAAGCGCGAAATAAACGCGAAAGAAATGTGTCGGAATTCGCCACGGGCTGACTAGCTCGCCTAACGGTAGAGGGGCAGGGCGAATGTTGATCGAGCGCGATAATTTATGCAAGAGGCGACAATTACGGGATCGACAAACACAACTGAAAGGAAACTCGTAAATTAAACAGAGAAATTAACAGATTTATTATAATAGCGGGAGCCGCAGCTCCTCGAGAATAGTAATGATAAACCGCGCGGATATACGGCTGCGGTAAAAGAAACGCGGCTGCGAGACTGGGTGTTAGACGCGGGGCGCGAAACCCCGGAGTGCGTACGCCGAGACCGACCCGTTATATCGACCGGAATGTTCGCTCGGCTTGAATTACGACTCGCACTGCGAAGAAATTGATTATTGCGTTCTTCTATAATTCGGGCGGAAGCCCGAATCAATTCTCAATATCACCTCGCCAACGGCGATCTTATCGCCCGCTATTACCGTTAAATTATTACTACGCAACTTAAGATTAACAGGCAATTAATACAACGCGGACATGCCTCGATTTCGGACGGACATGTTACGCAGAATCGAATGCTCGGCACACACACGCGATTCATGCAAGAATCGCGAGGATACTCTCACAAAACGCGCTCACAATTTCGAGACGCGGTGCTTTACAACCGACATAATACGTCGAATTTACGCGATTCACCCTCTCACGTAACCCGTACAATAATCGTGAAGGAAAGTTGCATCGGACGTGCACAGCTTAGACGCGAAGATTCACAAACGAAAGACAAAAATAATATAACAAATTGACGCGAATCACACTCACACTCAAACGACCGACATACCGCACAAACGAGTCTTAAACGCTAGACGTGCGAGAACCAACGCAAATATAATCTACGGAATCCGAATCTCCAGAGAGACGACACACGGTTTAATAAAAACGCGAGGTAATGTCTCGATCCGCGGAAACCGATACTTTCGAGGCTCCGGGGCTCGAATCGCTTGACGACGTGGCCGTGACGCGAAAATCTACACCAAAGAATCGGGCTTAGCCCGTACACCAACGTACGAATTCACGGCGACGACGACAGAACGAAACGATTCCGGGCGCGATCGCGAGTGGCGAATATGGCGGAGGGTAACCTCACCGGTATCGTTCCTCTCGTGGTGGTTGCACGGGGTCAGCGACGTCGACGTCCTCTCTCTCGGGTCTGTCCTTCTCAGCTGCCGATCGCCGGGATCCTCTCCGCTCGCTCTCGTTTCGCTATCGCTTTCGTCCTCGCTCGGGTATTCTCTCGCTCTCGCTTTCTGTCACACGCCTCTACTTTGCTCGCAAGCCCGCGCCAGTCTCATCTTGGATCGTTGCGATCCAGAATCGATACCTGTGGGCCAGCCGGGGCTGCGCACACAGGGTGCGTATTATCGCGACCAATCACGCGTTATCACGCGCTGTGGCCGTCGGGCGGCGCGCTCACGGTCGTAACGGGGGTGCGCGCGCCACCGGTATTACAAACAATAATTCGCTGGGGCCCTTTTCGCGGGGCCGTCGCGGGGCCTGAGGTGAACGGTTTGGCCGGAAGTATCGCTGCCACCCTTCCTTCCGTCTTTTCCGGGACCGCGTCACGCCATCGGGTGCAGAATTGCAGTCCCTCCGCGGGGACCGGATCCGCACGGGCCTGTGTCCTTGCGCGGGGATCCCCTCGCTGTCCCGTGCGTTGCGCATCACGTGTGCGGGTCCTGATCCTGTCGTGACGTAGCTATTTTGGCCGTTAGATATTTTGGATTTCCAAATTGCTGGCTCCTTGCCCCCTCCAAGGTCTTCCTTGATTGGCGATCGTATTTTCCGTGACGCTTCAGCGACTTTCCGCTCCTTCTTCCGATGAGGCTCCCAAATGAATTACTCATACGAAAGAAAATCATAAACGAAATTAATATTACGCTCGAAACCTCAATTAATGACGCCTCTCTGGAGGTAACGGTACGGTTCTCGCAATGATTCGACTGGCGCGGCCCTTCAGCCCGCGCTTTTCGATCGGAGAGGAACTCGGCGGACGTGCGCGAGACGGCAACGTCACACCCCCCACTCCCAAGAGAAACCATACCGGCGTCAATCACCCTCCGCAGCCACTATTCCGATTTTCCAAATCTCGAGTGGGACGTAGGAGAGCGACCGGAACCTCCAGAGTAACGGCCAAAACACAAAGCGGACAATTCTCAACACACTCGAGACAATAGACCAACGCGACAATTCGTTGGCGACATTGAACGCCGATTTTCGTCTCTCTGCAGCCGGGACATCATCTGCATTCGCCTGATCGTCGGTGGTCAGCGTTCGCAGACGCCTTGACGGGGAAAACCGGGACGCACAAAGAACTTAGCGCAAAATTATCGCCACTCAACCTTTTATTGCCCGTTCACAATACAGGGAGGCGACAAGAGATAAAGGAGATACAATAAAAGAAATTGATAAGGCCGTGGCGACCTCTTCGGCCGTGGATCCTAATTGTATCCTCGGGCGCGCCCGCGCGCGGTCGTCGTTCGCGAGTCGCGTGGCGCGGCGGGGCTTGGCGTTCGACGTCCCGATCCTCGGGGGTCCTCCGCCCTCCACGCCTCTCCGCATTCCGGGCAATCCTTAATTGTAGTTCCGGCGGCACCGCACCGGAAGCAGAAGCGTCCCAGTGGTCGGGAGCACGCATTGTAGCGATGGTCCGCTTCCCCACAATTCCAACAGCCGAGCGGGAATAGGAGCCCTCGCTGTTGGCTCCGCTCGCGCTCCCGCGTCGACGCCCTCCTTCGGCCGGACCGGGCGCGCTGCCGAACTCCCCCGGAGTCGGTCTGCGCCGATCGGTCCCTCATCTCGGGTGTAGCCTGAGCGCTGGCGTCCCCCATGGGTGCTGTCGCCTGCACGGCCCTATCCTCCTGAGAGCCGCGAGCCCGACGAACTCGGGCCAGCTCCTCCCGCAGGCCATCCCAGAACCGGGGATGTCGTTCTCCGGCGGCATCCAGCCACTCTGCGCACTCCCGGACGAATGCCCGGAAGCTCATCTTCCAGCTGTGGCGCGCTACTATTCACTTGACCTATGGAGTAGATGCAACAATATAGGGCTTCAAATCTTTAACATGAACTTTCCCGATCGCTCTATCCTCCTGGTCCGCAATCTCGTATACGACTGGTGATAAGACCTTCGCGATCTTAAACGGACCGTGAAACTTCGTGACGAGTTTTGCTGAGATGGCATGCGCTGCGGATGACAATACATGCTGTCGCTTCAGTACTTGATCGCCGACGACAAAACGCCTATCGCGTCTACGCAAATTATAATATCGCGATTGTCTTTGATGAGCGGCTTCTAAATTTTCTACCACCCAGTCTCGCAACGCTTGGATTCGCTCCATCCGCTCTTTCCATTTCGCTGTCGCGGCTTCCTCGATTTCGATCTCGGGTTCCGGCCCCTCTCGCTTGGAGCTTACTGACGGCGGTTCTCTACCCAAATTTAGAAAGGCCGGCGTAGCCTGTAAGGACGTATGATACGCAGTATTGTACGCGAATCGAAATTCCGACAAATGTAAATCCCAATCTCGATGATCCTGCTCGATAAACGCCGTAATCATTGTTTTCAGTATGCGGTTCACTCGCTCTACAGGATTCGCTTGAGGGTGATACGGCGGTACTGTTACGTGCGCGATACCATGCTCTTCTGCGAAAACTTTTAATTCTCGATTGATAAATTCTGTCCCGTTATCGGTCAAAATTACGCGAGGTGCTCCCCATCGATTAGTAATTAAATCATCGATAGCTTCTCGGATCTTTTTACCATTGGCCTTTCGGAGCGGGCAACATTCGACCCATTTTGTAAATAGATCCTGTAAAACCAAAAGATACGCGAATCCACTCCGAGAGGCGGGAAAAGGGCCCATAATATCCGCGGCTACCACTGTCCACGGCGTTTCGACCTTTCTCCGCCCCATTAAGCCAGCGGGTACGTTCTGTTCGACTTTAGTTCGTTGGCAAGTATCGCAACGACGGGTATAATTCGCGACTTCCCTAAACATACGCGGCCAGTAATATTGTTTCGCGACGCGCTGATACGTTTTCTCGGTGCCTAAATGACCTGCCTGAGGGGTATCATGGCTCGCTCGAATGACGTCAAGACGCGAATTTTTCGGAAGCACACGCTTCCATTGCTCCAAATCGTCTACTATCTGTGATACAATCGGGTTCGGTTTCCGGAAATACAGCTGATCGTTCTCGATTTTCCATCCTGGATATTTTCGTGGCTCAGTTTCGACATTTCGCACGCGTGTATCGTACCATTCGTCGCCCGTAATCGCGACGGCACACAATTCCTCGGCGGACTCATACATTCGCGATAACGCATCGGGAACATGGTGTAGCGCTCCTTTGCGGTGTTCGATTACGTAATCGTATTCTAATAACTCGAGAGCCCATCTCGCTAACCGACCTGTCGGATTTTTTAAATTATGCAACCACCTCAAACAGCTATGGTCGGTAATGACTCGAAACTTATAGCCTTCTAAATAGGGTCTAAATTTTCGAATCGCCCACACGACTGCTAGACATTCCTGTTCGGTCGTAGAATATTTCTTTTCCGCCTCCGACAATGCGCGGCTTGCAAATGCGATAACGTGTTCAACGCCTTCCGATTCTTGAGTTAATACGGCGCCTAAACCGACCGAACTCGCGTCTGTTTGAAGGACGAACGGTAACTCAAACTTTGGACACGATAACGTAGGTGGTGAGGTAATGCACGATTTTACCGCCTCGAATGCCAATTTTTGGTCATCCCCCCACTCCCAAGAGTAATTCTTCCGGAGGAGACGCGTTAACGGTTCTAGTTTCGTTGCACATTGCGGTATGAATCTCCTGTACCACGATGCCATGCCGATAAAACGTCGTAGTTGCTTAATATTCTTCGGCGGCGGGTACTCGACAATCGGCTCGGTTTTATCGGGATCGACCTTCAACCCCTCTTGTTGTACTAAGAATCCGAGATATTTAACTTGAGATCGACAAAATTTGCTCTTTTCGGGATTAATAGTTAGACCGGCTTCTTTTATTCTATCTAATACGCGCTTCAACCAAACGAGATGTTCTTCAAACGTCCGAGTCACGATAACAATATCGTCTAAATAAGCAAAGGCATGCGGTTCCATTTCGGGTCCTATCAAGCGGTCAAGCAAACGTTGGAAAGTTGCCGGTGCTCCCGTGAGACCAAACGGCATTCTCGTGAAATGAAACAAACCTTTACCCGGTACCGTAAACGCGGTTAGCTCGCGACTATTATGTTCTAACGGAACTTGGAAGTAGGCTTGACTGAGATCGATAGTCGAAATGTATCGGGCGGCTCGCAATTTGTCTAGGATCGCGTTCATGTAAGGCAGTGGATACGCGTCCTTTTTCGACACACTATTCAATCTTCGAAAATCGAGACAAAAACGATACGTACCATTCGATTTCTTAACCATCACGACCGGGCTAGACCATTCGCTTTTCGACGGTTCTATAATTCCCGCTTCTAACATTTTGTCTACTTCCGCGTAAATTGCTTCTTGAATTTTCGGCGACACCGGGTAGTAACGCTGTTTAATAGGCGCGTGATTTCCGACATCTATCCGGTGTTGCGTTAAATTTGTCACGCCGGGTTTGTTCGGATCTCCCACGATTTCCGATTCGAGAAAATTCTTCAACCGACGCTCTTCCGTAGCCGATATCTCCACTAATCCGCAACAGATAGGCGAATTTCTACACGAGTTACGAGTTCGCGGTCGTCCGCGCTTATTCGCGATTTTTGGCAAATGCGTTCGGTTATCCGCCATAGGCGGTCGCTTCGCCCCCAACAAGATTCCCTCCGTCTTCACGGCGGCTCTTCTTGTCGGCGCGCCCTCGCTTTCCGAGGCGTTTATGCGGAGCGATGGATCCCCCCGTCCCGCATCGAACTCGTATTCCGTAGTCGGGTTTTCCGAAAAATACCACCTCTTGGTCGCGAAATTTACACCAATTCCAAATACCGACAGGAAATCTACTCCGATTATACACGGTAACGCCAATGTTGGTAACGCATAGACTCTTAATGATTTGACTCGATGACGGAGCGTAATGGGAATTTCGATCTCCCCCTTTATTCGTGTGGTTTGACCCGTAGCCGTTGTTACGCGTCTGCCGTCCGAACTTCTAAACCGTAACTCTAATTCTTTTACCAACTCGACCGTTGTCGGTCCGAGAAACGTACGACTCGATCCTGAATCCAATAACGCGAGGACTTCCTTCCCTAATATTTCGACACGTAAAAACAATAACGACGATTCATCACGACAACCAAACGCACTATACGAAAATTCACACTTATTTGGCACGACATGAATAGGGGGTTTGTTTAAAATAGGAGTCGGGTCTCCCCCGCGAATCGACTCCTCTACCCGTTTCCCGTACAGTCGGGGCACGTACGTAATGTTACTTCGGCGCGACCGCAACGATAACAATGTTTTCGCGGCGCGGCCTCACAATCTCGCGAGAGATGACCTATGCCATCACAATTCCAACATTTTGCTGTAGAGACGCGCGACGGTCGTGTTCCCGTCGGCGTGGATCTTGTCGATGACGAACTCGAAGCCGTAGATCCCGTCTCCGACGTCGAAGTGTTCGCGGCACGGTCCCTTCGTCGCTTCTCCTTCCGCGATCCGGCCCCCGAATCCGTGGAGCTAGCGGAGGTATTCAGCGCGGCGATTGTATCGTGCCGATTCGCGTGACGACTAGCATTTCGCGGAGATCGGTACGCTAAATCGGGAAATAATGATTTTTCGGGTGTCGGCGGCGCTCGATAGCGGTGCGCCAATTGGTGGCTGCCTTCCACGCGAGTCGCGACGTCCTCCAACGCGTCGAGATCTTCCACCTCGTCCCGGCGCATGGCGATCTGTAAACGCGGCAACAAGTTGCGGAACGCGTAGCTAACTTGCTCGGCGTCGCTCCAGGGTGGTGCCAACCGGTCGAACATCGCCCGTAGACATGTGATATAATCCGCCACGGATTCCTGTTCCCCCTGGGTTCGCCTTATTATTTCGTCGCGAAGAGCGAATTGGAAATCGGGGTCCCCGAAGCGCGTACGCCACGCGGATTTAAAAGTCGCCCACGTAGTTAGTCGATTGCGTTTACCGCGGAACCAATGTAGCGCGATACCAGACAAAAAGAATGGCAAACAGCGGAGAATGTCCTCATCCGCGACCGGCACTAAATCGCGACCTTCCTCAATTCGCATTAAAAACGTCTCGGCATCTTCCCCTCGAGTTCCCGAAAATTTCAAATTCCATTTCCGCATGACATTATACGCGGTCATCGCGGAATTTTCTGGTGTCCCGCGCGACGATTGGTGTCCGGCCGAACGCGGAGTACGGGGAGATTGCGACGGTTCCCGCGCCCCTCGATCCGCCATGGGGCTATCCGGACGAACCGGCTCCTCCGGAGGGAGCTCCAGATGGTCGTAATCCGACATTTCGCCTTCTCCTTCCGCGAAAGACAATCGAATTCCGGTACGATCGCCCCGCACGCGACGCAATAATCGAGCGGTTAAAATCGAATAACTTCCTTCGGTTGGAAGTCTTCGCCTATTTAATTCGTCGATAAGTTGTTCGTGATTTAATACGAAAACCCACTCGTCCTTGGGATCTACACGACTCATACGGTCTTCTTGACTTTCCTATTCGAAACGTAAACACACGCGACTGTTACACGACGAAAATAACACAGCGAATATCCCAAAAGAACAAAAACGATATCTCGAACAAAGAAACAATAATATTACACGAAAATATGAGAGCCTTGTTTTCGAACCTCTCGCAACGGTTAATTTCAAATTTAGATTCGCGACGAAATTTAATAATCTTTCCTCAATAAATATTTCACGTTACTCTCGAAGACCGAACATATAAAATACGAACGATAAACTACCTTTCACAATCGAGAATTTCTTTTAGCGACGTTGGTTTTGGTCGCGGATCTCTAATATTCAGAGAAAAAGAAAATTCCTTCCCGACCGTTTCTCGCGAAGCCTAATTTTAACCGAAATTTCCCTAAAGCCAAGCGCCTCCTGCGCTCCTCCAAAATATTCAACGTGCCCCACGTTGGGCGCCAAATTTTTGCGACGACTTTTCCTACCGTCTCGCGGCTGAGCGATAAACGCGGCCGCCGACTCGTTCTCTCCGTCGCGCGGGTGTAACTTGCGCCGACGAACAGGAGCTAATTCGCCGAACGGGGAATGCGGAATGGTCGTTGACAAAAACGGGAAAACGGAGAAAAAAGATCCACGCGCCAGGTGGGAACGGGATGTTAGGAGTTCCGCGCGTACCGTGACGAGATCCGAGAGATAATCGCGAGAATCGAACTTGGGCGCCAGATACGATCTTTCACGTATCAATTCGCGAAACACGCGAAATAAGCGCGAAATAAACGCGAAAGAAATGTGTCGGAATTCGCCACGGGCTGACTAGCTCGCCTAACGGTAGAGGGGCAGGGCGAGTGTTGATCGAGCGCGATAATTTATGCAAGAGGCGACAATTACGGGATCGACAAACACAACTGAAAGGAAACTCGTAAATTAAACAGAGAAATTAACAGATTTATTATAATAGCGGGAGCCGCAGCTCCTCGAGAATAGTAATGATAAACCGCGCGGATATACGGCTGCGGTAAAAGAAACGCGGCTGCGAGACTGGGTGTTAGACGCGGGGCGCGAAACCCCGGAGTGCGTACGCCGAGACCGACCCGTTATATCGACCGGAATGTTCGCTCGGCTTGAATTACGACTCGCACTGCGAAGAAATTGATTATTACGTTCTTCTATAATTCGGGCGGAAGCCCGAATCAATTCTCAATATCACCTCGCCAACGGCGATCTTATCGCCCGCTATTACCGTTAAATTATTACTACGCAACTTAAGATTAACAGGCAATTAATACAACGCGGACATGCCTCGATTTCGGACGGACATGTTACGCAGAATCGAATGCTCGGCACACACACGCGATTCATGCAAGAATCGCGAGGATACTCTCACAAAACGCGCTCACAATTTCGAGACGCGGTGCTTTACAACCGACATAATACGTCGAATTTACGCGATTCACCCTCTCACGTAACCCGTACAATAATCGTGAAGGAAAGTTGCATCGGACGTGCACAGCTTAGACGCGAAGATTCACAAACGAAAGACAAAAATAATATAACACATTGACGCGAATCACACTCACACTCAAACGACCGACATACCGCACAAACGAGTCTTAAACGCTAGACGTGCGAGAACCAACGCAAATATAATCTACGGAATCCGAATCTCCAGAGAGACGACACACGGTTTAATAAAAACGCGAGGTAATGTCTCGATCCGCGGAAACCGATACTTTCGAGGCTCCGGGGCTCGAATCGCTTGACGACGTGGCCGTGACGCGAAAATCTACACCAAAGAATCGGGCTTAGCCCGTACACCAACGTACGAATTCACGGCGACGACGACAGAACGAAACGATTCCGGGCGCGATCGCGAGTGGCGAATATGGCGGAGGGTAACCTCACCGGTATCGTTCCTCTCGTGGTGGTTGCACGGGGTCAGCGACGTCGACGTCCTCTCTCTCGGGTCTGTCCTTCTCAGCTGCCGATCGCCGGGATCCTCTCCGCTCGCTCTCGTTTCGCTATCGCTTTCGTCCTCGCTCGGGTATTCTCTCGCTCTCGCTTTCTGTCACACGCCTCTACTTTGCTCGCAAGCCCGCGCCAGTCTCATCTTGGATCGTCGCGATCCAGAATCGATACCTGTGGGCCAGCCGGGGCTGCGCACACAGGGTGCGTATTATCGCGACCAATCACGCGTTATCACGCGCTGTGGCCGTCGGGCGGCGCGCTCACGGTCGTAACGGGGGTGTGCGCGCCCCCGGTATTACAAACAATAATTCGCTGGGGCCCTTTTCGCGGGGCCGTCGCGGGGCCTGAGGTGAACGGTTTGGCCGGAAGTATCGCTGCCACCCTTCCTTCCGTCTTTTCCGGGACCGCGTCACGCCATCGGATGCAGAATTGCAGTCCCTCCGCGGGGACCGGATCCGCACGGGCCTGTGTCCTTGCGCGGGGATCCTCTCGCTGTCCCGTGCGTTGCGCATCACGTGTGCGGGTCCTGATCCTGTCGTGACGTAGCTATTTTGGCCGTTAGATGTTTTGGATTTCCAAATTGCTGGCTCCTTGCCCCCTCCAAGGTCTTCCTTGATTGGCGATCGTATTTTCCGTGACGCTTCAGCGACTTTCCGCTCCTTCTTCCGATGAGGCTCCCAAATGAATTACTCATACGAAAGAAAATCATAAACGAAATTAATATTACGCTCGAAACCTCAATTAATGACGCCTCTCTGGAGGTAACGGTACGGTTCTCGCAATGATTCGACTGGCGCGGCCCTTCAGCCCGCGCTTTTCGATCGGAGAGGAACTCGGCGGACGTGCGCGAGACGGCAACGTCACAATATATATATATATATATATATATATATATATATATATATACATATAAATATATAAACTTTATAAAAAAATTAAGATTTATACGTCATTAAAATATTACTAAAAAGAATAGTTTGTTATTTAATTTATAAAATTAATTATTGTACATTTTCCTATCATCAAAAAAAAAAATTTACAAAAGTGTACGATCCCTGAGCGTAGTGCTCAGAGCCCATGTGAGCACGTATCCTGAAGATGCGGGCATTGGGAGGGGGGGGGGTGTCAGTGCACTTTTGAGCATGCCGCTTTTGCGGAATCATCTCCGTAGCCATCGCACTCCTTGAGTATCCTGCCGGCGGCACTATCGCCTTTTGCGAAAAAGCGCTGTACTGCTGGGATTTGAACCCGAGTCTAAACAGTGAGAAGTCTGCCACTTCCATATCACACCAATACGGATCGTACAAAGTTAATTGTATTGATTCTGGTATTCATGAAACATTTTTGCATCAAATATATGAAAAAAAAGTTTTAAATATGCCCCAATTATATGTCTACAAATAATTGTAATAGATTAATGAGATTTTTGCGATAAAAATGACACGATATAAATCGAATAATTTGTAAATTAGTAATAAAAGTTTTTATTATTTATCAATTACAAATTATACGATTTTTGTCGTATTTGATGTCGTTTCAATCACACAAATTTCATTAATTCATTAAAACTATATCCAAATGGATACAATAAAAAAGAAAAGTTTTAGTAATTCATTAATAAGATGTTTACATTATAGGGAGATAAGGAAAGATCCCCGGTGCTGGAGAGTTGTCGAAAGGGAGAGCGAGAACGAATAAGGAGCAAGGGAGATGACAGAATTCCGAACTCTCGCGAGGCTTCCTTCATCTATAGTCTTGCGCTTATTATGTCTTCACATACTATAGAAAATAAAAATTTTATAACATGTAACCGATTTTAAAATAATCAGATACTTTTTAATATAAAAGTAATGAAAATTTTAATTACAAATGTAATTAAACATTATCCAAATTATGTCGTGTTTGGTGTCATTCTAGTTACAAAAATCTCATGAATCCAATATAATTATTTTGAATTTGAAAACGCAAATTCTAAAAGTTTTATTTTCTATGGTAAGGTGACATACGATACGCGAAAGAGTATAAATAAAGGAAGCTTCGTGAGACAGTTCGGAACCTTTAGTCATCTCGCTTGCTTCTTACTCGTTCTCGCTCCCGCTTTCGATGACTCTCCAGCACCGTGGATCTTTCCTTATCTCTCTATAATGTAAACATCTTATTAATGAATTACTAAAACTTTTCTTTTTTATTGTATCCATTTAGATATAGTTTTAATGAATTAATAAAATTTGTGTGATTGAAACGACATCAAATACGACAACAATCGGATAATTTGTAATTGATAAATAATAAAAACTTTTATTACTAATTTACAATATATTCGATTTATATCGTGTCATTTTTATCGCAAAAATCTCATTAATCTATTACAATTATTTGTAGACATATTAAATATAGAAGTAAATATTTTAATTTTTATGTGGATAAACCGCGTGGCTATCAGATAAGATCGTTGTGTACTTACAAACAAAAACAGTTTCCGCATGGTAGCGGTACACATGCTCACACAAGCCTTTTCTAGTGACCAATAGGAATATACTAGAAATACACAGGGTGTCCGGTAAAGATTGTGCCAACGCTCGTGAGCGGGTAGAGCACAGTAATCTGAACAGAAAAGTCCTGTAACATTTTTTTATATAACGCTTAATAAAGGAGTTATTATTGAGTAAAGTCTGGCCAATCAGCGCCGATTTTTAGCCGGACGCACGTCGGTGAGCCGCCCGCCTCATAGTATGCGGCGGCGCACACTTCACAGCGCGGGGCTCACTGACGTGCGCCCGGCTAAAGGTTGGCGCTGATTGGCCAGACTTTACACAATAATAATTCCTTTATTACGCGTTATATAAAAAAATGTTACAGGACTTTTCTGTTCAGATTACTGTGCTCTACCCGCTCACGAGCGTTGGCACAATCTTTACCGGACACCCTGTAGAGATAGAGAATATACTCGATGTATCGAAAATCATCATGCCAGAAACGAGACGCGGGCAACAGGTTCGGGCAGTGGAAAAGATAACACATAGAAGCGCGATCGTGTACATGTGTTCGGTTACAAAGCACAGAGCGTACATGTGCACAGTCGTGCTTGTATGTGTTATCCCTTCCACTGCCGGAGCCCGTCGGCTGCGTATCATTTTTGGCATCTACGCATTTGTCTTCGAGTCTTCGAGCCGATTAGTGCTTTTTAGTGGAAAACAGTGCGCAGCGGATTTGGACAATGGCTAGATGTAAGTACTTATACAATTGTTATGCTGATCTCTCTCTTTCTCTCTTCATCTTTGTATTATTAAAAATAAAAGTAAAATAGAATAATATATTAATTTATTTTTAATTATCCAGCAAAAAGCGAGGGCAGCATTCCTCGAAGGACAACGGCGACAGCGACGGCGACGACGGCGACGGCGACGGCGACGGCGACGGCGACGGCGACGGCAACAACGGCAACGACGATAACGGCGACGGCAACAACGGCAACGGCGACAACGGCGACAGCGACGGCGACGACGTCGTTGCAAAGAAGAGGCAGAAGTGGCATGGCGACGGTGTCGCAAGCGAAAAAAGAAATAGTGACGCCGGCAGGGCACTCAGGTCGTGCGATGGCCACGGAGATGATGCCGCGGGCAGGGCACTCAGGGAGTGCGATGGCCACGGAGATGATGCCGCGGGCAGGGCACTCAGGGAGTGCGATGGCCACGGAGATGATGCCGCGGGCAGGGCACTCAGGGAGTGCGATGGCCACGGAGATGATGCCGCGGGCAGGGCACTCAGGGAGTGCGATGGCCACGGAGATGATGCCGCCGGCAGGGCACTCAGGGAGTGCGATGGCCACGGAGATGATGCCGCTGGCAGGGCACTCAGGGAGTGCGGTGGCCACGGAGATGATGCCGCCGGCAGGGCACTCAGGGAGTGCGATGGCCACGGAGATGATGCCGCCGGCAGGATACTCAAGAAGTGTGATGGCTACGGGGATGGTGCCGCAGGTAAGACACTCAAGGAGTGTGATGGCTACGGGGATGCTGCCGCTGGCAGGATACTCAAGAAGTGTGATGGCTACGGGGATGCTGCCGCCGGCAGGATACTCAAGAAGTGTGCGACACTTCGAGAACATAAAAAAGGTTAGTATTTTTTATAACTTAAAAAAGAAAATAACAAGACGTCCATAATGTGATCGAATAACATATATGTATATATGTATATGTCGCGCACATGTATGTATATATGTATGGTAACGGCGTCTACAATTTTTTTGATTAATATTTTCTTATTTTCTTTTTTGCCGATACACAGACACATACATAGATTAAACTGTTTTATCTTATTTTTAAAAACATGTATATTGTGTGTATGTGTGCGAGTGTGTTTACAATGCGAGCTTTTTCTGCTGAAATATTTCTCATAAAGTTATAACCAGCGCATGATTCTGTGTATTACTATTATTTGCAATTAATATATTAAATAAATGTGTGAATTGCAAATAATATTAATATATTAAATCATACCCTGTTTTCTACTTTATTATAAATAGTTTTCTTTAAAAACATTTATGATAAATATTTTAACTAAAAAAGACCACATTGTATATACATGCATACACATATATATATATATATATATATATATATATATATATATATATGTTGCGTCCCTGCGGGTCGTCTAAGAGGCGGTTATTCATGAATCTGCTGTATTCGTCTCCGGGAGAACGTTGCTAAGCGTTGTTGTTAAACAACGGCGGACATCTTGAGAGAGATCGGCCATCTTGAGTCTCGCGACGGATGTCATTCCGGGCGGACATATTTGAGATACGATTACCGTTATTATCCGTTCTGTGTTCCTTGTTCATTTGTGTGTTCTGTGTTATTATTAAAGTTCCTTTTGTTCTTTTAAAAGAGTGTTAATCATTTACGTCGCGGTACGCGAGTGCCGTTTGTGTCGCGCGTGTTCGAGTATTATCGAAGTCGACGCGCGGACGCAACATTTTGGGGGCTCGTCCGGGATACGATACGACGGAGTGGACGATTTTCTGGAGAATTGTGTGTTTCTTTTCGTCTATAAAAAATGGAACAGGAAAATTCGCCGACGGCAGGAGTTTCGACGAGAAAGAGGAGTCGATTGACTTCAACGGCGGCTACGACATCGGGACCATCATTGGAAGCGATTACACTTCAGTCGGCGATGCGAGAGATTCGTGAGCTACGCGAGGAGCGGCTGCAGCAGCGAGCCGATTTTGAGACGCAATTGCGCCAACACGATGAGCAGCGAGCTGTATTTGAAGCACAACTGCGCGAACGCGACGAGGCGTTACGGGGGATGGAACGGAGGATTCGTCTGCTGGATAACAACAACCAGCTAAGTCGCCCCATTAACGGAAATTTTTTGCCTAATATTGCGCCTAATTTCGAAAGAGACGCGTGTTAATATTAACACAGAATTAGGCTTTAAATTGAAGCCGGACATTTTTGACGGGACTGTTCCGCTAAGAGAGTTCTTCTCACAGTTTGAGTTAATTGAGCAAATAGGTGGAGTGACGCTGCGAAAAGCGTCGCTCTCATTTCATGTCTTAGAGGAAAGGCGCGTGCGGTATTGGAGTGTGTCGTTAATATTGAAAACCTCGATTACGCAGAATTAAAGTCTAAATTAGAGTTGCGCTTTGGGGAAGGATTGTTATCTCAGTCTTATTATTCCCAATTTACGAACAGAAAACAAAAGTTGGGGGAAGATGAGGCCACCTTGGGCTCTGATATTGAACGGCTTTCGCAGTTAGCGTATCCCGAATGTACGCACGAAGTTCGTGATAAAATTGCTTGCGCGCAATTTGTTACCGCTTTGTCTAATGGGTTTGTGAGAAGGACTCTGCAGTTGGAAGGAATCACTTCCTTGAAAATGGCCATACAAAGAGCCATGGCGGTGAAAGTTATACAGGAAAGTAATTTTGAAAGACGGAATAATAATTTCAACTTTGGCAATAACAATAACAACAAAAATAATTTCGCTAAAGGAAGGAGGTTCAACAATTTTGATTTTGGGAATAGGAACAATTTTAACAAATTTGACGGAAAAAGGAATTTTGGAAATTCTGGCGATAAAGCAAAAGAGAGGAAACAGGAACAAAATAAAAATTTTTACAAGAGTTCTAACTCTAGTAATAATAAAATGTTTGTAAAAGAATGTTGGCAATGTGGAGGCTCAGGTCATTTTCGAGCGGAGTGTCCGTTTTTAAAGAAAGGGGAAAACTGAATTTTGTCGAGCTGTTTGGGGCAGGTTCGACGCGAGAACGTGAAGCCCCAATAGAATTACAGAGTTATTGTTGTAATTGTAAAAATGTTAATAATAATACTGGCACTAATAATAAAAAATTATTTAATTTTAAAGGATTTATCGATGAACAGTTATGTAATTTTAAAATTGATACGGGTTCGGATGTGTCTCTTATCAGGAGTAATTTTGTTAGAATGCCTAAGCGGCGGATTCCTCTTGATAATTCTTTTCATTTGAAATATCCCACAGGGGAAAAAGTCCCCGTAAAATTTAAGGTAATCGTGATAATTAGCTTGGGAAAATGTTCTGTAGAATTTCCGGTTTTTGTTGCTGATATAGCTGAGGATTGTTTATTGGGGAATGATTTTCTGTCCATTGTTAATTTGGAAAATATTTTTGAGCCAATCTTTGGCGATTCTAATGTGGGGGAAAAGGAAAAGTTTTTTTGCTCACGCATTGAAAATTGTGTAGATGAGGTTCCTCCATTTTTGAAAGAACTTTTTCAGAAGGAATCTCAAGATTTTTCAAGTAAACAGAAGGATATTTTTGCTCGATTTTTGGTAGAGTTTCAGGATATATTTTCGGAGGAAATAGTAGCTGGAAATTGTGATGGGGTGGCGCATGAAATTAATGTGAATAATTCTAATCCAATTAAGCAGGCTCCCCGACGAATTCCATTGCAAATGCGGGAAGAGGTCGATACAATTATTGAGGATATGAGGCGTCAAGGTGTAATTGAGGAATCGCAAAGTCCATGGGCGTCTCCTGCGGTTTTGGTAAAAAAGAAGGATGGGACGATTAGGTTCTGTGTTGATTACAGAAAATTAAACGCCGTGACGAAAAAAGATTCCTATCCAATGCCTCGGATTGATGATATACTTGACCAGTTATCCGGAAACTCTTGGTTTTCTTCGTTAGATTTGAAGAGCGGATATTGGCAAGTGAAGATTCGTTCAGAAGATAAGGAAAAGACGGCATTTTCAATTGGAAATGGCTTGTGGCAGTTTACATGTATGCCATTTGGACTCTGCAATGCTCCTGCCACTTTCGAACGATTGATGGAAAAAGTTTTGAAAAAATTATCCAAGATTTGTCTAGTGTATTTAGATGATGTAATTATCTTCGGTAAAAGTTTCGAGGAGATGTTGGATCATTTGAAGCAAGTCTTCTTGCGATTACGCTCTGCCAATTTGAAGTTGAATCCGAGGAAGTGTTCTTTTTTCAAGAAGGAAATTAAATATCTCGGTCATATTGTTTCTGAGGGAGGAGTTACAACGGATCCTGAGAAAATTTCTGCTGTTAGGAATTGGCCGGTACCTCGGACCAAGAAGCAGGTGCGTAGTTTCTTGGGTTTTTGTTCTTATTATAGAAAATTTGTGAAAGGATTTTCTTTAATAGCTAAGCCATTATTTTCTTTGACCAAAAATTTAGCAAAGTTTGTGTGGACGCAACAATGCGAATGAGGGGTTCCAGAGGTTAAAGAAATGTTTAATGTCTTCTCTTATTCTATCTTTTCCCAGGAATGAAGGTCAATTTCTTCTGGATACTGACGCCTCAAACCATGGTATTGGTGCAGTGTTATCTCAAATTCAGGACGGCTCAGAAAAAGTTATTGCTTATTATAGTCGTGTCTTAGGTAAATCGGAAAGGAATTATTGTAACTCGGCGGGAGTTACTTGATATTATAGATTCGTTAAAGTCATTTCATCACTATTTGTACGGACGTAAATTTGTGATTAGAACTGATCACATTTCTTTACGATGGTTGATGTCATTTAAGAATCTTGAAGATCAAATGGCACGATGGTTGGAGCGAATCCAGCAATATGATTTTGAGATTTTTCATCGGAAAGGGAAACTTCATGGGGACGCTGATGGATTATCAAGACGCCCTTGTGCAGAAATCAATTGCAGCTATTGCAACAGAATTGATATGAAGAAGGAAGAATTTGTTGGAAGAATTGTCTTTGAGTCGGATAATTTAGAGAATTGGAGAAAGGATCAGTTAGAAGATCCGACGATAGCGAAGATCTTACTTGGTAAAGAAAAGGATCAGCGTCCTTCTTGGCAGGAAGTTGTTTCTGAAGGTTCGGTTTCCAAAATTTATTGGTCGCAGTGGGATTCTCTCATTTTTAAAAATGGTGTTTTATTTAGGAAGTGGGAATCACCTAATTTGCAGACTTCTGTTCTTCAAATTGTAGTTTCTCGAAAAAGAATTCGACAGATTTTGGAAGAAGCTCATGATTCTTCTTCGGGTGGACATTTTTGAGTGAACAAGACCTTAGGGAGGATTCGGAAACGATTTTATTGGGGCACCTGTAAGCAGGATGTTGAAAATTGGTGCAAGTCTTGTCACGTTTGTGTTGCTAAGAAGGGACCTTTTGATAAAGGGAAATCTGAACTACGAATTTATAACGCTGGAGTTCCATTTGAGAGGGTGCAAATGGATATTTTGGGTCCATTTCCGACATCTTCTACAGGAAATAAATACTTATTGGTTGTCTCTGATTGTTTCACCAAATGGGTCGAAGCTTTTCCATTGAAGAATTTTAGGGCAAATACTATTGCGGAAGTCTTCGTAAATCAAGTAATTTCAAGATATGGTGTACCTTCAGAATTACACACCGATCAAGGAAGGAATTTTGATTCTCGTGTTTTCTATGAATTGTCAAGTTTGTTGGGAATTAAAAAGACCAGAACAACCCCATTTCATCCTCAGTCCAATGGTTTGGTCGAACGTATATATATATATATATGTATATATAACGTAAAAATACTAATAATATTTTAATGTTTTGCAGCATAATGACCAAGTGCGACGGGCGGCGCAGCGCCAAAGACAACGTGCAGCAAATAAACATCGAAAATATGTCGCTGGTATATATGTTCAATCACCTGCGACATATATACCAGCGACATACACATCTGGATATGTGTCTGCATCGCCTGCACAATCAGGATATGTGCTCGCGCAGCCCGCTGCATCAGGATACATGCACATATCTTCAGGATACGTGGGCGCGGCATCCGCACCTCCAGGATATGTGCCAGCGGCAGCCGCACCTCCAGGATACGTGCCAGCGGCAGCCGCACCTTCAGGATACATGCCAGCGGCAGCCGCACCTCCAGGATACGTGCCAGCGGCAGCCGCACCTTCAGGATATGTGCCAGCGGCCGCACCGTCGGGATACGTACCGGCAGGATATATTCACAAATTTTAGAATATATTTTATAATATTTTATTAGTTCTATTTTATTATTAGTTTTAATGAGGCGCACACACACACACACACACACACACACACATACACACACACACACATTTTTTGACATAAATTTTAAATCTTTTATTATTATTATTATTATATTGTACACACACACACACACACACACACACACACACACACACACACACACACACACACACACACACACACACACACACACACACACACACACACACATATAGAGAGAAAGAGAGGGGGGGGAAAGACAGACATACACACACATATCTTTTATTTTTAATTATTATTATATTGTAGACACACACACACATTTTTTGACATAAATTTTATATCTTTTATTATTATTATTATTGACATAGAGAGAGAGGGGGGGGAAAGACAGACATACACACACATATCTTTTATTTTTAATTATTATTATATTGTAGACACACACACACATTTTTTGACATAAATTTTATATCTTTTATTATTATTATTATTGCATTGTACACACACACACACACACACACACACACACACACACACACACAGACAGAGAGAGAGAGAGGGGGGGGGAGACAGACATACACACACATATCTTTTATTTTTAATTATTATTATATTGTAGCACACACACACACACACACACACGCACGCACACACACACACACACGCACGCACACACACACACACATATATATACTAAAAAAAGAATTCCTTTAAATAAAATTTTAAAATTTTAAAATTAGATACTGTATTTTATATTTATTTTCATCCCTATTGTTCCCCTGCATTTTCCTTACTCTCTTTTTATTAGTTTTTTTATATATTTTTATTTCTTTTTTAATTCTTTTTAATTTATAATTTATAATTTAATTAAATTTATATATTTTTATTTATTGTATATTAGTTAAAATAATATTTCATTTTTTTGTAACTTTAATTTGGATATTTATGTTAATATTTATATGGGTATTAATTTTTCTATTAATATATTTATATAGATATTAATTTTTTTATATTTTTTCTTTGGATATTTATTTTATTTATTTCTCTCAGTTATATCTATCTTTTTTATCTTTTTAACTCTCATTCTTTCTGTCATACTTTCATCTTCATATACTAGCTTATGATTTTGATGTACAAGAGATGGAAACGCTTGCTGCGCAGCGAAAAGTGACGCGATAGCTAATCAATTTTTCATTTTTTTATAAAAAAAGCCACAAATTGTTTGGCTATTGAATTACTCTTGTAGCACGGAAAGCATTCCTGCGTTCTGTATCATATTATACATTTACTTGCGCCTGTGTTCAGTTGCTATAACATTTTCATATGTACATCGTTCTTTCATTTATGTTGCTCTTATTCTTTACGCTTTTCTTGTACACACATAAATAACTTTGTATATATATGTATGTACATATATATAAGTACATATAAATATGTACATATACATAAAGTGATTGTATAATATGATATAGAACGCAGGAATGCTTTCTGCGCTACAAGAGTAATTCAATAGCCAAACAATTTATGGCTTTTTTTATTTAAAAAAAACGAAAAATTGATTAGTTATCGCGTCATTTTTTGCTGCGCAGCAAGCGTTTTCATCTCTTGTATGTCTAAATCATAAGCTAGTATATGAAGATGAAAGTATGATAGAAAGAATGAAAAATGAAAAGATGAAAAAAATAGATATAAGTCATAATAATTAATATATATATAGCAATGTGATATATATATATATATATATATATATATATATATATATACAGAGGGAGAGAGAGAGAGAGAGAGAGGGAGAGGGACAGTTTTTCTGTATCAATAAATATATTTACATAATTGGGTTGAGTAAAAAGTCATTGCGTATTTTTGCAACAGATGGCATTAGTTCAGTTTTGGCAGTACTAGAGTCATTCACACATATGTTTGTCATATATCGTTTAACAGCTGACGGTTTAAGCTTCATTCTAAAAAAAAATTGAGCGATTTGGTTGAGTTTTGGAGATTTTACAACAAATTGAAGATGGAAGACCAAACTGTGCATTTTCGCCATATTTTACTGTTTTACTTCCTAAAGGGAAGAACGCTCGTCAAGATTGTGAAAAATTGCGTAAAGTTTACGGTGACGATGCTCTACAAGAACGTCAGTGCCAAAACTGGTTCAAGAAATTCCGTGCTGGTGATTTTGATCTCAAAGATGCTCCTCGGTCAGGAAGGCCCACCGAGGTTGATGACGACAAAATAAAGGCATTGATCAAGTCAAACCCACGTTACACGACACGAGAGATTGCAGAAACATTGAAGATCAGTCAAAAAAGTGTTCACGTCCACCTAAAGAAGCTGGGATACTTAAGCAAGCTCGATATTTGTATTCCTCATGAACTCAAAGAAGTTCATTTGACGGCGCGTATAAACATCTGCGATATGCTCATGAAACGTGAAGAAAACGATCCTTTTTTGAAACGAATGATAACTGGTGATGAGAAGTGGATTGTTTACAACAATGTGGAACGCAAACGGTCTTGGTCCCGACGTGATGATTCGCCTCAAATAACTTCAAAAGCAGAACTTCATCAGAAGAAGGTTATGCTCTCAGTGTGGTGGGATTGGAAGGATGTGGTGTTTTTTGAGCTCCTACCAAGGAACCGAACAATCAATTCGGATGTATACTGTCGGCAATTGGACAGTTTGAACGAATCTATCATCCAGAAACGTCCGGAGCTCGTCAATCGTAAAGGAGTTGTGTTCCATCACGACAACGCGAGACCACACACATCTTTGGCAACCCGTCAAAAATTATTGGAGCTTGGATGGGATGTGTTGCCCCACCCAGCATACTCGCCTGACCTTGCGCCGTCAGACTTCCACTTGTTTCGCTCTCTTCAAAACTCCCTGCGTGGAATAACGTTAAATCCAGATGAGGTGGTAAATCATCACCTTGTTCAGTTTTTCGCCAATAAAGACAGGTCCTTCTACGAACGGGGAATTATGAAGCTCACCAAAAGATGGCAAAAGATCATCGAACAAAACGGAAAATATATCATTGATTGATTTTTGTTCTTTATATAAATAAATGAATTTGAAAAACATACAAAAAATACGCAATGACTTTTACTCAACCCAATACAAAACTTATATACATATATTCTTTACATTTCTGATTAAAATCATCTTTTGATAATTTTATCACATTTTACAGTTATTTATTAAAAATTAAGAATGTTATTTTGATGTTACATGTAATAAATTAATTTTATCACCAATAATCGTATTTAAAATTGTGTGATAAATACGTATAATATAACAATCAAACTTATTTTTTCTTATTTCATTCGTAAATTAATAAGTATCTGTAAATTGTAGTCAATTATTATAAAGATTACTTTTATTTCACAGATGTAAAGGATAGATTTACATATATAGGTTGTATTTAATTGTCAGTATTATAGAATAGTCAAACGCGGTAACTTAATTTTGTAATATTTTGTGTATATTACAAAATAAAAATGCATACATGTATGTATAAAATTAATTTATATGTAGAAAGAAACAAGAACAGAAAGAATAAAACCGATATGAGTGCGAGTGAAAGAATATAATAACGAGCAAGTAAATAGAGAAAAGAGTGCGTGTGTGTATGTGTGTGTGTGTGTGTGAGAGAGAGAGAGAGAGAGGGAGAGAGAGAGAGAGAGAGAGAGAGTAGAAGCGCGAACGTATAACTAACTCTACATATGCGACACGAAAGAGATAAGGATGGTATGAGATTGTCTCTCCTTGTCACACAAACGAATTGTAGCACCGTCTATCGCGACATCACGCAACTAATCTACTGCTCTGTTTTACTCTTGAACCTCGATCTCGCACACACACATATGCACGAAAGTTTTATAAATAAAGATCTTTTTTACTAGGCTTCTAAATACATTTTTAAACGTTCACTTATATTCTTTCATGCATTTCCGAGTGGGAACCTATTTGATTTTGTACGTACAAACTGCACAACTTTTATATTAAGCAAATATTGTTACGACCTGACGCAAGAAGCCGATAAAAAAACTGTAATTTTTTAACTTTTTTTCGTTTTTAACATAAAAGCGCAAGGTTCCCACTTTGTTGATGTATAAACTTTAATTGTGGAAAAGGATTTCTCATTTCATGTAACCAATAAAAAAATTTCGGTGTACAAAAATATAATTATTATGGCCGGTAAAACAGGACAGTCCGGCATCCTCTTAACGATTGTTAAAATTGTGTCGATCAAATCATTTGTTTAATTGCTGTTTTGATTATTGAAAACATTTAAGAGATAATTTATTTGAAATTAATTTCCGCTATCTTTTTTTATATCTTCTTGAATTTATATTGAGAATATTAAAGAATGTATTTATTGAATGCCGCTTTATTGAATTTTCCTATGTATTGTGTGTACTAATCGCTTTCTTACAGGATATTGTCTAATATTGTATTTCTTATTATGTTTTACCGATCTTTTGCGTTAGATTTTCGTAATATTTAAATACGCGAGAAGGATCTGTGGAATTTCGCATGTTATATTCTTAAATTCAGTTAGCAAAGCGGAAGATTTAGTCGATTTAGTTTGTTTTGATATTTGGTGACCGCGATCGTGTTTTTGCGTGCTGACGCGTACTTTTGCCCTCAATTATCGACACGCGCGTAGAGAATAAGCCTGTTGTTCGCTTCTCTCGGAGACATTCCTCAAATAAAATTTGAATCTAAAGTGCCCCGTGTCAAACTGACCGATTTGTTTTGAAATTAATCATAAACTTTACCACATAGGCCCGGAACGAGAAGGATTAAGATTAAAGTGACATACAAGAACTTGGTGTGCCCGGGTCGCATTATAAGTCATATATTATTATTGATATATTGATAATAATTTCTGATCTCTTGCAAATTTTTATGTTAGATCGGTCACACCAAGTTTCTAATTTGCACAATTTTTTTTCTGTTGTATATATGTAAATATATATTTAGTTGTAATTTTTTCGCATGACATGTGATTAATTTTTGTTATAAGTTTTAGACTATCAACCAGGATGGACGTTACTGCCGAGAGTATAAAGATGGACGTTACTGCCGAGAGCATCCAGCAAAACTCACCACTATTGCCCCCAAGTGTAAGTCTTTTTACGTTTATGTTAATTTTTCTTCATTAAATCTTATTTAAAATTTAAGATATAGATATGTATACATGTATATAAAACGCCAAGTGCACGCGCACAAGCGTCTTTTGCTATAAAAAAACTCTTATACAAAATAATGTTATTTCAATTTATTGTGAAAAATTCTTATACAAAATAGTGTTATTTTAATTATTTTAATACAAAAATACTGTCACATTCAAACTAAAAAACTGTTTCACAAAATAGTTGTTTTAATTTTCTACAAAAATAATGAGATATATGATAAAAATATTGCGCCAACTAATAAAAATTTATGTTACCAAATTTATTTATTATTATTTCTAATATTAAAAATTGTATCAAATTGCAATGTGATTAACATAGTGGAACATATTTAAGTGAAAGAAATTTTTTATTAAGAAAACAAATTTCAGTATAAAATAACTTTTTAATTAGAGAAAAACTTGACGCTGAAAAATTCAAAATGTAAATAATACGTTAATTAGCATATGTTCAGCTTAGCAGCGCCAACCCACATAACGATGGGGGGTGCATCGTTACAGCTTATTAGATCAGGATTATTGTTATCCAACTCTATTTCATCCGTCATCAGAATCTCGTCATATTTATTGTCAGGTTGTATAAATGGATTACGTTCTTCTAAAATATTGTTACGTCCTGGCGACTCCACGATTCCTTTCTTCCGCGACGTTGCGGTAACGATCGTCAGTTGGTGATAAGAACGAACCGTTCAATAAACAAAGCATCTTATGCCATACGTTTCTTTTAAACACCGTCATTTGTCAATAACTACATCCACGAGTATCCGTGAGAAAGACGCAAGGAAATCGGTGATGGAAACCATGCCGGTCTCGAGATAAATGAAAAATAATATCTACACCTTGCAGTAAAATTTCCGGCGGAAGAACAACGAAATAACAAGAACTTTTAACGAAATGTTTAATTAATACTGATAATAATTTTCTAACGGACAAGTAATAAACACAGCTGCATCAACGTTGACAAAAATAATTATAAGGAAGTAAGACCCTTTTCTAATCAGATCATGTGCGCGAGGGTCCCCCGGAAAGGCTAATGTTTAAGAAGCTTTTGAACTAAAATTGAACTCACCAACCGACGATCAGCACGGGTAAAAATATGAAAATAGGAGACACCCCCTGCCGAATGAGGACACTAGCACGATTCTAATTCGTTAAAATCTTGAAGAATCCCTACTTTTACGTAATTTCAATTCGTTGAGGTTTTTGGAAGATCCCCACTCTTAAAATTAGAATACACCCCCACAAGAGGATTATAAAAGGAGAACTCGTAAAACATTCAAGAGATACATTTTTTTACATTTCACAACCTCACACTTATTCTCCAATCTTCAGTCTAACGCAGTCTTATTCTGTGCTTTTGCACCGTAATTCGCGAGTTAGTTACTTGTGCAACCAATGTCCTCACTTGGCATCATCTCCAGAGCAACCACGAGTCGAACATCGGGCCACTGACATGAGACACAGAGCGAAACACCGCACAAATTCGTCACCCCTCCGCTTCTGAATCACTATTAAAAAAGTAAGTCTAATTGAATAATTTTTCCTTTCCATTTCATAACTACAATTCATAACCGCAGAATGTTTCATTCTTTCAAAATCATTAATCCATTTCGGCAATAAGTCTTAGAAAGTTTAATCTTAATCTAACACATATGCGAGCGACTAATTTTATATTTTCGACCATTCTTAACATACACATTTATTGATTTATATATATTGATTTTGATTTTATTTTTCTTATCCTATAATTAAATATACTTTTATATTGTATTAACCAGTCAGAACCCTAATGTTAACGATAAAACATTTGCCTCGCCACTCTGACTGATGTCCTCCGTATTAATGTAACACCCGCGAACTAAAATACACACTCTCACTCACACAAATTGTTTTATTTTCTTTTTCTAACAGATATTTTATACTAACCAGTCAGAAATTCAATATTAATAATAGAATCTTGCCTCATTATTCTGACTGATGTCCTCCGTACGATTGTAAGAACCGCGAACAACCAAACACACATCCACACACACACACACACACACCCATACGCATATTAAAATAACTACTGTTCTCATCATTTTGATATAATGTTGTAACGGTTCACCTTTCCCGTACGCCGCGGATTAAGGCTCGCCGGTGCCAGGATTCGGGAGAAGGGGGAAACTCCAACTTACTTTACCTCGGTATAAGCGGTTTAACTAATTAGGTTTATTCAAGCGGTTATTATAATTGATATTTAACACTGAAAGCTATGTACAATGCAGCAGGCGGGAACGATGCGTACAGAGTTTCGCGCGTGAGCGGTTGTTATTCACAATGCGATATACAAACGCGGTGCGTACAGAGTTTCGCGTGCGGTTGGTGCGCGTGGAGCTCGGGTAGCGAGCGTGGCTCAAGCGGCTGTGTTCGGCAATCGCGAGGTTTGCATGCAAGTAAACTATGGTTATTCTAGGCGGACAGAACAGATCTTAAATGCTACGGGGTCGCGGGGCCTTCAATGTAGTTCCAACTGCCTGGCGGCCTTATCCTTAAAAGGACGAGGCGTCGGCGTTCTCGGCGTTCTATCCTTAAAAGGACTGACGCTCCTTCGTAGTCTGAAGGCCGTGTGTGAAGGTGGAATCGGCGCGACACTTAGCGGGAATCCTAATCTCTAATTAACTCTATAGTCAGAAGGCGCGATATATACAGTGCGGTTTTACAATACGGACAGGTCGCGGTATATACAATGCGGTCTTACAATAGGAACAGGTCGCGGTATATACAAACGGTGCTAGAGTCTATCAGGAGACCGGAGCGGTCTTACTGGTTACGGTATGTACAACGGTCTTACAACAGAGCGGTATTACAGTTTAACGGGTCGCGGTATTTAGACGGAAGGATACACGGAGACCAAAGTGGTCTTACGGTGGAAACGGTCGCGATCTATACAAACGGCCGTCCAGGTTGAACGGTGCGCGGAGCGCGGTACGGTCTTATAAACTAAGAGTGCGCCGTCCCAGCAACCGGGAAGCCCGGCATAACCACGGGTAGCCCGTGACCTGGTTTAACGCGAAGGATCGAGAATGCGCCGTCCCAGCAACCGGGTAGCCCGGCATAACCACGGGTAGCCCGTGACCTGGTTTAACGCGGGGTAGGATGCGCCGTCCCAGCAACCGGGTAGCCCGGCATAACCACGGGTAGCCCGTGACCTGGTGTAACGCTAGGTATCAGGGTGCGCCGTCCCAGCAACCGGGTAGCCCGGCGTAACTACGGGTAGCCCGTAGCCTGGTGTAACGCGGTATAGGTTTCGGATCAGGAGTTGTACTAGGTAGGACTCGGGATCGGGAACTGGTAACGCTACGCTCGCCGGAGCGCCTTATATACCGGCGGCCGGCCTCCCACTCGCGCGATTCCACGTGTGGTGGGGTGGTCCCTACGGTGGGGCCGCGACACGGGTGTGGGAGCTTAGGGACGCCATAAGCGCCGAGCCTCGAAAAGCGCGCGGTCGATCGGCCCGCTAGGCCGTTAGTAACGGTATCGTTACAATGTATACCAACGTAGTTTAATTTATTATGAATAAATTTATATTCTAATTTAAATCCAATCCCAGTTAGCCAAGTCTGTTCTAACAGATTTTGGCAAGGCCAGCTACAAATTATTGTCAGCAAAAAGGCTACGAATTGGGTACAAAAGTTGTTATTACCGATTAAGCTGGCAGATTGACGGCAAAAATTGAGCAAAGGTTGCCGACATAACCCGACAGTAAATTGGCGGCGGAAACCGAGCTTGCTGACATGGCTGACAGACTGGCATCAGATTGTCGGCACGAAATGATCAAGATCTGGCGTGCACAATCTAATGGCATATTGGCAGCAAAAACCAAGCAGAATATGACAAAGTATTACAAAATTCTATTATTTGAAATAGTATAGTTCAATCGTTTACCGCTATGCGGCGTGTTATTCATATCTATACTCGTATTCAAGTTTTTGTCATGAGTGTATATAAAGCCTGCAAAATGTGACTAATAATATTGTAATATATCTATCTCTATCAGTTCAATTTTTGATACGATGCCTGTACAGGATAATTCAAATATTGAACTGATTTTTGGAAAATCGAACAAATAATTGTTCGATTTTTACTTATTCGGGCAATTCCTGTCCAAAAAAATCTTTAATTTTATAAATCAAATTATTTAAATTTACCTATATGTTTTAACACATTAATATTATTATAGGTATACATAAGTATTATTATATATTAATACTGTAACTGATCTAATTTTTGCCGTCGAAAATTGCCGTAGATCTGCTGGGCATTTGGCGCAAATTTGTTGTCGGTCTGCGGTTGACAAACCTGCTCTCGATTTGTTGCGTCAATCTGTCGTCGCACTGCTAGTGACAGATCTGCTCTGGTGTTGTACCCAATTTGACATCAGGATATGATTTCAACTTTTGGTTGCAATTGGGGCGCACTCGAGGACACAGTAGGCCCTGAATTTGGCAGCCTCGTTCCACAGGGAATTGTTTGCCGTTTGTTAACAATCCGCAAGCAAATGGTTAGCTGGGATCTTTATTAACTCCTCTCATTCTCCAGTCAAAAGATCGCATCTGGTCCCATCCCGCGTAATAGAGATTAAATTCTTTTACCAAAAAGGGACCGCCGAGCGAACTTCTGAAAAACAGAGTAATAGCGACCCTAACGGTCGTTTACCTGATTTTCGGACCGTCAAGTTCGTTCGACCCGATTCTAACGCTTCGAGACGTTTAACTTCGGGATCATAAAGATAGTGGTTGCGCCCTTTCACTGACTCATCGTTCCTCGAGTCTGGACGTAACAATATCTTCGTTAGTTAATATATCAGGCAAACGTTCGACAGCAAAATCAGCGGTCATCGTCGCGATTTCGTACACTATTGAGAGCACGCGCATTAGATGCACCGTACAATAGAAGATCCACCGCGATTAAAAACTGCTCATCTGCACTTTGATATCGAATGGGTATCGATTATAATATTACTTAACAGCGCACCGCGAGCTCAAGACTGTTTCTTAGCCGAGTATCGACCGCGATGTGAGAACGTCGAATTCCAATGCCGCAACTTCGACACAATTACCCAAAAAAAGGACTCCGCAGATATCAATAAATAATACGACAACACGTCGAGCGCGTGATTGACACGTGCGAGCGCGAAAGGTAGCGATTCGTGGTAAAACGAAACCACTTGATCGATCGAGGAATTCGCCGTATGGTCTCATAATAATGCTACTTTCAATTTGATTTTAAATTTCATATACTTAATAAGTAAGAGGATAAATCCTAAACAATTTGTAATAAAATTATTAAAATGTATTATATTGTATATATTATAGTGTATATATGTAGAATAAAATAGAATAAAGATTGATTTGTCTATACAGATATCAGATATATTTTGTCAATTTAATTTAATTAAGAAGATCTAGAATAATCATAAAGTATAACTTTAAATTTAGAAAGAATCTCTAAATAATTATAAAATATAAAATACTTTTTTTCTCATAATAAATTAGGATGAAGCAATGATATATCATATATTACAAAAAATACATTACGACATATAGGGTGAAATAAATGAATTAAAAAGTACTATTAAAACGTATTTAACGTTTACAGTTGGAATTTTTAACACCATATATCATGCATGCCCTGTCTATTCACAGCGTAAATCACCACTGATTTTTGATGAAATATATCATGTAAATGTAATTACTACGTAAGGACGATTGATAGTGGAATAAGTCTATTGGAGAAAACGTGTCAACAATAGTACCTCACAATGTGGAAATCTATTGTCTCATATTTACTACATTATAACAGTTTCTTAATAACTGTTATAAGGTGATTCCGTAAAATACATGTTTTTGCTAAAAAAAGAATTTGTAATTACAAGTTATAAATATTGAGAAAGTTGTAAAAGAAAATTATTTTGCGTAATTAATACAGCATTGTATTGAAAAATAAATTTCTGCGTCAAATCAATTTATGCAGCATTTGGAGAAAGATAATTGGTTAATAAGGCTCCGAAACTTTAATAAACACAAAACCGTAATTAGGAAGGCAATGAGGAGCCAGGCGCGCTGGAATTACAAAATGATTTATTTAGGGATCAGCATCCTTATCAACTCCAGCTGGATCAAATGCAGGTGAATTTTTATTCTTAGCTTTATATCTTGTTTCTTTATACATTTTTTTTTATATGAATACAATAATCCCAGCAAAATAATTCAATAACTTGATTTAAATATTGATTTTTTAATAAAAAAATAATCATTTAATAACTTTAAAAATATTGATTTTTAATAAAAAATCCAAAATAATAAAATAGAGCCCAGCCAATTCGCAAGTATAGAGCATAATTTCCAATAACTATATTTCTAATTGTAATTATATAATACGTTGGCGTAATTTTTTGATATCATTATTTTTCTAGGAAATTAAAACAACTACTTTGTATAATAGTTTTTTTAGTTAAAATGTTTTTATTTAAATAATAATAAAAAAAAATATTTAAAAATAATACTGTTTTTTGCATAACACTTTCACATGGTGCGTGCAACTGAGAAAATTTTTGTCTTTCGACAGATATTTATCTAAGTTAGACAAAAATAAAGATGAACAGAAAAATAAATATTTATCAATACGGAATATATTGGATAATGAAATGAAACAGCTCACGACTTTTATGGCACATGAGACAGGAAGCAGTGATTCAATCGCGGATTTCTTCAATATGTAATACTGTCAATCGACTGTATTATTTTAACATGTATTATTTTAATATACATTACAAAAGTAAATTATATATATTGTGACGTGACGTTTTTGGGACGTCCGTCACAAGGGTCGAATGACCCGATCGGGGGCGGTTTTTCGGGGGCCTGCGTCCTCTCTATTTAGAGAGAGAGCGGCCCAATCGTCAGGTCGACGAGATCTGACTTTTGGTTAGTAATAGTTATCGCAAATGTAAGCTCGAGATGAGCCCGCGAGTTGGTTGTCGGCACGAGATCGAGCGGCGGGATCCCATCCGGCGGAAGGAAAGGAAGAGAGAAGAGCGACGGCCGAGAGCGGGAGTCCAGGACACCCGGGAAACAGGAGACGTCAGGTCATAGTTGTCTAGTATTAAAAACATTTTATATGGCTGACAAACATCGCTGCCGGTAAATTTATATTTCTTATGGCAGGAAAGGAGCGCGGAGGGCCGGAATAATCCGGTCAAAGGGGTGGCCACTCCACCCGCACGAAGCGAGGGAGTCCCAAGGACGGAGCGGCGAGCGGACTCTCAATCCGGAACCTATCCAACCAGATAGGAAAGAGAGCCGATCGGGCGCAGCCGTAAGCCCACACCTTGAAGCCAAAAAGCCGAAAATCTTAGGAACTCCGGGGCGATGAACCCACCAACACGGCCGTGATGACAACAAGGATCGCAAGGATCGCAGGACGGCCCTGCGTAATGCGAAAGCGCCACAAGTGGCGCGATAGCGATTTATCGCGCCGGCGTGTCTCCTGCGGGACTCTCGCTCGGCACTGTTCGGCGAGCTATCTGAGAGGACGCAGGTTTTCCGAGGAGCGAACGTAATATTAGACGATCGAGGAAGCACCGAGAACTTCCTGCCGGTGGGACGAGCGTCGCCGACCAATTTTGTTGCCGAATAATTGTAAGTAATTAATTCGGATGAGTCGCGCCCTTAATAGTTGTCGAGCCACGCGTTTTGGTGAATTAACTTTGTGAATATTTGTGGTAAATTACGTCGCACGGCCGACGGGCACACGTCGCTCATCCGAATTAGATATAATAGGCTCTCTCTATTCATTTCGCCGCCGCCGACAGTCAGTAATGTTAGTCTCGCGTTTGTAATTAGTACGTGTTGTAAAGTATCGGGATTTTCACGCTCGCGCGATCGATATTCCGGATCGCGCAAAGTATTGCGTCATACGGCTCGTACACCACAGTCGTTACCGATAGTTTCCGGATTATTTCTGTGTATTGTTAGCGCGTATCTTGTATGTATTGTAAGAAATTAGAGTCAGGAAAAAGCGAAGTCCTAAAAATTTGTGCAAGAACTCTATCGGGTGTCGTTGAGCCCGCTATTAGTTTACGCGAGTTATTCGAGTTATATCCTCGGTATTTCAACGCAAAGGTCATCGTCATTGTTATCGAGACATATGTCGGCTTACCGTGAGCCGGACCAACGGGCCGATTCGAGTCGCACACTCTAGAATTTTCTATTAAATCGAAGCGGATTCACGGGCGTGCGTAAAGTAGTTACCGGCGCATTCGAGAGATTTCTTTAGTTGTCGCGGCCTAATTAAGTCTCGTACGGCGGAAATCCTCGCGGCCGAAAAGTCGAGTCAAAGTGCGTAAGGCGCCTGGTAATTTAATACTGTTGCGCACGGTCGTGCCGATCTCCGCGAAAATTAATATATCTAATTCGCCTGTAAAATAACTATTGTCATCAAAGGCTACTATTTATGTGAACTGCTCTATACTCTTGTTTCCTTTTTAATATATTATTGTTATCTTTATTGTTAACTTATCAAGCGCTCATTTTCGCTCCCGTGTTCTCGACTCTCAGGATTTCTCCCGTCTCCCCCGAACTTCCCCCTCTACCATTTCGGGTATACTGAGTGGCCGCGGAATTTTGCCGTTGCGTTAATTATCGATCTCGAAATTGTCTTTTGGTGTTGCGTTTATCGTGAATGGTGCGGCCTACCGTACCTGGCGCCCAACTCGGTTATTTGGTGATATATTGGCTTCTTCGGGATATCGGGATCGATATTCGAGGTACGCGCCGAAGGTGTGCCGTGGGCACCGAAGAACCGCCCGCCGAATGAATAATAATTATTAAAAATAATTACAAAGAAAAAATACGGTTACAATATATATAAATTAATTTAAAAATTTGATATGATTGGAATAACGGATCAAAAATTTTAGATAAAGTATTAGAAGAACCTTTTAATTGTTACAGAATATATACGTTAATTAATTAATATAACACAGATAAAAAACACACATACAATTTTAATTATTAATAAAATATGTAAAATAATTCTTTTTAAATTTTAATGAGAGAGAAAAAAATGCAGAATATCTAGGAGAGCATGATCTCTCATTGCATTTATGATATTGGATGTTCCTGAGGCTAAGTATCACGCACCTTAGTTACGCGCGTCCGGCGATTCATTGCTAACATGCGAGCGATAAGAAGAGAGCAGTGAGCGTCAGTCATGAAAATTGGGCCGAAAATTGCAACTAATACCCATCTCTAATTTAGGATATTAAATACCACGTGTAAAGCAACGCATACGTCAGTTATTTTATTAACAGTAATGCATTTATGAGAAGTTGCGGAGAGTAAAGCCGTTGTTCTTACATCACGATGGAAATCAAAGAAGAGCGCGCAAGGTGCGACGACCCACATTCTACGCGATGGCATTTTTGAAAACGTCAGGGGAAAGAAAGAGAGAATGGCCAAACTGATCGAGAGCTCCCGTATACATCGCGCTCGTTAAGCGGCACAACGCGATTCCTCGAAATATCGTGCCGGTCTTAAATCAAGTCCTTCTGCCTCCGACTTCGTGACTGACTTTGAGCCGAGTCCATCGGTCCGTACACACGTAAAACAAAAGAATCGTTAACGTCCACCGGATCTGGTTGGCGCGACGCGGCGCACCGGACGACGCGCGGCATTCGCATTCAAATGAGCTATTGCCTATTGCAAAAATGACAACGAGACCAAACAAGCAAGCGCAACCAATGTCCGAGCGCGATGCGCTTGAAGAAATAAGGGACCGGTTTGACGATCGCGAGACTAAGCAGAATACTGCTATTTTATAAAGCAAAAATTTGCATTATGTAAAATTTTTCTAACTCTGGAAACGAAAATATCAATGACTGCCTTTGTTAAAAGAGAGGAGAAGGTAAGAAGGTAAGTGCGCAGAATAGTCGAAAACATTCTCCGGCGATTTATCTGCTATTATCCAGGACGATCCGCGACAATCCGTTTAATTTAATCCACGCAATCGTCGACGTTCGCAAGTTGACTAGGACGGGTAAAAAGAATGGTCAAATGGACGATTCGCGTTGCTCTGCAGCGTGCACAGAGAGCTCGGGATAGAGTAGTAGTAGTAATAGTCGTCGATGGCACGGCGAAATTGGCCGGTGCTCATCTCCGCCTGGAAGCCAAGCTCCTCCGAACGTGATTAGCATATGCATGAGTCGACCGATCGACCGACCGACCGACCAACCCTCTTCCATTGACCAAGCGCATATCAGCGTCAGTGTTCTCCAACCACCATCCCTCATCGTCAGTATATGAGCGCAGGGACGTCTACGCATGCCCATGAACCCCTAATCAAAGTTGATCTCTTTGTGAAATAGAGAAAAAAAGAGAAAAAGACATCGTCTAAAAAGAAACAAATACTTTGCATAACGAGACAGTAAAATTTACATTATTTTAGGTATAAATATATAAGAGTATTTTATATATATATACAGTGATAAAAAATATAGTTGAAACTACTATAAATTCACTATAACTTATAGTATATGGTTGTATATAGTATATAATACATGTATATATGGTTGATATTACTAGTATTATAATAGAATTCACTATAAAAATGATGATGATGACTATAAAAATGAGTATTCTGACTATAACTTTTTTATTATGTAATTATAGTCAATTTTATCATCGATTTTATTATCAGTGTGTATATATATATATATACACATGTATATTACTTAATATAATGTTTTTATATACTATCGACACACGCATGAAATACTTAACAAATAATAGTACTTAGCAAATAATATTATTGATGCATAAAATACTTAGCAAATAATAGCATCTAGGCTACTCGCGGAGACATAAGATGGGGACGGTATTACTTGACTTAGAGCACCTAAATCAATCTTTTATATATTCTGATAGTATATTGTCTACAAATTATTTTAGTACAAAAAACTCGCAAATGCTCTTCTAGATATGTAGTTTCTATGAATGTTAAGCGGTTATCAATTATTAAACGTTTCTTAATTCTCGCATATATATGCAGGTTGAGTTTTATACACATATAGAAGAAATGTATAGAAGGATTTCGCGTGAGGAAACGTGAGAAAGTTCTTGGTACAATCGCGGTCAACCTCCCGCTTCTAGGTGCATTATGCAACCGAGAAAGAGCGATTCTCTGAAAGTTTTATCGAGCGTGCGCGATCCCTCAAGCTACACCGTAGAAATGCATACGTGCCGTATTTCGCGGAGTAAGAATAACGATCTCGTATATCGTGTACCAGATATTCAATGAATTTCCGCTTTCCTTCTGATCCTAAAATTAGTTGTTGAAGAAACAACATTTAGGTGTGCGGAGAATTTCTTACTCTATTTCGCTGCTCATTTTTGGAATACAAATCACATGTATCCTCAATTTAAATCTATCGCCTTCTCGATAAAACAATTTGAAATAAATTGAGTTCAATAAATTGAGTTCAATAAATTGATTTTTATTTGAGGTGAAATAATTAATTACAATTAAAGAAGACATGTTTAAATTTTATATGCGTTATATGTATATGTGTTTGAATATGTTTATAGTTTTCAAGCATTTTTTATTAAATTATCGCTAATAAATGAGATTTATCGATTATTTTTCAATGAGAATCTGTCTGCTATATCGAGGTAACAGTCACCTAGTACAGGGCGGTATGTATTCTGTATGGTTGCGCCACGTCACGTCGGGCGAGGGTATTCTCGCGACGTTAATTATGCGGCGGCGTAATTAAATAGGAGGTAATTGAGGGACGTAGAACGTATTATTGAAGTTTCTGATGGCGGCGGGACGGCTAGAACTCGTTGTTTGCGCGCTGGTGTTTGTAAGTGGCTGCGCGCGTACGTGAAACGACCATGTGCGGTACCGACCCTTGCCGCAGGATACAAGAAGGGCACAAATAAAAATCTTTAATCTACTTTTTAAAGAAAGAAAAATTATATAAAGTTGATTTAAATAAGATAAACTCAGACTATATAAACAATATAATTAATTACACATAGTGTTTAAAAAAATCTTATTTATGTTTATTGTTAAATCAGTCTTAGAATTACATATATTGTAATACAAGAAAATATTTAATATTTAATTTATATAAAGTGTTTGATAATTAAATTAAATATTAAAAAATTCTTTGCTTAAACGAAGCACGTACGACAATCGCGATTAACACGGCGCGCGTTACGAGCAAAGATTGATTAAAAATCGAAACGTATAAACGGATTCTGGAAACAGCAACTGCACGCAACTGTATTACTAGATAGCTAGCGCATATAACGCGGGTTTGAAAATTAGCGAGGGCGGCCTCGTAATGGGAAATGATTGGCCTTTAATTGTCCGCATCTGATCGGAAACGAGCCCTGCTCTCTACGCCATTTCGATAAGGTAATAATGAAAGCAACTATTAATTATTATTATTATGATTGACATTTTCCAAACTTAAATGGATATTTTTGATTTTTATATAAAAATAAATAATTTTTGTACACAAAAACAAGTAATGAACATATTATTAAAATATGAGCTCATGCAAATAGTTTTATTATAATGTGACGATGTTGCACATCGTATGACACACACATCGTTCGCGATAGGAAATTGTTCGCGGAGACATGAAGGGAAATTTTTCGTCGGCATTATCAGGACTAGTTGTAGGTCGAGGCTGTAAGGTGGATCTCTCTCTCGTTCCATGGTCATATTTAATTTAGCGGAGTAGTAAACTTCTCGCGTATAACGGGCTGCGCGGGAATATCGTTACAAGAAAATCCCGTGAGCGTGACAAACGAGAAGTCGTGCTCGGGCGTGAGACAATCATATTAGAGGCTTACACGCGCCCGCCATGCGCGGAGTTTGCGCTCGACGTACCTACGACCGCGTGTGTCTACAGCGATCGGTTTACCCGCTGGCTACGTAACTCCATTCCCGTCGATTTATAGTTTCACGTACTTAAAATTGGGAATTAGCGTCGCGAACTTCAGAAATATAATTCAGAAACGCGCCGATCGCGTAAAAGCGCGACGTGATCTCGAAAGACATAATTTCCCTTGATGTCTCTCGAGATGCGACTTCGGAACGTAAAGAATAACATTAAATACGGAAGGCTTAAAATAAACATAAGAGATGTTATTGGAACATGACAACTCAGTTATTTTCTCAATTTTTTTTTTCATTGCGGAAAAATTTATCTCGGAAAATTTTTAATATCCATTATTTCAAGTTTTTTTATTATTTAAAAATATTTATCAACAAAATGATTCTTTCGACAGTAATTTTATAATTCGCATTATTTTACATATGCATCTTTGCCGGAAAAAGTTGCATATATAAAATAATGTAAATAACAAATCATCATTCAGTCGCTAAGTAGTGCTCGTAAATCTCGCATTGAGCTTACTTCTCGTTCGATGACTTAATTGCGGAGCAGCACTTAGGAAGTAATTAAACGTCCGATGATTATCTATTTCCTGCATCGTCCTCCATCTCCCCCCTCACCCCCTCACCCCGTCTTTGCACAATGACGATGCACCACCGCCAGTCGAACCGGAAATTACCACGGAATCGAGGCTAGCTCGCGCGCGAATACACTACGCACAAACGCGATGTGTACCTAACGCGTGTGTACCGTACGTATTGATGAGGGATGAGGAAGAGGAGAGTGAGGAAGGTGGTACGCGCGATACCTGCACGGTAAATTAATGCGAGCAAGGAAGGAGGGTGTAAACCCTTTCACAAATGTGTGGCGCACCCGACTCATGCTCGCCATCAGACACACAAACGATGCTTATCGTGGCGCGAGCGCCGGTTTGATCACAGCGTAGAACTTAAGTTCTATGCATTCGACAGTCGACACTCGATGCGTCGACGTTGTTAGGGAAGGCTCGTAATCGCCGTAAATTTCAAAAGTGGTTATCGATCGACGGGCAATTCTTTGAAGTCTCAATTTCTCCTCGCGTCACCGACCTAGAGCTTTTACGCGCACGAATATGAAGTAGCCATAAGACAAGATGTTTAGAAAGAGATTTTTTTTTAATATTGTGCTTTTGATACAATTAACAAATAACTTCTTTGATTAGAAACAGCACTATAGAAACATTACAGTAAATTTATGACAGTCATATGTATAACATTGATTAATCATCTAAACCAAGTTGAAGCTTATCGATACATATATTATAATAGCGCTTAATACGGAAGATGCTAGAAATGCTTTGAAGCGTTTGAATGACCAAAAAGAGTAAAGATTTCTTTATTCTGATTGTTTAATGCAATGCTTCGAAGCATTTCTAGCATCTTCTCAACCGCAGTCCTCGTCGAACAATTCAACAATTATGATTCTGTTTTAACAAGGAGCCAGAATAAAAAAGCCAAGATGACTGCAGGACTAAATAAAATTTTAAATTCTGTAGAAGATCAAACGATGATAGACCCAAGGGAGTATCTTGCTGAATTAAAAAAACAAAAAACTTATGAGTCAGATACATACGAAAAAAACCGGATAAGATTATCGCTAAAATTGGAACGGGAAAAAAATCCGCACAACGCTTCTCTATGGATTACCTCCATACAGGAGGAAGAAAAGGTAGGAAACATCCGATTATAAGAGCCTAAAAAATCATGCGGATTGCTCTGGCGTGCGGTAGAATACTGCCCAGCTAGTGCAAATTTGTGGCTCGCTCTCGCTAAATTTATTTTAAAGTCGGATAAATGTATGAGTTTACTATGAAAAGTCTTTGAGTTTTGTAATTATTCTCAAAAATTATAATGTTATGAGAAAGAATTTACCCTACTTTGAAAGTGAACGAGATTCATATCTCCTTGTCCTTTCACAAATGAAAACGTTTCGATATTAGCTACTGAGTTTCCTCAACTTCATTTACGACTTCATCCGCCGATCCTCGTTATTAAATTAATCTCCCTACATCAAGGAAGGGATCTAAGATCGAGCCATGCAATCTATCCCGTAATCCGGAATCTCGCGAGGGGTGAAATATCCGGCGAGTGTACACGGGATGAATTATTCAGCGCGACGTAGATATTTAAAAGTTTTGCTTTCTCTCTCTCTCTCTCTCTTTCTTTCTTTCTCTTTTTGTGTTTGGCTTTTCGGAAAAAATCGGATCGAACGTGGCGAGAATCCCGGCGCGCCGGCGGCCTGGTACCTTTTTTTCATCCCCGGGCAGGCTCACAAACTTGTTCTTTAACTCGTGGTCGGAACAGACGGACGTGAGGGAGAATTTAAGCGATCGATCTTTTACTGTGTGTTGCGCAATGAAAATTGCTAATTCAGACAAATAAAAGTGAAATTTAATCTCATGATAAAAATTATACATTTTAAACCATTATAGAAACTTAATCACAAAAATTATTCCCGACGAAGAAAAAAATAATGATAAACTTTATAACCATGTTAATGTGTATGTATAGATGGATAATTCAAATCTATTATAATATTCAAACCCATTATAATATCAAAAAAGATAAACAAAATTATAGTTATCTGAAAACTATGTTGCATTATTATATTGTATTATAACTTGTGTGTGCTTAAAAAATAATTATATAAGAAAATATCCACACATACGATCTTTTTACAAATTATATAAAGCAAGCTATCAATCCACCTGCGCTGTTTGTCTTTCAAAAAAGATATTGATACTGTATCATTAGGAAAGTACGCGGGCTCGTATATTAATTCTCCAACGTGGATATGGAAAATGAAAGGGAATCGGCAAATATTTTGGCGTGCACCGTGGAGATACATCGACGGAATTCATCGGCCGACAAAAACTATGATACGCGCTTCAGATTAAATGCACAATGCGCCAACGTAGCCAAAGGCATGGATTTTTCCAAACATTTGTTTTTTTGTCGGATATAATCCAACGTGCTTTTATGAAATGCCTCTGATGCATTTCGAATCCGCATAGTCATTGAAAAGAAGCGGCGGGTTCGTTGCGCAAATATCGTGTTGTAATTTTTATGAATGATGCAGATCTTCCAAGCTGATATTCATTTTAGAAGATGAACCTGAACAGTTTCAGCGCGTAATATTCCTATAATGCGCTTGTAGATCTATATAATCGAGAATAGAAAAACAAGGTGATAATTCCAGAATTGATTTCAAAATAATAAATTGTAATTTTATATTATTTCTCTAATTGATCGAGTAATTATTTTATTCTTTAATATTTCTTAATAAGATGTAAAATTCTTATAAATCTTTGATTACAAATAGCTCACAAAAACATTGTATTATTCAAAGATACATTGCTTACCATTTCTGATATCCTTAGAATTATAGAATGTCTCATGCGTATGCACAGAACATTAACAGACATACATGATAATATATTATACATATGAGGAAACACACCAAATATAATGTTGCATATATGAGAAGAATCCAGAAAATCCATAACAGAAAACTTTGCGAATCATTTTCCAATAGGTGAAAAAGCAATTTGATAGTTTGATACATAATTCCGTAATATTTTCACAATATAAAATTTTTCGACCCATTAAAGATAAATCGAGGTTACGTAACATACGAGAGAAACAAATGCAGTAACATAGTAACATATAATTTTTTATATTAACTTTTTGCAAAACTCATCACAACATATTATCTTTATAACATGACTTCTTTTTATTGCTTCTAATTTAAAAAAGTTTTGAAAACAAATAGAATATACAACGTGAAGCGTAAAAATTATATTTAATTTAATATATTTTAATTACATTCAACTCTCTTTTTCAAATGACAAATGGATGCAAAAATAAATTTATAATTTTTTTGTCTGTAACTGACACTTTTTTGTAAAGAAAGTTTGATGATATTGTCAATATAATGGATTTTTTCAATATAAAGACAGCGCGTTTGAATTACACAACATCGCTTTTCCATGTAAAGCCATATTTTTGTCTCACAAATGCAGAACTCACGCATGTATATTTTTGTTAAAATCACAATTTCGAATTAAGTCACGCACCACCGGTGCGAGAAACGATGATGTAAAATTCTATATTTTACAGCGTACATTGGAGTTTCAAAAAATCAATAGTTGTGTTATCGCGATATAGTTGAGAGGAAGAGAGAAAGAAAGAGAAGGGCTGCTTTTTTGGGACGGAAATTGTATGCCAATCTCGCGAGACAATTACTATGAGTGTAGCCAGGTCAAAACGGTATCTTTGCGTATTCCGTCGATCGATAGCCCATCAAAGCGATTAAGCTACTACTCTTCAATCAGTTTTCCATTTGCATCGACTGTGCTTTTTCCGGACAACAGGGTAGATTACTTTTTCAGGTGGCTTACTCGATACTGATAAAGGGACATTCGATTCGAAGTGACGTGCGAAAATGATCGATAAGTTAATACGCTCTTTAATCGTGTAAGAAAATTGAAAGTAAATTTGAAATTGAGACTTTGATCACTATGTTATGTCTTTTTTGTCTTCTATAAAATATAATATTTATCATGATTCGTATATATCATTTGTCACTCCGTGGAATGATCGTAAAACTCATTGTAAAACGGAATAGAAACTATATTGGAAATTTCATGCTAGATTTTCGATTGGTTGAATTATTTTATCTTATCTTTCTAGCTGAAATTTCCCCCTCATATTGAAATATACAACATTAGATGTGGACATATTTTCCATCAAGAATGCTTAAGACATTGGCTTCAGCAGTAAGTTTTTGATAAAAAATTATATCTTTTTCTAATTCTAATTCTTCTTTTCATGTCTGTAATACAGGGTTTGAGGGTTTCATATATATATATATATATATATATATATATATATATATATATATATAACATTAACATACTTGTTCAATCTTTACAACAATATCGTTTAAAATACAAGGTGAAAGAATATGTCAGTAAGCCAAAGGAAAATCAGTTTTTGGAAGAGCTACTAACAATTGTGACGCAGTACTTTCAACCATGCAAACATACTGCGCAGGAGACTATCTTTTATAAGTCAGTACAGATAGTAGCATATGCCGATGACATAGATACAGTGGCAAGATCCAGAAAGGATCTGAAAAAAATATTTAAAACTATACCAAAGCAAATAATGCAATGGACCCCTCACGATAGACGGAAAAAAAGGCCGACCTAAATGCATTTTAAACCAAGAAATGTTGTATAAATTTTACGAAGACGGTCACGGAAGAAAGCGTTTCCGAGAACAACACTTTCGCTGTCTCATTGTCAGTCGTCTCTATAACGGTGTGACTTCAAACGTGTGAGCCTTGTATCGATTCAGCATTTTAGTAAATATTTCTTTTTAACTTGAAAAATAATGAAACTTATTAATAAAATTAATTTTGTTTAATTATTTTTCTATACACCACAGAATAGAAGATCAAGAAAGTTAAGTTAATAAGATTTTATAAAATTCAGTTTAATTTTATATATTTTTATAGTTTAAATTTATCATAAATCAAGAAAAATGTATATAAAATGCTCAATTTGCTTACAATTGTATACATCATCTGATGAAATATACAATATCAGATGTGGACATATTTTCCATCAAGAATGCTTAAGACATTGGCTTCAGCAGTAAGTTTTTGATAAAAAATTATATCTTTTTCTAATTCTAATTCTTCTTTTCATGTCTGTAATACAGGGTTTGAGGGTTTCATATATATATATATAACATTAACATACTTGTTCAACCTTTACAACAATATCATTTAAAATACAAGGTGAAAGAATATCTCAGTAAGCCAAAGGAAAAGCAGTTTTTGGAAGAGCTACTAACAATTGTGACGCAGTACTTTCAACCACGCAAACATACTGGGCAGGGAGACTATCTTTTATAAGTCAGTACAGATAATAGTATAAAAAAAAAATACGCCAAGTATATAAAAAAATCCCAACATGTACGCAGAAAAAGTTTAATATCTATCCCTACAAAATAACTTTTAAAAAGTTTTTCCTTGAAAAATAATTTTCATATAAAATAAAAAATTAAAAAAAGATTTTCCTCTAAAAAATAACTCTAAAAAATAAAAACCTTTAAAAAATCAAAAATCAAAACTAAATGAAATCAATAGTTAACTAGTCAAGTAGTTAGAAGCAATTCAGTTTATAAAAATTTGTAATTTGAAATAGTATTTGTCATAAAATCAATCTTGTATTTATAGAAATGTTATAGACAGATTCACAGATTCACGGGTTTCTATGAAATTAAAAAACACATTTTATTTTTATTAACAGAAATCTGGTTTTCAAAATAAGTTCAACAATTTTGAATATTGTATATCACAAATTACACTATTATAGAGTTTATAAGGGTATTATATGCTATAATATCAAATCATATTGTTGATGTTAAGTGCGATTAAAATTCCTTTGATTTGCAGAAAGTATATCTTACAGGATGTATAATTTGAAAGAAAATTTTTCGTAAACTCAAAGTCGCATAAAACAAACTTACACCAAAGCAAAGTATAAAAATTTGGCGTGCCCGGGTCGTATTAAAATATATGGTTCCAGATTTGTATCATACAATATTTCATGTTATATGAAAATTATTGCATATATATTTTTAGAAATTAAAATAATTTTATATATTTATAATATATACACGTCTTAATGCGACCCGGGGAACGCCAAGTTTTTATAATTCATTTGTTCTGTGATTGATAATGGCTGCGTTTCGATATTCACTGTCAGCACTGAAAATCTATAGTTTACGTTACGTGCACTATATATGCTTTATGTTTATTATATTTAAGTATTTTTTTAAGAATTCAATTCATTTGTTCTGAGATTGATAAATGCTTTATGTTTACTACATTTAAGTATTTTTTTAAGTATTCGATTCATTTGTTCTGAGATTGATAAATGCTTTATGTTTATAACATTTAGGTATTTTTTAAATATTCGATTTATTTGTTTTGTAATTAATTACATACACATATGCTATTGACAAGCTGGAACAAATTTTTATATATACTTGGCGTCGCGACGCTACCGCGTCGCTTGATATGCCGGTGAACTAGATACAGTGGCAAGATCCAGAAAGGCTTAAAATAAAAGAAACATTTCTCTTGTTCTAGAACAGGCAAGCAGGAACATAGGACTGACCATCAATCAGTCAAAGATTAAATATATATTTCCGGGAGAGCGCACAGAAAGAATATGCCACTATCAATAACGGTGGGTGAACATGAGTTCGAAAGAGTGGAAGAGTTTAAATATCTACCGCCTTCGACGGTAACACAATCCAACGATGCTACATGTGAAATAAATCAAAGACTGGTGGTCGCTAATAGAGACTGCTTTGCATTAATAAAACTACTCCGCTCAAGAATATTATCTTATGTTGCTAAGATAACCATATGTAAAATTCTCATAAGACCGGTGCTTACATACGCAGAAACGTGGCCATGAACAACAAGAGATGTTGGATGCATTCGAGCGAAAACGAAAAGTGCTCCGCAGAATAATAAGCTCACTTTATGAGAAAGGAGGATGAAGAAGACGACACAAGTTATATTCTATACATAAAGATCCGCCTATTAAAAGAGTAATAAAATCAGCAAGACTGAGATAGGCAGGGTATGTGGCGCGGATGATTAACACAGAAATACTTAAAAAATATTAAATGACACTCCCGGGGAATAAAGAAGACGCGGACGACCGAGAAGTAGGTGGCAAGACAGAGTTTGGGAAGACATGCGGAAAATGGGCTATAAGAATTGGAAAGCACTGGTACAGAACTGAAACAACTGGCGGCAAATAGTAGAAAAGGCCAAGATTTATAATGGACTGTAGAGCCACGAAAAAAAGGTGAAGAAGAAAATTAGTAGTATTTGAAAGAGAGAACAAAAGGAATACAGAAACTTTCATACTAACATTGTATTTTAAAATTTATTCAAATGACAAAATAGAAGAATATTTTCGAGAAGAATATGATTTGTGGCAAGTTATCATATGCGAGACTCAACAAATTGATAATAAGAATGTTGTTTTAATAATTATCGATGAAGTTTCAATGATTTCAAATATCACTTTAATGTACATACATCTTTGATTGACAGAAATATTTAATACAACGGATTGTGATAATGGATGGATTTTTTGGTAAAAAACACATACTTCTTTTTGAAGATTTATTGCAACTTCCATCTGTGAAATAAAAAATAATCACAATAATTTACAAATTACAAATTAACGTGCAGCAACAAGGTAATAACTCTTATCGAGATATATTAACCAAAATTCGAGTTAGAACAATTACAAATTTTAACAAATTTAACTATTTTAAAAACGAAGAAAATGGATTTTAAAGAGATTATGTGATGGCTGATTACAAAAATTATGTGCAACACTTGCTCACAGATATAGTTTGTTTACTTCCAACTAATGTATTATGTGATATATTGAATACTGCAATATTAAATCGTATTTCCTCAGATAAAATAGAACTTGTACCTCAAGATCTGAGAGTGTACACCATATATAAAAATAAAATTATGAAAATATTGATAATGATGATGAAAATAATTCTTGAATAACTGGATAAGCAAGAATAATAATTATAAAATTAGGAGCACGTATAATGATTAGAAGAAATATATTAATTTAGGCCTTATGAATGGTATAATTGGTACAATTGCATCAATTATACGAAGCACCGATAACAATGAAATAGAGAATTTAAAGATAATAGTGTCATCGGGAGTATAGCATATTATAAAACGTTTGAACGTTAAATTTAAAGTAATGGATAGAGCATTTATTATTAAGGAAACAATTTCCGATATGTTTATGTATATCAATGCTTCCGCCTGAAATAATGGAAGAAATCTTCCGCCATACCGATTATGGATCCTTATTAATTTGCTAATTGATATGCAAATATTGGAAAATAGAAATACAGAGATCTCTTCCCAGTCCGTACCTCTTGTCAGAGGATGGCGACCTTTCTACATATATCTACGGTGTGCGCCCGCAGACATATGGGACCTACAGTTTAAAGCGGGGAGCACACACTTTTGCATAAGCACATAATCATAAGTATAAGGAAATTGATTGGTCCATTTCCTTATGCATAAGGAAAAATTTAGATTAAAAGGCGGAAAATTTATATCGTTTTTTTGTTTTTAATTCTGTTAAAACAAAAAACATTCTTTTTGGATCGGCATTCGAATTTGGGAGTGATCTAATAGCATTCAAAAGACGGTTGAGATTGGGATATTTATCAATATTAGTGGAATACTGACTATGTAAAATTTATTTCCACATATCATCAAAGCTTAATTTTAATAGCTTTTCCTTTTCTGTTATTGTAAAATCTAGATGTAAAGTAAGCCATTCTTTCTTCAAACCGTTTTCGTCAAAACCGCCAAGAGTTTCAGCGATAAAAGAAACATCATTGAATGATGTTTTTCTATCAATATCTGATAATGCTAGATTATATTCAAAAAAATTTAATTTTGATAAAAATTTATCATTAATTGGTAATCTTTTATAAATTTTCTCGGCGGCAGTTACATAAAATTGCAAACAATTTTCTCGAACATTTGCAATTATATCTACATGTCTTTCCTTCATTAATTCGTCGAGATATTCTTCACATTCAGATCCAAAAGAAACTTCTTCTAATAATTTTTGATTCTCTTTTTCATCAAATTTGATATCATTACATAAATTATTCAAATGCTCTGGCTTTAAAAAGTCTTTACAAACTGTGGTTAAAAGTTCTACTGACTTTGGCTGCAATAAATTTATTCTAGTTTCCACAACTTGGAAAAATGCATTAAATGAATTTAAAAAATTTTAAATATGCTGTAAAAATAAGAAATAGGCTTTTATATCTAGATCTTGCATCATAGATAATAAATTTGTTCCAGACTTTATTTTTTCGCTTATGATAATTTCATTCAGAAATAACTTGATAGTATCCCAAGACTCAAGAAGTCTTTCAACACATGAATGGTGAGAAAGCCACCGTGTATCAGACAACTTTAAAATTTTTAAGTTTGTTTCCTGAAAACATTTACAGAATATTCTTGATAAATTGCCGAACGTTTCGGACTACTGTTAATAAAATTCGCGATTTTCTTTTTAAATTCCTTGCAATAGCCCGGTATTTTAGCGCATACGGCATGCGCAACTAATGCAGTGGAATGACAAGGACATAGAAGTGTAATTAAATTTTTATAAATCTCTTCCAGCTTTTTTTTAAATGAAAAATGTTTTCCTATCATTACGGACGCATTGTCACATGACAAAGCAACAATATTTAAAAATGGAATATGCAATTTCCACATTTCAGCTTTAAAGGAATTAAACGATTTTTCTGCGCTGCAATCTCTCGCATCAATATTAATTAATTTTACTAATTGCGAGCGCATGTTTAATGTTTTCGAATCAACATACCGAACAAGAAACGTCATCCACTTTTCATTTGAAATATCAGATGTTTCATCAATAAAAATTGAAAATTTAGTATTTTGAATGCTGTTGACTATACGATCCGTCTCAATCGGACATAACACATTTGAAATTATATTTGTACATTTTGTTCGGCCCATACTCATCTTTTTCAAAACATTATAATCTTTTCCTATTTCTTGGAAAAGAGTAAGAACATCTTTTGCCGTTTGATGTAAAATATTTTTATCAGCAATTAACGCGGCATAGCGAATTTCTGCTGATTTCTTTCGCTCTTCAAATGACAAAAGTGATTCGTTTACATTCATATCTTCACTGGATTTGTTTGTTTCATTTTCTTTACATTTTATAATATGTTTCTTGGATTCTGCGGAACGATAGATTTGAGACAAACCACCAACAATAGATATATTACAAAACGTCATGTGACACTTCGCGTAGCCATGGCTTAAACAAATCGATCTCTAACCATTGTTGTTTAAAACGTTTTCATGGTATTATTGTATTTAAACTTATATTGTTATTATTTGATAATAAAGATGCATTTTCCTTGTGACACGCAGAATCCGCATGTCTTATTATAACGTGCAATAAACTGCAGGAAAAATTTTTGTTACACGTAAAACAATGAAAAAGGCTATCATCAAATGATACTTTGCGTATCCAAGATTTAAATCGATCATCACTAAGCCAAGCTTCTGAAAAGCTTTGCTTAGATTTCTTTCTTAATGTATCACACATATCTATATAGAATTTTCAACAACAAAGACCCTAACATGAAGAATGAAACAGATAAAAATATAAATAAATTTGAGACTTACAATTGGGATAGTTCCAACTTCCTGAAGACCAAGATTTCACACAAGAGCACTGTTTAGAGAAAGTTATTAAAATGAAAGGTAGCAGCGTAAAGAATTCGAGATAAATTTGAATTGATATAATCGATTTATTAATTCTGTGCCCGCGTATTATTTATCTCAGTGCTGGGATTTACTTGCACATTTCGGCCCGATTCCGTGGCTCACGCCTATTGCCCCCCACTCACCGCTCGTGTGTTAGCAACGAGTCGCCAGATACGCGTAACTAAGGAGCGCGACGCTTTGTCCCAGGAGCGTCCGTATATAAGAATGCCCAAATATAATAATAAGACAATACTTTTCTATAATTAAAAGTTTTTCTTCAATATTTTATATCAATGAAATATAAAATATTGAAGAAAAACTTTTAATTTTGAGAATTTTTGCGGAGCATTTAGAAAAGTATTGTCTTATTATTATATTTGGGCATTCTTACATATGAACGCTCCTGAGACGAACCGTCGCGCTCCTTAGTTACGCGTATCTGGCGACTCGTTGCTAACGCACGAGCAGTGAGTGGGGGGCAATAGGCGTGAGCCACGGAATCGGGCCGAAATGTGCAAGTAAATCCCAGCAGTGATTTATCTAGTCGATGTTTCGGCGAGAAAAGAAACGAGAGCCTATTCTACATGTTTGAAAACGACGAAACTGTTCCGAGACAGCAACAAGAAAAAAAAAACACTTTGTCAGCTGATTTGGGCATATCGAGACGAGCGGACACGACGGGCTGTGCATCTATTTGTAAACACAAGCAGAAATCTGGTCGAGAGAAACAATGAACATATTAGACAATAATTCAGGTAAATATCTAGGATCTACTTTTAAAGCTGTTTAATATAGCTATATTTAATAAGTAAAGCTAATTTACTTTTAAAGCCAGCCATAAGGCTGTCGTTTGACCCGGATAATGGAGAGAGAGAGAGAATCATATATTATCGAATATGGACGATTAAATTGCCCGCATGCATCGGTTTTTGGAAATAAGGACGACAGTCCTATTTTTAACTTGTCAATGATCTCGGCAACAAATAAAATTACACATAGAGATAGATCTATTTATTTATAATTAAATCATTTGATTAATTTTTATTTTTCGATGATAATAATAATTTAGTATCGTTAGCATTTTTATTATAAAACATGACAATTTTTTTCTGGAAAAAAAAATGCTCGTATCAAGCACAAATCCGAAGTAAAGGATCATCTTCAGAATTTTCTGAAACGGTGTGAGAAAATTTTGACACGTGGCGTTCAAACCTTGAGGACGGATAATGAACTTGAATTTGTGAATCGGGGAATTCGCGAACTGACAGACAGCCACGGCGTGAAACACAAAAAGACTGTACCGTATAGCCCTGAGCAGAATGGGGCGGCCGAAAGGGAAAATCGCACTGTAGTCGAGGCAGCGAGAACTTTGTTGCATGCGAAGAAGCTAAGCACGAAGCTGTGGGTGGAGGCTGTTAATATAGCAGTGCACGTTCTGAACAAGACAGGGCCGAGCCCTGTGAAAGGAACAATGCCCTACGAGCTATAACACCGAAAACAACCTGACGTAAGTTATTTACGAGTGTTTGGAGAAGAAGTGTACACACACGTACCTAAAGAAAAGAGGCGAAAATGGGATCGCAAGGCCGAACAGGGTCGGTTATGACGAAGAGGCAAAGGGATACCGCGTCTGGTTTCGGCAACAAAATCAGGTTCATATCTGCAGGGACATCAAATTCACGAATTGACGTAGAAATGAAACCGAAACAGAGGAAGAAGACGATTACACACTTCTTGAGACACCAAAAGAAGAGGGACCGAAATAATATACGTCCAAAAAAAAACAACTATTGAAAGGGAAGAAAAAACTGATGCATTCAAATTCCTGGGTGGAATAAATAATGACGATATAGAAAAAGGCATAGACGAGATTTTATCTGATAAGGCAATTACAGATTGCATTATTTAGATACTAGTTATGCATTTAGTACCGTAAGGTCTAAAAAAAATTATGAGAATCGGAGGGTATTATGACTTTTACCGTATGATGCATCATGAAATGATAAAACAGCCGACAAACCTTATTAGAAATTTGTTAAGAAATAACGCATATGGGTTAATATGCGGCATATACAACGCTCACTATTACGTAATTATATTTAAGAAGGACATATTAGATGGACATTGCAGAGAAGCAGCCATTCTAAATTTATACAAATTAATATCATTTCGAGATGCCTAACAAATCAGCCAAGTGGTAAAATATCACGAACCGACATGCCAAAAAATATATTATCCCGATGTGCCGCAACGAAACGGGGGACAAACCGTTGCGGGTTATTTTGTGTAGAATACATCCGGAATATGAATACGGATATTTTAAGAAGTATTTTTAGAGGCCATGACCCACATTATAATATTAATGCGGAAGTCATAGAAAGAAATGTGCACGAATATCTGGAAATAATAACAAATTACGAACCACAGAACGCTCCAACAAATAAAACACATGGCTCAGTACATGGTCAAGTGCATGATGCATCTATGAAAGAGAAAGGAGATGACACAAATAAAGTTAATGATGATGATTATGCTACCGATTCTTTGAAAAAAAATTATTTAAGAGATAATACGGAGGTGATAAAAAGAAAAATAAAATTTTCTTCCTCCTCGGAAGAAGAATCTTCCTCCTCGTCACAAGAGTAGAAAAATTTGCAATCGGAAAATATTCAAATATTCATTTTGTGACAACACATTTACAGAAAAAAAAAATCAAATACGCCATGAAAAAAGCGTGCACAAAAAAACAACACAAATAATCTTTGGTACTTAATTCTAGCGCCGAATATAATAATCAAAACAAAATAAAATTTTTGACAAATGCGTTAAAAGAAACGCAATACATAACGGTGTTGAACAAAGTATCTTAGGAACGCATACTAAAAATATACAATCGCAATATATACAATCAGTACAAATACGTATATTAATATAAACAAATACGTAATTACATTTCCTTTAAAGGTTTACTCCAAGGTTTAATTCAGAAGACAATACAGGAGACGCTATACAATCAATCAATGAAGACGAACGCGAGGAAAATCAAGAAGAAATTCGCGAGATCGAGGTCAAGGATCGAGAGCCGAATGATGTTGAAATAAGACAACACGAAGGATACGGCTTGAGAGATAGAAATGCAATTAAAATGCTAATAAGATATGCGAACGCTCATATGAGTGTCGGCCTAGTAACTTAAAACGACGAACCACGCACCTACGAAGATGCTATAAACAGTTACGATGCAACACTATGGAGACAAGCGATGGATGAGGAAATGAAATCGCTTGAGAAAAATAACACATGGATCCTCACCGATCTGCCGAGCAACCAGAAGATCATCGACAATAGATGGAGATTCAAGATGAAGAAGAACGCTGATGGCAGCAATCGGCGTTACAAGGCAAGACTAGTTGCACGGGGCTTTAATCAGCAGTATGGCATCGATTACGAGGAAACTTTTAGCCCAGTAGTGAGATTTGATTCAATCAGAGCAATTCTGGCAATTGCAGCATGTTGGAAGATAAAACTACAGCAGTTCGACATAAAAACTGCATTTCTGCACGGCAACCTAGAGGAAACAATCTTCATAAAACAACCTACGGGTTACGACGATGGGACCAACCGTGTCTGTAAACTGAGACGCATGAGACCTGTATGGTCTAAAACAGGCTTCGCGCAGCTGGAATCAACGATTCACTAACTCTCTAAGCAAGTTTCAACTGAGGGCTACAGAAGCAGACCTATGCGTTTTCACATCAGGAGAGGGAGAGTCCCGACTGATTCTCGCTATCTACATCGATGATGGATTGATAGCTGCGGCGGACGAAAACAAAATTAATTCTCTGTTGCAGGAACTACGAAAGGAGTTCGAGGTCACCACCGACGTGGCAGATATGTTTCTTGGGTTACAGATCGAGCGGCAATCAAGCGGCGCGATATTCCTACATCAGGAGGCATACGCACTAGGGATGAGCGATACAGTAGAAAATAACGATATCTTGTATCGATACATATCGTAAATAAAAATATCGATACACCAAAAATATCGGATGGAATGTATCGATATTGGTAATATCGATACTGTCGATATCTCTATTATTAGCTGCATTTTAATTAAATATATACAATAAATATAAAATGAATATATAAATGAATATATAAGAACATATAAAAAATGTATAAAAAGAGAGATGTATAAGAATAATATATATAAATATGTATAGGAATTATTTTATATTTATATAAAATAATTTATTTTATATTTATTTAAAATAATTTATTTTATATTTATATAACATAATTTACATAATATTATATAATAAAATTTATAATAATTATTTACATTTATATTAATTTTACATAACTAGATATATTATGTTATGATATATGATATATATACGTTTTTCTTTGGAAAATTCGCATAAATATATCGTACCGCGATATTTGCTAATACAAATCCACGAGGCCTTTCCTGTATTTTACCGGGTCGTTTTTGGTGACCCACGTGATATAAGTGTAGCCTATCATAGGCCAGGTTGTATGCGCGGTCTAATATTGCGCATATACAAGCGTCATGTACCCTTACGCTACCAATTACAAGCGTAATGGTTGGTTGATACTGCGCGCGACTACGGGCCGTATCGGAAGTTCGATACACTTGTTCAAATATCGATACATGTTAATATCGAAAGATAAAATATCGATACAAAATATCGATACTGGAGCCAAAAAATATCGATATTTTGAAATATTGATACTGTATCGCCCATCCCTAATACGCACAAAGAGTCCTGGAACGATTCAAAATGAAGACAGCAAACCCGGTGGCAATACCAGCAGATAGGCAGCATGAGACATGTGAGGCGTCACATCCGGACAGCGGGAGGGCTGTGAACGCACCCTATCGGCAGGCAATTGGCAGCCTGATGTATCTCTCTGTGGCCACGAGACCGGACATTACATACGCAGTCAACAAGGCCAGTCAATTCTTTGAACAACCCACAAAAACTCATTAGAACAAAGTCAAGCGGATCCTCAAGTACCTCAAGAGTACATCACGTCATGGTCTGTATTACGAAAATGAAAGCGATGCCAAAATCCACGTCTACAGCGATGCCGACTACGCTGGGGATACGGAGACCAGAATATCAATTACCTGGAACTCACAACGGCAAAAGATAGTTGTGTTGTCGACAACAGAGGCGGAGTACGTCGCAGCTTGTCAAGCAGTCAAAGAGCTGACCTGAGGTGATCAATGGCATAGTAGCAGTCTCATGCGTAGCAGGCAGCGACGCAAGAGATAATGGAGGCGAGGAAGGAAAAGTATCTGTAGGGAACGTTGCTGCATTGCTAGTTCTTTGTACGTCAACGAATTGCCGGTCATACCGGTTGTACTGCAAACTAAATTAAAAATTAAGATGTCTCTAATAATAATTGATCGTTATGCGCAATCGTTAAGTATGTATACGGTATTTTGCTGTTCCAGTACGGAAACCGCAAATTTTAGACACTAGCGATACCAGTGACATATTACGGTCATTGCATCCGTAAAAACATCTCATCAGTCAAGCAATTATGCAGAATATACAACTTATATCGCTAATCAAGAACAAGTGACCGAATATCCTCTCCTGCCTCAACAATTTTACCAACAAACTACCAGTGCTCAAAATTGCAATTTTCCGACGCAAAACTATCACCTAGATTCAGCAACAGGTGAGAATTATATGATACTATAATTAATATGATGCTATAACCAATAATACGTGACCTTCAAATGACTATTTAAGGTCACACTTTTGCTATAGCAATTTTTAATTTGCCTCAATTTTAATCTGACATATTTTGATATAAAAAATAAAATACCTCGTAAAATATTTAGTTTCCGATAATCTTACCGTATTACTTTTATGTACAGAATAATGAGACAAATCAATTAGTATAAAAAAATAATTGTTTTTAAGAAAATTATTTACAATGTATTTTTTAAAACAATTATTATTTTTTTTTTTTTTGCACTGATTGATTTGTCTCATTATTCTGTAGATAAAAGTATTACGGTAAGATTATCGAAAACTGAATATTTTACGAAATATTTTAGTTTTTATATCAAAATATGTTAGATTAAAATATAAAATAACTCAAAAAGTACTTAATGAAAAAATACTTTGTTATAATGTTTTGGAAAGCTCTCAAGGTAAGCTACAAGAATATGTAATGAAAAATAGGGGGTCCCATTTAAAAAATTCAAAGTGATTTTTATGTGACCTTGACGGTGCTATTCAAGATCATACTAATATTATTATATAATGCGCCACTTAGAGCTCTACAACTTTTGCATAAAACATTTTTCACGAAAATGTGTTGTTTCCTCAAAAAACTGCTGATACGGGCGCTCTGTTACACCCTGTATATTCGAGGGACGTATTTCGATACGTGAAATAATGTAGTTAATTCCGCGAGCTAACACGACTAAGAAACGAGAACAAATAACTTTGACCCAAACAGCCCTGTATATGTAATCAGAACGTTCTTGTATGAAAAAGTATAAATACGGTTCCAATCGCGAGCTACGCGCGAAACCGCCAACGGCAACAAGTAAACGTATGGCTCAACAAATCGAAAATTTTGGAATTTGCTTCCAAATACAATGGAATAAGCGTTCCCAAAATATAGAGTCAATATTCTACTATTATTAATGCACAATAGTAGTAATATTACGAATAGCAATGCAAAAACAAAATAAGCAATAAACAGCGGACTAAAGGTGCGCCAGTAAAGGCAGCACCGAGTAAGTTTCACTGATAAATTATAATTTACAATTAATAGAAATGTCTGCGTAAAATATGCGTATTGATTTATTACGCTATTAATATAAACGCTATTAATATAAACGCTATTGATAATGTTAGTAAGATTTGCAATTGGTGCGAACCAAATGTTGCATCCAGCGAAAACTATCGACACAAAAATCAAACTATATAAAAAGCATAAAAAGAAGCAAAAAAAGCAATGTCTACCAACGAAAGGTCGGTAGTAAATCTTACTAACATTATTGATAAATCGAATTTGATTTAATAATCCGGCTCGAAGGGCTAATGAAAAGAAGGGTGTTAATCAATTTTCCTTCGAAGCGATACAATGAAAATATAAAAAAACTCGAAGGACCGTAAATATTTGATTAAATTGCGACTCATCACACCATACATACCTCCTAATTCATCTGGTGCAAGTCTTGCCAGTGTTGTAACATGATCAAACTTCTATCAAGCAAGGCAAAGCACATCAAGCAAGGCGCTTTGCCTTGCTGATTTACTATTTAAATAAAGATATAAATAGTAAATCAGATGCGTTTAAATAGAATTTTTTATCAGAAACTTATTGGTGAAGCCAATGTCTTAAACACTAATGATGAAATTGTACAAAAATAAACAAGAGTCGATAGATTTAGAATATAAAGAGCTTTGGTGTAAAACATTTGTCCTGACATTAAAATATATTCTTTTAACAGTATGTAATTCATTTTATATATATGTGCCCTATTATGATACTACAATATTTATTTATCTTTTATTATATTGCAAAGTGTGTGAGCTCTGGTGTTAACCAGCGATTGTACGCAATTTTTTATGAAAATACGATTGTTTGATAATTTAAATTCAACGGCTGAGTTTACCTTGTCAGCAGGCTTGATGGATAAAGCGGTCAAGACTCTTGAATCAGAACTCCAGAGAAGTGCACAATGTCCACAAAGTATATTTTAATAAAGTCAAAAAATTATAAAAATAAATGTTCGAAACACGCGACGAAATTTCAATGGTACCGTAGCCGCGATTCGCACGGATGGAGATCTAGCTTTCAGCATGATCACAATACAAGAACGAGACAAGCGTTCGATAGAAAAATCAGCAGTCACCGTCGCGATTTCATACACTATTGAGAACGCACGCACCGAATGCATCGTACTCGCACAATAGAAAATCCACGATTAAAAACTGCTCGAGCGGGTATCAATTATAATATTACTTAGCGCACCGCGAGATCAAGACTGTTTCCTAGCCGAGTATCGACCGCGATCTGAGAACGCCGAATTCCAACACCGCGGCTTCGACACGACGATTTCCAAAAAAAGGGCTGCGCAGGTGCCAATAATGGTACGACAACACGTCGAGTACGTGATTGATACGTGCGAGCGCGAAGGGTAACGATACGTGGTAAACACGAAGTCGTGCGACGGCTATATTATATTAATATTAATATGATGTCGATGAATTTTTCCCTGCTATTATAAAGTGGAAAAAATGTTTGTTACGTTTACATTTTATTACATGTATAATAAGAAAAATATTTTGAAGAGACAATGCTTGAGAAGAATGGTGGAATTTGATTGATACCATAAGCCTACCTTCTCAGGTAGATATTTGAATTTTTAGTCGCGGCACCCTTGTTGCCAAAAAAAAGGCACAATCATTGGCCTTACAAATAAAACCTTTCTACTTTCGCATCCTTGATTTCATCAAAAAAATCTCGAGCTTGTCATTAATATTCTATTGAATAATGATTACCCTTTATCCTACACATTTAAAATTATTAATAAGAAATTAAAATTTTTTGTATTTCTTTATTTTATTTTGTTTTGTATTATTTTTTTTACAATTACTGACAATGGTCCGAAGTGGACCGAATATAATAAAATAGTATCTAAGACTATTTAGAAGTTTTTTATTCGCGCTTGTAATCCGCGTTGGCTCTATTAGCCTATCTTTATTGTTATTGATATATATAGAACTTTGTTATTTTTATTTTATTTTAGTAATAATAAAACTGCAAACCAGATACCCGGCGATCATCTAAAAGATGACAATAGATAAATCTCAATATCAAATAGAACATAAGGAAAATATGGCAATTAATCGGACATTGTAAATTAAGAAAAAGAAATTTAAAAAATGTTCGATCTGTAAAGCAAAACAAAGCGCGCGTGTAGAGTATGGGAAGTAATATTCAGGAGAATGCTTGCGTAAATCAAGCTTTTTCCTCGTTCCGACTTACAACTGATCGATAACGTAAACCCGTAACGCGATGCATATCTACTGTAAATGGCGGACACGGGTTTTAATGGCGGACACGGGTTTTAATGGCGGATTTAATCCACGAGAGAGCGAGAAGAAGAATGCAGCGAGATGACTGCGCTCGCCGCGCGCATGAGATATCTCGCATATTGGACCATATGCTGCTACGGATTAAGAGCGCGCGCATTACGTGCAAAGAGTTATTACGATCGGCTGGACGCGCCTTAATTAGTATTATTATCGGGATAATAATATGCACGCACACGCGAGAACACCGACGCCTGCAATCCGACGTTCTCATGACGTCTTGTATTGTAATCGAGCAGTCGCAATAATCGGCGGGATACTATCTGGCAGAGAATATTGATATACAATTTTAATTATACTCTCCTAGAAATGCTCCTGTATCGCAATTACAAAACAATGGCAATTTACGATGTTCAGAAATTGTCAAATTCCAATATTCTCTTGGTGTATACAAAATCAAGAGTTCTTTACTATCTCACACAATGTGAATTTCTCGAAAAATATGAATGATAGTTAATTGATATATATATTTAAAAAAAATTATTTATAATTTTTTATATAAACATTATACAATATAAGATAAATCGTAGAAAATGTTTGCATAAATGTTTTCATTATATTCATTATCATTATCTTGTTTAATTAATTGTGTTTTTTATCAAAGACAATATAGAATAATTATTTTAATAATACAATGTTTGAATCTTTTCAATCGGAATTTTTTATTCTAAACCAAATTTTTTTTAATCGATAAGACTAAATAAATTTAAATATAGCAAAAAAGTATTAAGAATTAATTAGGTATCATAAATATTTTCTTTATTCATTATTAACGGTTTATAAAAGAATATTTACATGTTATTATGTCATTGTTGATGTAATAAAATTTTAATATTAGTAATAAGCAGGTACAAAATATTCCCTTCCACTCTCATCATATAATGCTAGGTTAAAAGGATTAATAACAATCGATGCGGCTAAGAATTTTTCATTCCGCCGATATAATCGCGGATATGCAGAGCGGTAATTATGCAGATTTTCAACGATTAGATATATCGGACGTTTTGCCGACGAACCGAATGTAACGTGCTTTTGTGAAAGGAATGAACCGGACGAAAGGCGGGATTCTCTCCTCTCGTCCACCTTTCATCCCGCCTTAATTCGTTATCTTGACTAACGACCTCTTCTCCGTTCCTTCTTCTCTCGGAAGTGCGGGGAAAGAAAAAAAAACGGAAAGCGGGCAGAAAACGGATTTTCCACCGTTGCCAAGGCACGAGGAAAAGCGAAGCATCGCACGTTGAATAAGTTCGCCGGATTTCTGAGGGTCAAAGGAGAGTTGCTTAAGAGGCTGTTCAGGGCAACTATGTACACACGCGATGACACGGGTCGTTGTTCCGCAAACGCGTTGATGAGAATTTTTTCCTCTTAATTCCTAGTTGTACGCTGTGGAACGGTTTCGATAAAGAGAGATAAAAAAATAAAGAATCGAGTAAACCCTTATTCGAACTTAATTCAAAGATATAAAAATTCCTTATTAATTTACCTTTTGATTGCAATGTAAAAATCAAAATATGTTTTTGTATATATACAGGGTGGTCCATTTTAAAAGAGCCAGTCAAATATCTCGAAAAATATGGAAGATACGGAAAAACGTTTCAGACAAAAGTTGTTTGGTTCGAAGGTGGACATAAGATGGTGCCATTGATGTGACTTTGGATAGTCATTTGAAGGTCACATGAAGGTCACTTTCAATTTCTTAAATGGAAACCCCCATTTTTCATTGCATATTCTTATAACTTATGTCGAGAGCTTTCCAAAACACTATAATAAAGTATTTTTTCATTAAGTACTTTTTGAGTTATTTTATATTTTAATCTAACATATTTTGATATAAAAATTAAAATATCTCGTAAAATATTCAGTTTTCGATAATCTTACCGTAATACTTTTATGTACAGAATAATGAGACAAATCAATTAGTGTAAAGAGAAAGACAAATATTTGTTTAAAAAAATACATTGCAAATAATTACATACTTTTTCTTAAAAACAATGTTTTTTTTATACTAATTGAGTTGTCCCATTATTCTGAACATAAAAGTATTACAGTAAGATTATCGAAAACTAAATATTTTACGAGATATTTTAATTTTTATATCAAAATATGTCAGATTAAAATATAAAATAACTCAAAAAGTACTTAATAAAAAAATACTTTATTATAGTGTTTTGGAAAGCTCTCGACATAAGTTATAAAAATATGCAATAAAAAATGGGGGTTCCCATTTAAGAAATTGAAAGTGACCTTCATGTGACCTTCAAATGACTATCCAAGGTCACATCAATGGCACCATCTTATGTCCCCCTTCGAACCAAACAACTTTTGTCTGAAACGTTTTTCCGTATCTTCCATATTTTTTGAGATATTTGACTGGCTCTTTTAAAATGGACCACCCTGTATATATATATATATATATATATATATATATATATATATATATATCTTCGTGGCGAAGGCTTGTAACCGCGCGGGCATAAACACAACTGAGACAATGCAAGGGCTACTGACACTTTCGATCATGTCCATCCTTCGCAAAGTAACTTCCCGGACCCTCGCATATCGACGCAAATTCACGCGAAACTTACGCGTCGCGGCAGAAATATGAAAGCGCCAGCTTTTGTGTGCATATTTTCGGCTTCAAACTATGAATGTACATATGTACAATGTATCGCTTCAGCTCGTGGCTGCAATCGCGCGAAAATGTTTCTAACATTTTACAAAGTGACAGTCGCGTTTTGTCGCGACCGACCCTGACTATCGCGACGACACGGAATGATAAAAGCGGACGGTAATAAAAATCGGCTTCAGCGCGCGTATCTGCGTGTACACGCAATCCTCTGTCACGGCCGTGTCGGCCGCAACGATCTCGCCCTTCATTCAAGAATGACGACGATCGGGTGTAGCAGCATATAGTTTCAGGCGAACAATACCGAACGATGTGTCCCGAATGCGAGTTTTATTCTGCAGTGTGTTGCACACTGTTTGATATCGCATAGGCTTGCGAAAATAGAAAAGTTTTGTACCAACGTAAAGATCTTTTACATAAAGTTCAAATTTTTGTTGTTATTTTTTATTGTTGTTACTTATTACTTTTAATACTCAAGATCGATTGATCGACTCGACTTAAATGCGATTTTATTCAAATGACGGATATCGGATTATATATTTTTTAATATCGGACGATGATTTCAAAAACGTCTTTATCTCATTAGAGTTTATTTTATAAAAAAAAAAGTATAATATTGTAATTGGTTCATCTACTTATGATTGCGTATGTATATAATGTAAGCAAATATCCATAAAAATATTTTTCATCAAATAGTAATTATTTTCGATATTTCAATATTTGAAAAAATTATATTAATATGAAAACAACTCAAGATATTATCATTGTATCATTTTTAAGACAATATTTTTTAAATAAATAAATCCTACTAAAAAGACCTCACAGAGGCGAAAAAAGATACATCAAGTACATAAAAATATTCCAACTGTTACGCAACAAAAAGTGAAAATAAAAACAGATATAAGATCAATACAACTAGCACCAAGTATAGTAAATTATATGCTACCAATAATAGACACTAAATGAATTAGATTTTCTTTAATTTTTAAAGCACATCATATATATTTTATTAAATAATAATTAAAATAATAATTAAATTATTATCATTTAATATTTTTATCGTAGCATACGATCAACAGTGGATTATACTGTTGCGTCCCTGCGAGTCGTCTGTGGTAGTTAATCCTGAAGTTGCTCCCGTCTCTAAGAGAACATCCCCAAACACGTTGCTAAGGGTTGTTGTAAAACAACGGCGGACATCTTGAGAGAGAGATCGGCCATCTTGAGTCTCGCGACGGATGTCATTCCGGGCGGACATATTTGAGATACGATTACCGTTATTACCCGTTCTGTGTTTTTTGTTTAATTGTGTGTTCTGTGTTATTATTAAAGTTCCTTCTGTTGTTTTAAAAGAGTGTTAATCATTTACGTCGCGGTACGCGAGTGCCGTTTGTGTCGCACGTGTTCGAGTATTATCGAAGTCGACGCGCGGACGCAACAATACAGATAGACTTTTGGAAGTAAAAAAGCTTCGTAGCAGAGTAAGAGCAAACTGTCCGCTCAACATTTTGGATTACGATTAGAATGAACCGACAAGATATTTCACTAATTGCATCGCGTATGTGATCGTGTCACGTACGGCGCCGAGTATATTTTACCTAGCTTGCAACGTCAGTTTTTCACGCGACATGAATTAGCTGCGTATCTCACGCAGCCGCTTTTATCCGTTACCGCCGATCGGCGGATTATCAGATCGCGCTCGATAAAAGGGTCCCGCCGCACCGCGTATACACGTATATCCGCGGTACATTTGTTCTCTCGCGTAATGGTATTATCGTACGTACTGTTGGCACGCGATACTTCGATTATGCCGAATGCGCCCTTTTGCGACCATCCGCCCATGCGTGTAATTCGAGTTTAATCGCAGCTGCGGAATTACACTATACACTCGCAACAGAGCACGAAAAAAAAATTGATTTTGGCATTTAAAAATCAAAATTCATGTTGTTGACTATACTATAATTATATACAAGAATTTTATAATCATCAAGAGACTTTATATAAAAGACTAAAGATTAGGGGGTAAAAGCTTTAACATTTTTAAAAGGTAGAAAAATAGAATATAAAATTCATTATATAATATACATATATTTATTATATTTATATTGTTACCATATATTAATTTCAACATATCATATTAATTTCATAATTTAAACCTTTTTAAAAAAAAATATTATCTAACTGAATTAAGTCCAGAAATTTACGCGGAATTCACGCATTAAGCGAATATACCAAATATATAATTTATATATTATAAAATATAAACTTGAGTCTATGCGTTTAAATACGACTTGGGCACGCCAAGTTTTTATATTTTATTTTGGTTTGAAAGTCATTTATGCGACTTAGAATTTGCGTAAAACTTTCTTGTTAATTATACGTCATTAATATGTATTTATAATATTATAATTCTTTTCCCCCCTTCCCTATTGATACATATTATAATTATGCGTATTATAATATAATATTTGTATAAGAAGCCACACAAAAATCTTTGCATCCTTCTCTGAAGTCCTGTGAAATTTTTCTTTCTTTGATCTTGCGAAATTTTCGTACTATATATCATTAAACTAGATTATATCTAAAAATGCAAAAGTTGACGAGTTTTCTTTTAATGTAAAAAAAAAAAGAGATAATAACACTATATATGCAAGAGAAAGTGCAAAGACATTAATGGGTATTGTGCCGAACATGAATAAACGTATGTACAATGTATCGCTTTAGCTTTACTGCAGATGACATTCGTTTATTAATAGTTCTGCAAACAAAATTTCACGATGCTTCACGCAATTAGCACAGTAATTTTGCGAACGAATATTATGCGATATAATCAAATAGTATCACAAGCAAAATTTCGGAGCAATTTCTGCTGTGTACGAATCTTAAATACATTTTATTTCATTTCGTTATAAAATTAAATTTTTTAGTGTCATTATGTGTGTCAATATATATTCTAGTATATTAAAAGAAAACATACATCAAAATGATGAAAAACTTCATAGTTAATTACAGAAAAAAAAGAGTCTTCTCTTAGATAAAATTGTATAAATTTATAAAATAATTATTTTGTTTTGAAGAGTACAATATTGCAAAAATATGTTCTCTTGATACGTGTTAAGCAGTTATAAAGGAAGAAAGCAAAAGCATTTTTTTTTTTATTGACAGTTTGTGGCGACTGCTCTAAGGATTAATTCAAGGTTCAAACCGTGATGGAACCGCTCCGTGTGAAAAATACGTGTGGAAATATGACGTGAAAGGAACGGATATACGAGACAAGCTGCTTATCTCAATATGAATTTATATGCAGATATTAGGTATTATATTTTGCAAACTTACACTATATTTTAAATAATATTGTATGCATACATGCATATTTTGTGATTACACTAGAGATAAAAGATTATTTAATTTTACAAAATTCCAAATGATCATTTTTTTATAACATATACATTTTCTCATAAGATATAATAACATATTATAAAATATGAATATATGATACAATATATGATAATATGCTAAATATATGCCAAGTAATGCCAAAAATAACTGACACAATATATAAAAGACAAAATAGATTACCATAAACCTCACAAATAAGAAGAAGTCATTTTTCATCTCGAGGGTTAATATACTGTGCAATTAAAGAAACACAAGTCTCTTATGAACGATTATACATAATATGTTCTAACGCTTTTATTCAAAGTAAAATTTCTGTCTAGAGAAAGAAAAGCATTTTTAAAACTTTGACACTATGAAATGCCATTGATGCTTCTTGAAGATGGGGGAATTTATTTTTAATAAAAAGTGGACTTATTATTATTGAATTGAATTATATGAAGATAATAGACTTATATATGTTACAAAGTTTTATTTCGTGTGAATGGTTTTCAAAATTAATATTTTCAATAATTGTATCTTAACCACTTTACTTTTGTAATATATGTATATTGCTTTCTCTACTTTCCGCAAAAATTAGTTCGTCAAAGGTTTTTGTTTGAAAAATAAATTTCTTGATTATTGTATCACTGCAATACGTATACTATCACTATTGTGATGATGCACTTGTATCAACATCTTAAAATAGTAAATTATTATAGAATTAAAGTTTTAGAATTTTAAACTTCACAAATAAAATTTTTGTAAAATAATCTATCAGAGAGTAATATCCAATTTAAATTACGATGATCAAGAGTGAAAAAATCTTGAGATGGATTACACGATTACAGGTGTCACTCTAAACCAGAGTGAGAAATGACGAAACTAAAGCAGAAATGTAAAGTACAGGATGTACGCTAAGTAAAAGAAAGAAAACGCGAATGGAATGCCCATGGATAAAATGAGTGAGGGACTTTTAGCAAAGATAGTAAAAAGTAAAAAACCAGAGGACACCTACATAATCCCTTTTTTTTATTTCAGATATTCAAATGTTCATACTGTAGAAACATGTTTACAGAAAAAAGGAACAAAATTCGCCATGGAAAGAGCGTGCACAAGGGAACAACTCAAATGCAATGTGATATTTGCGACAAAATATATTCACGGAGTGATTTCCTTAAAATGCAAAAATTAAAACCTAATTATAAGGGACCATACAGAGTAGCCAAAGTACTCAATAAAAATAGATATGTGATTAAAGACATCCCTGGCTTTAATATAACGGCCAAACCTTATGACTCTATCCTTTTTTCAGATAGGATGAAATCCTGGAGTAAACCAAAAGAAAATTTACGGCATTAAACAATATGTGTGGCCAGAAAACATATCGAATTATTTATATCGAATTATTTATATTTATATCGTATTATTTATATTTATATCATATTATTTATATTTACTAGATGGCTACGTCTTCCGTTTCCAACTTCTTGCTCATATTTTTTGAATGTTCTGAAATACTGTATATGTAAGAGAAAGTGCAAAGACAATTAACTGGTATTGTGTCGAACATGAATAAACTATGAATGTACGCATGTACAATGTATCGCTTTAACTCGCGATTGCAATCACGCGAAAATATTTTATTTTACAAAATAAAGCTCGTTTCCCACGATGCGATTTTTCGTGTTGGATAGCACGCATGATATGTTGTTTGCTGCCCTGCGCTTTACATTGCATAAAGCTAAGCTGAGCGCGCTGCAGGTTTTCGCTTCACACGGAGCGAGGTGCAAAGCTAGCTTAGCGGATGGAACGGACGATAATTTGTGCGCTGCTCCTCAAAAAAAATTTTGAAAAATGGACGCTGTCCGCAGGAAAAGTTTAGAAGCACTTTTTCTTTTGCTAATTTTAGAAATGGAAAGAAACCGTCATGAAAAGACGACAAAGAAGACTTTGGATGAAAAAATGGCACACAATGATAACCAAAAAAAACAAGATCATGTCAACTTTGTCACATAATCTAGTCGCTAGTTCTCATTGGTTGTTTACAATGCCTAGCAACAAAATACGCAGAGAAAATAGCACTCGTTCTATCAACGAAAACCGTCAGCGCTACACGCAGCGCTACTCGCAGCAAGCAACTTGTCTCGCTGCGTAGCCTGCACGGTGGCTGGCAGGGCTCCTCGCAAGTAAACTTGCACGAAAAATCGCATCGTGGGAAACTAGCTTAACAATTGAAATTCACGTAGATAAAGTAAAGAGCACTATATCAAAAGTTTAGAACAGAAAAACATCTGAGAATGAAATGACATTACAAATGAAATTACAAACAAAGGGAAATTAATTAGCAGAACAGCTAACATTACTATACAAAAAAAGTTTATACGCAACACAAAGAAATACTTTGATAATGGACTGTGTGTGCTTTACTTTTGGCCAAAAGTATAACAGCTCGTTTAATTCTAGAAAAGGCTAATTCAACAAAAAGCAAAACAAGTACAGGATATTTAGGTATTTCTTGTTAAACATATGTATATAAAAATATATAAAGAATACGCGATTATTGTCCGATGCTGTCCGAACATGCGTCAATGCATTAATATACATTATATATATAGTGTGTATTTTTTGAATATTTTTGATATGCATCTCATACAGATTCATTCAGATCATTACATAGTAAATATAAAAATTTGTAGGAGAAGATATTAAAAATGTTAAAAATATGGTAATATTTGATAAATAATTCTGATTTCTTTTGGTTACAGAGAAACGACAATCTCGACAAATCATCACAGCTAATATGTCCGACCAAGTAAGTTAATCGCTTGTTTATCGATAACTTGCAATTTTGTTTATATTAAAATAATTGAAAGATTATTTCCATTTTTTTATATACATCTGGTGCTAGACTATGCGCATTTCTCGATTCGTTATTCATGAATTTTACTGAAATTTGTTCTTCGCTATTGTAATTGTAGTGAACATATTGTAATTTATCGCGATGTTTCAGCAACCATTTGCGCAGGTACTTCTGTCTAATTTCAATAAAATACAAATGACACAATTATTTTAATTTCTTACTTCTCAACATGAGCCATACAAACCACGAATCGATACAAATGCACTAATTCACGCCCTTTGAATTTAAAAAGCCACTCCGGTGGCGAATCAACGTGAATGACAAATCATGAATGCGAATTTGACGAAATTTTTAACGCTGAACGGATTCTTGTAGACACCAACTTCTCAGAAAGAACATTAAGCACTGGAAAATTACAGAGATTACCCTAATCTAAGAAGAAGAAGATGATGTATTAAGATATGTAAAATATTATATAATTCTATACGACAAAAGGAATGAAGAAATTCAGTTGTCAAAGATGTTACTAGCCTATATTAAACGCGATCATAGTTTCAATGGCACATATGCAGAATCGTGTAATAAGTCGGATAGCTAAAGAACCCCGCACTAATCATATGGAAAATCTGTCCCGTTCAAATCAATTGGTTTTTACATATGTTGTAGCTTATGACCTACTGAACAAAAGATGTAATGGGCACAAAGCTCAATAATGGACAGTTATCGAGTTATAACCAGTCAAACATGAAAAATTCGGGCTGCCGAATAGTCAAATCTCGGAAGGTATTGATTTTTTTGAAAAATGTTTGAAACAAACATAGTAGGGTTTTACAAAATCTGTTAGTTGGTGATATTATTTGTGAATTTTGAATGACCTTGAAAAGCTCCGTGAACAAAAATCTTCCACAAAAATGCCTATTTTTTATTATATTCGTGTAGCTAAATTCGAGACGTTTTCAAAATATTTTTGATAAACCTTTTTTCTACTAAAACTTCTTGAGAACTAATATACACGATTTACCATCTCTGGTTATGAGCGTAGAGTTATGTGTAGAGCGCTCGATTCGTACAGCTAGAGCCGTCAGGCGACTCATCCCCACTGCTACACTGCGGGCGGTATACTGTAAACTCTATCTGCAATCTGTGAGAAATCATATTGGTTGATATTGCTAGCGCAGGCATTGTCATCACTAAGCGTATCTATTCTAGCGTTATTGCTGCCGAATGCTATTACTTTCTGGCATTACTACGTCCGATATTGATATTATTGATATCAGTGTATTCTGTTCATTTTGGTCTCAGGAATTATTTCACCAGAAAAGTTTTTAATTTCTAATCAATCTGATATTGCTACGCAATTCGATAATAAAGTATTATCATGGCTTACAGACATGGAATCCATTGTTATGTTTGCGATCGTGCTTTTCAAGCTCGACAAATGTTGAATAAATTCATAAATCTAGAGAGGTTAATATTGTTCAAGCGCGAGTTGAAGTAGAAAGGATGTGCTATAGAAATGCACAATGGATACATTTACATGAAGGACAGTTACGTGACTTTCCACGCCTAACATTAGAATATTTACGAGATTTGACTATTGGTACATTTCAGGTTCGTCTAGCAAGATCTTATATTCAAGATAAGATGCAGCGTGATGCACAAGAAGAATTTCAATTGGATTCGTTGTTTGATGAACAAGGTTTCATAAGGGTGCGAGTGTTTTCACGATTCCGTAATGCTACAAAACATCAAATATTTATAGCTTACAACATAAGAGATGCAGATAATATAGATGATGAGAGGGAGGCGATTTTTGGTTATTACTGCACCTGTAAGTCAGGCGCACGGACTGTGGGTACATGTGCACATGTAACCAGCGTATTGTGGTATTTAGGATATGCACGACACCAGCCCAATGTTCGTTATCCCTCTTCATCATTATTGAACACAATATTAGATGCCGCTCAGAGACCACCACAGCAGGATCCAAATAATGAGTAATATACAATAAGATCATTTATTTTATTACCCCACACATACACACACACACACAGCAGAGAGGGTTTGGAGTCAAAAAATACTACGGGAGTGACGAACCGTGGGGTCCTTATCTCTGCTGTGACACATAAAGATTTTTGTTCACGGAGCTTTTCAAGGTCATTCAAAATTCACAAATAATGTCACCAACTAACAGATTTTGTAAAACCCTACTATGCTTGTTTCAAACATTTTTCAAAAAAATCAATACCTTCCGAGATTTGACTATTCGGCAGCCCGAATTTTTCATGTTTGACTGGTTATAACTCGATAACTGTCCATTATTGAGCTTTGTGCCCATTACATCTTTTGTTCAGTAGGTCATAAGCTACAACATATGTAAAAACCAATTGATTTGACCGGGACAGATTTTCCATATGATTAGTGCGGGGTTCTTTGCATAGTCGTATAGTTAAGCGCATAGTTCGGACCAATTAGGAGCTTTGCGTAACGATGCTATTTATCCAAAAGTCGGTAGAGAAGAATCGTTTCCGAAGTATTACGATATCGTTGTAAATATCCTTTTTTGATATTGATTGATTACCTTGTACATTACGTGCAATTTGCATCAATTGTAATTTTGTGCAATGCTTTTTAGGGAAATGATATAAATAATATTATTAAAGAGGCCTGTGGAATAACGCACAGATCTAATAAACAACTCATCCCAATGTTACAAAACAGATTATGCCTTTTAACAAAAATGAGAAACTTTAATTAATAGACAATTTTTTTCCGTATAAACCACATACAGGGTGAGTCATTTTAATCAACGCACGCAAATATCTCGTAAAGTAAGTAAGATGGAAAGAAATGTTTTATACAAAAGTTGTAGGGTTCAGAGGGGGACACATGATGAAAATATGGACTTGAGTGACCTTTTCAAGGCCAAGTCAATGTGATCGATATTTTCTTAAATGGAACCCCCCATTTTTTTATTGCATATTCTTGTAGCTTATCTCGAAAGCTTTTCAAAACACTATAATAAAGTATTTTTTCATTAAGTACTTTTTGAGTTATTTTATATTTTATTCTGACATATTTTGATATAAAAAATAAAATATCTCGTAAAATATTTAGTTTTCGATAATCTTACCGTAATACTTTCATGTACAGAATAATGAGACAAATCAATTAGTGTAAAGAAAAAAACAAATAATTGTTTAAAAAAATACATTGTAAATAATTACATACTTTTTCTTAAAAATAATTATTTTTTTTACACTAATTGATTTGTCTCATTATTCTGTACATAAAAGTATTATGGTAAGATTATCGAAAACTAAATATTTTACGAGATATTTTATTTTTTATATTAAAATATGTCAGATTAAGATATAAAATAACTCAGAAAGTACTTAGTGAACAAAATACTTTATTATAGTGTTTTGAAAAGCTTTCGAGATAAGCTACAAGAATATGCAATAAAAAATGGGGGTTTCCATTTAACAAAATATCGATCACATTGACTTGGCCTTGAAAAGGTCACTCAAGGTCAAGTCCATATTTTCATCATGTGTCCCCCTCTGAACCCTACAACTTTTGTATAAAACATTTTTTTTCCATCTTGCTTACTTTACGAGATATTTGCGTGCGTTGATTAAAATGACTCACCCTGTATAATACAGTCATATAATGTTAGAGCATTTTGTGGAATATTTTCTCCAGACGGCAGATTTTTCATCAATTCTACTAGTGGTAAGTTCACCATAATAAATTCATCTAACCTATCATGTATTATTTCATGTGAGAAGTCTCATCACTAGACTTCGGATTATATGCAAATTGCATATTTGTTATTTTTTGCATATTTTATGAGAGCATTATAATGTAGACAAATTATAGTGTTTATAACTAATTAATGTTAATTAATTTTTGCATATTTTGCATATTTACTCAATCTTTGCATATTTTCAAAAAGTTTGCATATTTACATAAATTTTGCATATTTTATTGCATATAATTGAATACATATTCAATTTTTGCTTAAAATATTTATTATTTAAAAATTATTTAAAAAGTCCGAAGTTCAACAACAGCTTGGATTTATTAAAAGCATTTATAGTTTCGTGGCAAAAATAACTGAGGAATTAGAAAAAGAAGGCATGAATCTGTTAGAATTAATTATAGAGTTCGAAACTTTATGTAAAAATATTAAAGGTAAAGTTGGTGCAGCAATTTTTAAAAAATTAAACGACATTTTGAAAAAAAATATAGGTTATAAGCTATTAACTAAAGTCAACAAAATTTTGAGGCGAAATAATTGCTAATAATGATAACAACATTAATTTTTTTATTCTTGAATTAATTAGTAAACTTAAAAATGCCCCAATAACATCTGTAGATGTTGAACAGTCTTTTTTTCTTTTTAAATATTTATTTTCAGATAGAAGGCATAAATTTTTTCTGGAAAATTCTGCAAAGCATTTCATAATATATTGTTTTAACTCTTAATAAAAGATTGTATATTCAGTTTTCTTAAGAATATAAGTTTAGTTTAAATATAAAAGTTTATATATACAAATAAAGTTCGTGTTTTTAAATATTGTTATTTTGTATTTTTGTATTTTGTATTTGTAAGATATATATTATTTGATTAAAGATTATTTTATTTCTTATTTCATTTTGCATCTGTTTCTAAAGATTTGAAATATTATAAAAATATTAATATTTATAAATATATATCTGCATATTCTTTGCAAATTTGTACAAATTTTTGCATATTTTTGCAAAAATCCGTGCATATATATGCGCATATTTTCTAAATTTTCCATGCATATAATCCAAAGTCTACTCATCATATATAAATGGCAATTGAACTTATTGCAATGTACAATTTTATGACCTTGCAATAAGTTGTCGAATGATGGTTTATGTTCAATGTGTACAATTGTTTACAGATAAACAGTTATATGTGTATAGCATACATGGCTATAAATTTAATTTGTATAAAAATATCCAAGCAGACGCTTACTGGAATACTTTAGATATAGCATTTTCTTCTAATAACAATTATATCATCTATTTGAACTGGACGGAAAGCCTAAGTATATTATAACCACTAATGTAGGTAATATAACATTAGCAATATTCTATAAATATTGAAAAAAAATAATGCTATAAATTGCTAAATTAAATAAAAATAATTTTGGTGTATTAATTTATATAAGATTTATATACAGATTTAAAAATTTATATTTGCGACTCTTAAAAAACATTTGTTTGAAAAGTAATTAATAAAAAAATTAATAGTTTTGTTTTTTTTCTCAACCGTTCGATCTTCCTTTACAAATAGAAAGGGCATGTCATTTTGATGTCCAATAATATTATTTTAACATCAAATAAAGTTATTTTGACATGAATTGATAAAATAATATTATTATTTTAAAATAATATAATTTAATGCATTAATTAATAGTATTTGCTATCTGAGTTTAACAGGATTTATAGATTGCATGCGGAATGCACTCGAGGAAAAATATCAGCCTCAGGAGAAACTATTCGGTAGAACAAGAAACAACATACAGTGCAACGTATATTTACTTAAAAAAAACATACAAAAATGTTCATCTTCTCTAATGGGATTCGAATATACTCTAGAAAATATGCACTAAATATTCGAAAGAGTGTTTATACATTTAAATATACTCTAGTTAAGCCTACATTCTAAATAGACAAACTGTATGTGTTTGTTTTCATAGTTTTGGGTGACGTATATGTAGTAAAGAATGTATTAAAGCAACCAGAATGCAAACATAAACTTCTTAAAAATTCTTGGGAGCCTTGGCATAAGCCGGAAAGATCTTGGAGAGGTGTGACGAGCATTTGTCCATCTCCCGAGACCAAATATATCGCTCGGGGAAAAGAGAATAAAAAAGATAAAATAATCAGTTAAAGGAAATAATATAAAATATATCTATAATTGGAGGGAAGAGATTGATAGGGAGATTAACATTGCGGAAAATCTTTCAGCGAACAGAAAAGAATGGCAAATCTGTTGTGATTCCATTGAGTCATCCCGTTAGTCATGATTAAGCAAATTTCATACTCGAGCTAATAATTATTATAGCATGTAACCGCAATGTCCACAAAATTCCCCTGGGTAGTATAAAATGCATGCACTGACCCTCACAAACGCCACATCATCGGCGAACTTGCCGAACTTGATTAAAATTGTATTTTACTAGACTTCAGCTATTTATCATTGAGAGCAAATAATTGAAGGCAAACGAAAAAATACTATCTGCCAAGAAATAGAGAGTTACGACATAGATAGATGAAGAGCTCTTTGTGTTACAAAGTATATTTTATATACGTATTTTCCTGCAACTTTATGTACCTGCAATGTGCAATATTATATTAATTTTATTTTCTTTAATCAATTAATTTCTTTTGTTTATTTTTTTATATTATTTATTTTTATTTTTTATTTATTTACTTTTTATTTTTGTGTAGCCATTATTTGTATATATAATATCTTTATTTATATTATTTGACGTTTTATAAAACATATTTAAGTTTAACGTATTTAAGTTTATAAAGAATTTGTTTTGCTTTTTACGTATATATAAATATTTTGTTTATAAACATTAAATATTAATATTTATGTTATATTCTTAAATGGTAAAAAAATTGTGATATATTTTTATTATAAATACTGGTAAGATTTTTGGCAGTTATATATTGCCATATATGTTGAAGACATATTTGTTAACAATAAAAAGGTATTTTACATATATATATATATTGTTATGTTATTATGTATTATATTTACATATATATGTATTTGAAATAGAGGCAAGATGGCAATATAATTTAATTAATGTATTTTTCAGGAATATGAAAACCGAACTAAAAAAAAAGAAAATGGGAACACACAATTAAGATAACAAATAATGTAGGTTTCCAAATCTATCAGAAGAATTAAACGAAAGCAAATATTTGAAAATACTTATAATTAATATGGCCTTACAATATAGTATTGTTAATATTTGTCGATGAAGACCTGTAACAATAGACTTATATCGTCGTAAGCAAAACCCAGATAATGCTATGGATTTTTTTCGCAATTTTTAATTAAATGCAAAAAATGTATATTAAAAAGCGGAATTTCTTTTAACAACAAGATTATTCCATGGGAATTTCGAGCGTTTATAGCAGGTGCCCTTGCACGAGCATTAGTACTAAATTATTACGGGCACATGTCATATAATCCATATTCAAAATGTAATATCACTGGTGTTCTATAAAAGTCATTTAATTTTTTCGAGCATCGGTGATGAGAACCGTTCTACTAAGGAATATCGGGAACGAAGAGATGAAAATCATCATAAAGCAGATGATATACCCATAGCTTATCGTTTTCAAGATATTATAAAAGATCTTTCCATGTCTTAAGAAATTAAACGTACATAAATGTTTTATTTATCGGTTGTAATTAAAATTGTAAGAAAAAATTATTTATATTAATAGTTCTATATTAATAATAGTTCTATCTATAATAATGCTAAAAAGAAAAAATGTACAGATCTTTCTCAAAAGAACTATCTTTTGATGATAAAGGTTTAAGGTAATAAATTCATTCGACAAATTAAAATCCATAAAAGTAAAATCCGAAAAAATTAGAAATTAATTAGATTAATATATATTAATTTCAAGATGAACAAAAAGAAATATGGAAAAAATGGCGATAATCCAGGCAAATGAAATAATTATTTCGTTGCTGGATTTTATATATTTATAAATATGAGTATATTTTCTAGATCTTAAAACTCGCCAATTTATGATAAAATGTAACAATGTGGTAGAAACGTACAAACATATATCTTACCTTTTGTTTTAGGCTTTACCTAAGAGGCTTCTTGACGATCATCTTCGTCGACCGCTTCAACATCGCTATCGGCATACTTGGCTCCGGAAAATGAAAGATAGACCTGAAAAAAAAATTTAATTATTAATTATTACGAAAAATAAAATAATAAAATTATTAATTATTATATGTATATATATATATATATATATATATATATATATATATATATATAATCAAAAATATATCGAAAAATGGTAATTAATTATGATAATAATAGAATAGATAGGGGCATCGCAGCAAGAAATAAAAAGATAAATTTATTTACATACAAAGATTAAATAAATGTATATAAATTCTGTATACTTTATAAAAAGTGTAATATTTTTCAATAAATTTTGTAAACTTCTTATTTTTTTAAATATTATTGCATATCAAAAAATATAACAAAAATTATTTATATAAACTTTATTGATGTATATTTTTTCAGCATGATTCAAGCAGAGGTTTTATTGAATAAACAAAATGCTCAGATACAATATAATCTTTAGATATTTTATATTAGTCTATATCTTTAAATATAGATAAGAATTTTAGCGTATTTACTGAAGAGAAAGACGGCGAGGAAGATGGTTGCTAGAGGCAAATGCTCTACCTAAAAGCCTGTTTGGTGGGCATCTTCGTCGGCTGCTCCAGCATCGGCATATCTGGCCCCGGGAGTTGAAATTGTTAAATTTGAAAAAAAAATTAGAAAAAATATTTAATTTAATAAAATTCACGCACGATTACGATATATAGAACGCGATATATGAAAGTAAGTCGATACAAATCACGCCAAATTAATAATTTTCTTCGATATTAAGAGCACCTGTGGTGGTGCGTGACTCGCGAAACCGAAATAATGGCGCAGTTTTATCTGTTCTCGAATGTTCGCTTATATTCGCATATATCTTCTGATACGTTTTTTGCAATGGCTACGCACTTCTACACGTTCTCGAATGTTCGTTCGTGTGCAGATTGATGAGAAAGAATGTAGGTCTATAGTATCTCCGCTTGTGACGCATAAATCCGTAATACACGAGTCTCGAAATCGAAGTAATGTCGACGAATTCTAACGATATACAGTAATGTCGGTGTGTCGATGTTAGTTTAATTTCGAGACTCACGTATTACGGATTTACACATTACAGGCAGAGATTATATAGTCCTAGATTCACTTATCGTAATATCAAGCGACGCGGTAGCGCCGCGACGCCAAGTATATATAAAAATTCGTTCCAGCTTGTCAACGGTTTGCCTATGTACAGGGGCCGCGACGCTACCAAGTAGCTTATCCGGAGTTTTACGTCTAATAAACTTTCGATTAAAATTCCTCAGGAACCAAGCCGTTAATCAAAAATCTAGCGGCACTTTTCTTATACAATGTGGATGCAAGCTTTCGATTGCGACCAGTTTGAATAAGATTGGTGCAGTCAATCCTGAGAAATGATAATCGTATACCAGAAATGTGACATTTTTCGATTTCCATCATTATCATCATAATAATCATAAGTTTCAGACTCTCACGTACGTATGCTCGCACGCACACACGCAAAGCGAGTTTGTCCCTCAAGGCGCGTTTGCAGCGCTCATGTACGATTATTCGCTTGTGTGTGCAAATACGCCTTGAGAGACAATGTGTATGTACGTGCATACGTATATGATACGTATCAAGCGGTACGCGGTAGCATCGCGACGTCAAGATATAATAACGTTATAAGGTTAATGTTCGCGACGTCAAGATATAATAACATTATAAGGTTATTAATGTTATATTTGAATCTGCTGCAGAAAATATATTTGGTCCTATCGAGTAAGTAGATTGAAATTTTGTATATATATCTGCTTATATATGTCTGCTTATATATGTTTATTTATTGTTTTATAAGTATATTATTTTTTGATTATATCTGAATATTGTCTAAATTATAGCGCTTATTTGCAGGATAAAGCAAAATCAATCAATCCTTTCAAGAAGGCTGGTATACTTTTAGCTGGGATTTCTTCAGCTGGGATTGCATACGGTCTTATACCGCAGAACTTTGCTAAACAGCGTAACATATTGGGTTATAGAGATTTGGCAGTAACAGACAGTAAGTACAATATAATAGCACATATAAAACATTCAGTAGCACAGATAAAACCAGATATGTAAATTAAATTAAATATTAAAATTCTGTTCTTTTCATTGCACACGGATAGAGGGAAGTGACCATAAAGCACTTAACTTCGGATGGACATAAAAACGATTAATAACTGTCAAAGTAAAAGAAATATTTACTATTTATAATGGGGTAAGGGGAATCCTTGCTCTTATGTTAAGTGATTCAACTGAAGTTGAATTCAATGTGTTGAATCATGTGTAATATTATAATAGCATATTGCAATGCGAGATATATATTCATAAGTTTTATGAACATTATCAGAGAGAAATCACTGACATTATTACATTTTTGATAAAATCGTAGGAATTTACAAGTTTTACTTCACAACTATATAATCAAAAATATAATAATGTCAGTGATTTCTCTCTGATAATGTTTATAAAACTTATGAATATATATCTTGCATTGCAACATGCTATTATAATATTACACGTATGCAAAGGAGGCCAAAGTATTCATACGTAGTATTTATTTATTATTCTCAAAGTAGATCTTACTGCAACAAAATTTTGATCGTTTTATTTTATTAATCTGTTCATCAGTATACATACATAGTATGCATACTTTGGCTTTCTTTATACGTATAACTATATTACATTATTTAAGAAAAAGAAAAACCTATGATAATTATATATCACATTGCACAACATGCTATTACAATATTAGTTATACATATGCGAAGAAAGCCAAAGTACACATACGTAGTATTTATTATTCTCAAAGTGGATCTTATCGCAACAAAATTTTAATCGTTTTAATTTATTAATCTGTTCATCAATATACATACATAGTATGTATACTTTGGCTTTCTTTATACGTATAACTATATTACATTATTTAAGAAAAAGAAAAACCTATGATAATTATATATCACATTGCACAACATGCTATTACAATATTAGTTATACATATGCGAAGAAAGCCAAAGTATACATACGTAGTATTTATTATTCTCAAAGTGAATCTTATTGCAACAAAATTTTAATCATTTTAATTTATTAATCTGTTCATCAATATACATACATAGTATGTATACTTTGGCTTTCTTTATACGTATAACTATATTACATTACTTAAGAAAAAGAAAAAAATCTATGATAATTATATATCACATTGCACAACATGCTATTACAATATTAGTTATACATATGCGAAGAAAGCCAAAGTATACATACGTAGTATTTATTACTCTCAAAGTGAATCTCATTGCAACAAAATTTTAATCGCTTTAATTTATTAATCCGTTTGTCAGTATATGTACGTAGTATATGTATATTTTGGCTTTCTTTGCATATACATATTGAAAGACAGAAAGACGAATTAAGTGTGACTTGAAAAAAACTATATTTAATTATATGTTTGTGTAAAATAAAAAGAACAATTATAACTTTTATATATATATTAAATTTTTATTTAGATATTCTATCTATAATTATATTTTATAAAAAAAGAGAAACCTATATAATGAATATACATTTCACATTACACATATATCTTGCAATTGTACAACATGCTATTATAATATTAGTTATATGTATGCAAAGAAAGCCAAAGTATATATACAGTAATACAAAAGTGAATGAATTTATAGGTGTAGTTAAATTGATATTATATTATTAAATTATATTATATTATATATATATTACTATATTATTGTTGAACATTATATATTAAAAATAAAACGAATGCCAGTTCTATATAAATAAAACTCTATTATTGTAAGATAATACAAAAAAAAATAAAAAATATTTAAAAGAAAATACTTAAAATAAAAAATACTTTATCTTCTTTGGTATCTTCTATAGCACTTCATTTATCTTCTTTGGCATCCTCTATGGCACTTTATGTTATATTACCTCATAATAATACAGTACAGTTTTATTTATGTAGAATTGGCATTTGTTAATTTTATTGAATCTTATATAGGCAATAAAATATTGCGTAAAGTAGCTCAATTTAACTATATCTACAAATTCATTCACTTTTGCATTACTGTAACATCATACAGTTAAAGAATGGTCTACATTGAAGTATGATGTTACAGTAATACAAAAGTCAGTGAATGAATTTATAGGTATAGTTAAATTGAGCTACGTTATACAAGATTTTATTGCCTATATGGGATTCAATAAAATTAACGAATGCCAATTCTACATAAATAAAACTACTGTATTATTGTAAGATAATATAATGTAAGCACATATATATTATTGTTGAACATTATAAACTAAAAATAAAATTAATGAATGCCAATTCTACAATAAATCTTCATTATTGTGAGATATTCTACATAAATAAAACTTTATTATTGTGATTTACTTATTATTATTAAACTTTATTATTATTAGATATTCTGCATGAATAAAAACTATATTATATTATTAAAAATAAAACGAATGCCAATTCTATGAATAAAACTCTATTATTGTAAGATAATTTTAATAAAATAAATAAATAAATAAAAAATAAATGAAAATACTTAAAATAAAAAATACTTTGTCTTCTTTGGTATCTTCTATGGTACTTTATTTATCTTTTTTGGCATCCTCTATGGCACTTTATGTTATATTATCTCACAATAATACCGTACAGTTTTATTTATATAGAATTGGCATTCGTTAATTTTATTGAATCCTATATAAGCAATAAAATATTGCGTAAAGTAGCTCAATTTAACTATACCTATAAATTCATTCACTTTTGTATTACTGTAACACCATACAGTTGAAGAATGGTCTACATGATGTTACCGTAATACAAAATCGAATGAATTTATAGGTATAGTTAAATTGAGCTACTTTATACAAGATTTTATTGCCTATATAGGATTCAATAAAATTAACGAATGTCAATTCTACATAAATAAAACTGTACGGTATTATTGTGAGATAATATAATGTAAGCACATATATATTATTGTTGAACATTATACACTAAAAATAAAATTAAGGAATGTCAATTCTACAATAAAACTTTATTATTGTGATTTATTTATTAGTATTAAGAAATTTATTATTATTAGATATTCTACATGAATAAAAAATTATATTATATTATTAAATATTATATGCTAAAAACGCATATATATTTTTTGCAGAAAAAATATAGATTTTTACAAAAAGCAATGAGATCACCTAAAAAAACCTCACAAAGGTAAAAAAGAATACGCCAAGTATATAAAAAAATCCCAACTTGTACGCAAAAATAGTTTATTATTTATCCCTAAAAAATAACTTTTAAAAAATTTTTTCTTTGAGAAATAATTTTCATACAAAATAAAAAACGATTTTCCTCTAAAAAATTAAAACCTTTAAAAATCAAAAATCAAAACTAAATATGAAATCAAGTTAACTAGCCAAGTACATAGAAGCAGTTCAGTTTGTAAGAGTTTGTAATTTAAAATATTATTTGTTTGATAAAATCAGTCTTGCATTTATAGAAATATTATAGATTCTCTCGAGAAAATTAAAATGCATTTTATTTTTATAAAATTACGCTATTATGTCCCCCCCCCAAATAAATATTATATATAATATTTAAAATAGCACAATTATATTGCGGATTTTATTACAAATAGTACATCATAAAACTACTTAACCCTTACTGCAATAACGTCGATCACATCGATCACCAATTTCGAGTTTAAAAGTGCCCCGTGCCAAACTGATCGACTTGTTTTGAAATTAATCATAAGGTTTTCCAGATAGGCCTGAAACAAAAAGGATTAAAATTAAAGACATACGAATACTTGGCCTGCTCGATCTGAAATAAAAATTTCCAAAAGATTATCAGAAATCATTATCAATATATTAATAAAAATATATGACTTATAATGCGACATGGGCACGCCAAGTATTCGTATGTCTTTAATTTTAATCCTTTTCGTTTCAGGCCTATCTGGAAAACCTTATGATTAATTTCAAAACAAGTCGATCAGTTTGGCACGGGCCACTTTTAAACTCGAAATTGGTGATCGATGTGATCGACGTTATTGCAGTAAGGGTTAAGTAGTTTTATGATGTACTATTTGTAATAAAATCCGCAATATAATTGTGCTATTTTAAATATTATATATAATATTTATTTGGGGCGGGGGGACATAATAGCGTAATTTTATAAAAATAAAATGCATTTTAATTTTCTCGAGAGAATCTATAATATTTCTATAAATGCAAGACTGATTTTATCAAACAAATAATATTTTAAATTACAAACTCTTACAAACTGAACTGCTTCTATGTACTTGGCTAGTTAACTTGATTTCATATTTAGTTTTGATTTTTGATTTTTAAAGGTTTTTATTTTTTAGAGAAAAATCGTTTTTTATTTTGTATGAAAATTATTTCTCAAGGAAAAAATTTTTTAAAAGTTATTTTTTAGGGATAAATAATAAACTTTTTTTGCGTACAAGTTGGGATTTTTTTATATACTTGGCGTATTCTTTTTTACCTTTGTGAGGTTTTTTTAGGTTATCGATTTATTCCGATACACTTACCTGTTCTTGTAGAACTTCGTCTCACTTTTCCGCGACACGACACAACACTTATCACTTATATCACGATTCGATACGTTATAGAACATGGGAGAAAGACGAAAGTGTATCGACGAAAGGATATGCGCAAGTAGTGGGGTGATTTTGTGATCACGTTACCAATGCAAAAAAAGACATAGTCGAACAGTAGCGTCATGGCTTATAATTTGTACCATTTACGCTTATCTATGTATTCTTGACTTATTTATGATTGTCCTAAGTACGGTCCTGAGATACTAAATCACTGAATTAGTCAAATAGAATTGTAAAGACCACTTCGCCCAAACTCCGATTAATTTAATCATTAATCAACTTACGAGCGATTAACATAAAAATGTCTAATAATATATTACTTGTATATATAATAAAAATTTTTAAATTTTGCTTTTATTCGCTTTGAAAGTTAATCAACGATTAAACTAACCGGAGTTTAGTTGAAGTAGTCCTAAATCCATAAGAGAGATTTAAAAAGAGACCACACTTAAGATGATAAAAATATTCCGAAGTCCTTAATCAATAAAAAAAAATCTTTAAAATTTATTTTTCAACTTTTATTTATACGTTATCATTTTCTACAGAGATGTCAAGAAATATATATAAATTTTTGTAGATTTTTCCAAGCAATTTGAGACAGCTAAAATTGCGACAAGACATTGTGATCCATGTATGACCAGAAACAAAATTAAAAAAAAAAATGTATGGTCTACAAGATTAATTTTAAATATAAAAACACGGGCTATATAATACAATTTTTATATACATATTAGACAGATATGCACGCTGTTTTATTGGATGAGGCAGAATTATAAAAAAAAATAATAAATGATTATAAATGTTTCCCTTTATTTAATTCTCTTCATCAATTGCATAATCAAAATGCTATCTTCTTATTTCCAATAGGGGGAAGTTTATCTGTAACCGAAGTTATATCGTTATATGTATAAGCAAAGTTTATCTAAATATATATAATTTACAAAACTTTTTCTCGCGAAAATTAAACTTATTCGAATAAAGTATGAAAGTGCAAAATGTATCAAGATTATTGTGTGAAATATACTTCCATAGAATTTTTCTTTAACATATTCTAGTTATAATAAATAATTGTTGTATTTAATTCGCATTCTTTATACATAAACAATACTAGTAATTAATTAATTCAGAATTATTAATGTATGTAGCAACCCAGATAGCACACAATATTTATGGCAAATATTCATAAATATTTTTTACTATTTATTTTTTGAAATATTATATAAATATTTTATACATTTTGTATACATATTAAGACAAGAAATCATAAAAACTTTAAATTTGATATATTATTAAAATATAAACTAAATATTTTGTATCATTATAATAAGTAAAAAATAAATATTTATGATAAATATTTATGATCTGTTTTAATAAATTTAAGACCACAAAAATATTTATAAAATATTCAAATAATTATTATAAATATTTTGTACATATTTTATAAATATTATATGCTGTCCGGGAATGAAAAGATCATTTATATACGACCCGAAAATTTTCATGCCCTTTCCGCGACTAATCACTCGTTTAATAGGCGTAATTATAGAGAATAAAATCATACCGTCCAAAATATCTACGGATATTTTTTTCTTTATTTAACATCGTTGTGACTCGAATTTACCGTAATATTCTATTTCGATAATAAATACGATATATTACCCAGTGAGCAATATGTTATCAAAAGAAATTCATAAAGTACTCAAGTTTAAGAGTCGGACTTCCGAAAACACCATCAAAATGATAATATTATGATATCAATAAGTCCTCCAATGCGTCGATTTTAGAGGAAAGAAAGACATCATATAATTGACATCTAAAAGAATTCCACAATCTGACTTCTTTTAAATATCAAAAAAATGTCACCGTTAAGAACCGTTCTATTTGTAGTATTATATTTTTGGGCGAGTTTTTTAATTCATCGATTGATCAATCGCATATGATGCGCAAGTACAGCAAAGTCCTGTATTTGCTACATTTGTGCATCATGCGATTGATCAATCGATGAATTAAAAAACGCCCTTTACATTTTTTGAAGACATAACCCAACTTCTTAGGTTAAATATAGAAATAACAAAAATATATATGAAAATATTAATATATTTTATGCTCGAATACATATTTAATAATATTTATAATTTAAGAAAGAAAGATTATCTTAAAAACGTTAATATTGAAGAAATGCTATCTCTTTGAAATCCAGAGCATGCAGTGGCACGCAGTTCACACTAGAACACATGGTCTCTAGTTCACATGTACGTTGCTTGCGCATGTGTGCGGCTTTCGTAAAATATCTTAAATGGCACGCTTGCTAGAGATTTTAGAGATATCTATGAAGAGATATCATAAAGAGCTCTTGTGAAAGATATCTTACAAAAAGATAACTTACTGATATCATTTCTAAGAAAATTTAATTAAGTCTTTAAAAAGTCCTCTTAAAGAGCTCATCCTCTCAATAATGCTCACTGGGTTATATATTCTCGACCGACAAAATGAACGATCGGATTTACCGGCCGTGCAGAAGGTGGCCAGGAAATATGAGAGTGAATTTTGGTTGGGATTAGATTTTGTATGCAAAAGGGTGCTGGAAAATTCATGATATTTTTAAAGTATGGCATTTGCGACGCGAAGTCTGCGAGTTTTGTGTAAAATATACAATGCAAATGCAGGAACAACGTATTGCACTTTATGACGACCATTTAGCCGTATATCGCTTGTTCAATTGACCGGAAATAAGTTGGCGCTGGAAGTTCATATTTTTTAATAATTAATAGCTCAAACGATTGCTCCTTAATTGCTCCGTCAGAATCCACGATTGCCTCCCTTTTAAAATTAATAGTTTTTGAAATATTTACAAGAAACGTAAAATTTATCATTTTCACTCAAAAACATATTTCCAATAGTTTTCTGCAACTATATCCAGCATAAAACGATTGCTCCTTAATTGCTCCTTAATTGCTCCATATTTCTCCATCATTAGTTTCATGATTTATTGCATTTTTTATCGAAAATTAACAAATTAAGAGGATGCCGGACCGTCCTGTTTTACCGACCATAATAATTATATATTTGCTTAATATAAAAGTTTTGGCAGTTTGTATGTACAAAATAAGATAGGTTCCCACTCGGAAATGCATGAAAGAATATAAGTGAACGTTTGAAAATATATTTAGAAGCCTAGTAAAAAACATTTCGGTGTTCAAAAATTTTGCATACCGAAATGTTTTTTACTAGGCTTCTAAATACATTTTCAAACGTTCACTTATATTTTTTCATGCATTTCCGAGTGGAAACCTATCTTATTTTGTACATACAAACTGCAAAACTTTTATATTAAGCAAATATTGTTACGACCTGACGCAAGAAGCCGGTAAAAAAACTGTAATTTTTTAGCTTTTCTTCGTTTTTAACGTAAAAGCGCAAGGTTCCCCCTTTTTGATGTATATACTTTAATCGTGGAAAAGGATTTCTTATTTCATGTAACCAATAAAAAAATTTCAGTCTACAGAGTGTAATTATTATGGCCGGTAAAACAGGACGGTCCCGCATCACCTTAATCATTTTCCAAGCGACGCCGTCGCCATCTATCGGCCACCTATCGGAACTATATGGCTCAGAAGCCAACGGCGAGAATATTTAAACATAATATAACATAAAAAGATTGCTCCTTAATTGCTTCGCATTGCTCCATCATTATTTTAATGATTTATTGCATTTTTTATAGAAAAGTAACAAACTAATAATTTCTTTTGTGGCGTTCCTGCGGCTGAATTCAAAATCATTTTTGTTACCAACTTCATGAAATATATTTGTAACCATTTTCACACATTTCATTTATTGATTTAACACTTTACATAACAACATATTAAACATACGACAAATTATGTAACATTCATTCGTTCGTTCATTGACCATCAATCTGTACACATCTCGCTCGTGAATTAAATATTTTATTAGTAAAAAGGAAAGTCTAGTGATTTAACTATAACGCTACCACAACTGGTGACCCCGACGTGATCACGGGCTTTTAAGAATTCACGTTCAAGCGTGGCGAATTTGAATCAGTGATCCGCGAATTTAGTGAGCCATCGAGTTTCGAGTTCCGCTGTGATTCTTGTGTGGTTTGTGGCTTGTGTTCTTCGAGTTGATGAGATTTTCGAGTCATCGAATTTCCAAGGACAGCGAACTACTAGACTTCTGAAATTCACAACGCAGAGTATTGACAGAGTTTGACGATGCCTTTGGATGAATCTTCGACTTCGAATCCTACAGCGTCAGCATCAGTTCCATCGGCTGGAGAACATCATCAACGTTTGACGAATCCGACACAAACTCTTGCCAGTAATGAGCCTCATCAACAAGGTCAGCCAAACGAGATCCATTCTAACGAATTTCGCCTTGTTAAATTGCCGAATTTTTGGCATAAGCAGCCTAAATTGTGGTTTGCTCAATTAGAAAGCGAATTCTTGGTTTTTCGGATCCGCTCAGATGATGTTAAGTATAGCTCGGTTATACGGCATCTTGATGAGCAAGCTTTGTTGGCTATTGCTGATTTGATTGAAAATCCTCCTGAAAAAGATAAATATCTTCATGTTAAAAACGTTTTGATTAATCGGTTTACTGATTCGGAGGAAAAACGTCTTCGTCAATTGTTAGCTGGTGTTGAGCTGAATGACAAGAAACCGTCGGATTTGCTACGCGAAATTAAACAGTTAGTGGGAGGAGCGATTTCGGAAAATGTATTACATTCAATTTGGTTGCAAAGATTACCTTCTCAGGTTCAAACTACTTTAGCGGTTGTGGACGATTCTTTAGTTAAGCTTGCTGAACTATCTGATAAAATTTTGGACCGAGAAACCAACCTACATGTAGCAACAGTAGCTTCCTCGGCTTGAAAAGATACTTCGAAATTTGTTGATCTCGAGCGAAGAATCGCAGCTCTGGAAGTTAGACGTGTACGCAGCAGATCTAAATTTAGATACAAGGAAAGAAGAAGATTTAGATCATCTTCTAGGAGTAAATCTGATAAGGATAACCAAAAAATTTGTTTTTATCATAAGAAATTTGGTGCTAAAGCTTTTAAATGTACAATACCTTGTGATATGTCTAAATCTTTGGTCGAAAGGCAGGAAAACTAGCTTCACCGTTGAGTTGTGAGGCGGCTGACAACGGTTCACCTAACAATCGCCTCATTATTTCCGATAAAACTTCAGGACTTAATTTTCTTGTTGATACAGGAGCTGATATTTCTTTGATTCCAAAAAGATTTGTTTCAAAAGCTCAAGTTGCTTCTTTCAAGCTTTATGCAGCTAATGGAACCAAGATTAATACTTACGGTATAAAAATGTTAACTGTAAATCTTGGATTACGAAGAATTTTTAAATGGAATTTTTGCATTGCGGATATTCAGAGACCTATATTGGGCGCAGATTTTTTGAGTCATTATGGAATTTTAGTTGACATTAAAAACAAAAAACTTCTAGATAGTGTTACTGGTCTTTCATTTAAAGGAAAACTATCTAAAGTTAATCACTTATCAATTTGCACTACATTTCCTGACTCACCTTTCCATAAGATCCTTGCTGAATTTCCTGAATTAACTCATTTTGCTCCTATATCAACAAACAAGATTCATCAAATTGAACATCATATTATTACGAAAGGACCACCAATTGCTTCAACTCCTCGCAGGTTGTCACCGGAAAAATTAAAATTTGCAAGAGACGAATTTAATTTTATGGTGGAACAAGGAATTTGTAGACCGTCAAGCAGCACCTGGGCAGCTCCACTTCACATGGTTCCTAAAAACGGATCGAACTCATGGAGACTTTGCGGCGACTATCGAGCTTTAAATGCAGCTACTGTTCCGGATCGATACCCGCTTCCTCACATTCAAGATTTCACTTCTGGTTTACACGGTAAAAATATATTTTCTAAGATTGACTTAGTTAAAGCCTATTACCAAGTGCCAGTTGCAAAAGAGGACATACCAAAACCAGCTGTTACTACTCCATTCGGCCTTTTTGAATTTCTTGTAATGCCTTTTGGTTTGCGTAATGCTGCTCAGACTTTTCAATGTCTTATGAATATCATATTATCTGGACTTGATTTTTGTGTCTGTTATCTTGATGATATCTTAATTGCTTCTGTTAATGAAAAAGAACATGCCAAACATCTTCATACTGTGTTTTCTCGGCTTAAACAATTCGGCATGACGATTAATTTGTCCAAATGTCTCTTTGGTAAGGATGATATTTCTTTCCTTGGATATTTAGTTTCCAAGCAAGAAATTAAACCGACATTTGAAAAGGTTAAAGCCATTATTGATTATAAAAAACCTAAAACAATTCATGAGTTAAGAAGATTTATAGGTATTATCAACTTTTACCGTCGTTGTCTGAAAAATGCTGCATCACATCAGGCAGTTCTTACGGATTATCTTAAGGATAGCAGGAAAAGGGATAAAAGGTTAGTCACTTGGACTTTTGAAGCTGAAGAAGCTTTCAAAAATTGCAAAGAAGAACTCTTACGAGTCACAACTTTAGCGCATCCGGCTTCAACTGTACCTCTTATCCTCACTTGTGAGGATTTTGCAGTTGGTGCATCTTTGGAACAAATAATCGATGGAATTAATAAACCAATCGCATTTTTCTCAAAGAAATTGGACGACACTCAACGTAATTATAGTACTTACGATCGTGAGCTTCTTGGTATTTATTTAGCCATCAAGCATTTCAGGTACATACTTGAAGGACGTCAGATTCTTATTCGGACAGATCATAAACCTTTAATTTATGCTTTTCAACAAAAATTGGATAAAGCTTCACCCAGACAGATCCGACATCTTGATTTCATTGCTCAATTTTCAACAAACATATATCTGGTAAACAAAATGTGGTTGCAGATTCACTCTCTAGAATTGAATCCGTTTCGATGCCTATCATAGTTTCTCTGGAAGAGTTAGCAGAATTACAAAAAGAAGATGAAGAATTGAAAACACTTCTCACTAATTCTTCCCTCAAGCTTCAAAAACTTGTACTTACTGGCTCGACTACGCCTATTTTCTGTGACTGCTCTACTGTTAATATCCGTCCTTATGTACCTCAACAGCTTCGTAGGAAAATTTTTGATGTTGTTCATGGTTTATCTCATCCAAGTGGTCGTTCTACCTGCAAACTAATACAACAAAAATTTATTTGGCCAACTATGAAGAAAGATATAAAAGAATGGGCTCGATCGTGTTTGCCTTGTCAACGTGCCAAGATCCAAAAGCATACCAAGAATCTTCCTCAAAAGATTGCTATTCCAGATCAGCGTTTTCAGCACATTCATCTAGATTTGATTGGACCTCTTCCTATTTGCCAAAATTTTCGTTATTGTTTAACCATGATTGACAGATTTTCTAGATGGCCGGAAGCAATCCCTCTTACTAAAATTTTGGCTGATACTGTTTTTACAGCTTTTTATACGCACTGGGTTGCGAGGTATGGTGCTCCGCAGACGATCACTACCGACCAAGGTCCTCAATTTAAAGCTGCATTATTTAAGGCTCTCACCAACCTAATTGGTTGCGAGCGTATTAGAACCTCAGCTTATCATCCGACTTCTAATGGTATTCTGGAACGATGGCACCGTACATTGAAGAGTGCTATTATGTGTCACGTAAATGAAAACTGGATTGAGATTTTGCCAACAGTTTTACTTGGACTTCGTACTTGCTTTAAAGAAGATTTGAATGCATCTCCTGCGGAAATGCTTTATGGATCTACATTAAGAATTCCGGGAGAATTTTTCATTGAAGAGGATCTTCCATCTGACCCTGAAATTTTCATCGAAAAACATAGAATACATATGAGAGAGATCAAATCAAGACCTACTGCACATCATCACAAAAAAAACACCTTTCTTTCATAAAAATTTATATGATTGCACTCATGTTTGGATTCGTGAAGATGCAGTTAGGAAATCTCTTCAACCTCCTTATTCTGGCCCTTTTCGTATTGTTAATAGAATTAATGATAATCTATTTGCAATCGATGTTGCAGGAAAAATTGTCAATATCACCACAGAACGTCTTAAACCAGCCTTCCTACCGAAAGAAACCAGCGATGATGTGATTATCATGACGTCTCCTTCTCCTTCTTCTTCCAATTCACCTCAGTCAACCTTACTTGGAAAACAACTCAGAACATATTCTGGTCCAAGGAAGAAAGTTAGATTCGCAACGTAGTACGTCGCTGGGAGGGGAGTACTGTGGCGTTCCTGCGGCTGAATTCAAAATCATTTTTGTTACCAACTTCATGAAATATATTTTTAACCATTTTCACACATTTCATTTATTGATTTAACACTTTACATAACAACATATTAAACATACGACAAATTATGTAACATTCATTCGTTCGTTCATTGACCATCAATCTGTACACATCTCGCTCGTGAATTAAATATTTTATTAGTAAAAAGGAAAGTCTAGTGATTTAACTATAACGCTACCACATCCCTAGTGACGCCGTCATCACCTATCGGCCGCCTATCGGAACTATATGGCTCAGCAGCCAACGGCGAGAATATTCAAACATAATATAACAGCTCTATTGTTTATAAAGCTAGTTTCCCACGATGCGATTTTTCGTGCAAGTTTACTTGCGAGGTGCCCTGCCAGCCACCGAGCAGGCTACGCAGCGAGAAAAGTTGCTTGCTGCGAGTAGCGCTGCGTGTAGCGCTGACGGTTTTCATTGATAGAACGAGTGCTATTTTCTCTGCGTGTTTTGTTGCTAGGCATTGTAAACAACCAATGAGAACTAGTGACTAGATCATGTGACAAAATTGACATGATCTTGTTGTTTTTTTGGTTATTATTGTGTGCCATTTTTTCATCCAAAGTCTTCTTTGTCGTCTTTTCATGACGGTTTATTTCCACTTCTAAAATTAGCAAAAGAAAAAGTGCTCCTAAACTTTTCCTGCAGACAGCATCCATTTTTCAAAATTTTTTTTTGGGGAGCATTGCACAAATTATCGTCCGTTCCATCCGCTAAGCTAGCTCTTGCACCTCGCTCCGTGTGAAGCGAAAACCTGCAGCGCGCTCAGCTTAGCTTCACGCAATGTAAAGCTCAGGGCAGCACGCAGCAAATCATGCATGCTATCCAACACGAAAAATCGCATCGTGGGAAACGGGCTTAACTATATCTCAAAGAGTTTAATCAACGTTTCTTTTTGATTTTTTGGTAGAATAATTGCACCTCGCTTGCTCTATTATGATATTCGCGATCGCTCCACTTGTATAATTAATCTTTTTATGATATATTAGGAAAAAAAACCAATCATTTTCTTGGTAAAACATATTTTCCGTAGTCTACTGCAAGTATATCCAACATAAAACGATTGCTCCTTAATTGCTTCATATTTAAGATCGTCTTAAGCCCGTATCAGACTACGCATTGAAGATTGATATTCAAGATTCAAGATTGAAATTTGACCAATCAGAACAAAGAAATTTTAATCCTTTTTGTTCTGATTAGTCAAATTCCAATCTTTAATCTTCAATCTTTCATTTTTAATGCGTAGTCTGATACGGGCTTAACGTGTTGAAACATGTTTGGTCCTGTCTAAAGCCCGTATCAGACTAAGCATTGAAGATTGAGATTGAAGATTGAAGACTATGGATTGAAAAATAAAGATTAAAGATTGGAATTTGACTAATTGGAATAAAAGAAACTAAAATTTCTTTGTCTTAATTAGTCAAATTTCAATCTTCAATCTTCGATCTCAATCTTCAATGCGTAGTCTGAGGCCGATATTACATTTATCGTACGACAAATGTAATATCGGCCTAAAGGGCATTCTACAATGGCAGTAACAAGGCTGTAGGAGTAGGAAAGTATACTGTTTTTAGTGATGTAAAGACCGAGGGCCTCTGGTGACTCAGGGAGTAGCGCGCCTGACTCACATCCCAGAGATCTCGGGTTCGATTCCCGACTCGACCTTGGCCTGCGCTTTCCTATTTTTCCTTCCCTACCACCTCCCAAAAACAAATTCCTTCCTTCTCTCCTTCCCCAAGAGGAACTTACATATATATATACGAGAATTTATCTATACGACATTAGTCTATCTATAACCACCCTGCCGAAAATGGTCGATTAAAACGGATTAAAAAAAATGTAATCCGAATCGATCGGGATTTCTGCACCGAAAATGCGGTATTAAAACCGATTGAAAATAGTCAAATCAAATTTAGTACGCTTCAGGCGAGGTTAATGTTGGATGATATATCTCCACCTCAATGCGAAATTATACGATTTCATAAAGTTATAATTAAACCTGTTTTAATGCAATTGAATTGGAATTTATCATAGTCAATCCATAGGTAAAAATAATCCCGTTTAATAAAAAATTTTATTATTTTGCAGATGGAAAGTAAATTGATTTTATGTAGTGTGAAGTCGGATTTGCTGTTATCATGAGTCACAATCAATTATTGAATCGGCAATTATTGATTCTGCAATTGAAACTCAGTTGTTAAAAACAAATATACGATTTCTCCGCAGAGGGACCGCCTTATATCCCCGCTTGACCGCTTTCTACTTCCAGGTTGGCTCGCTCGACCTACGCCGCGTAGTGGCGTCGCCCGGAACTACGCGCGGACGCGCGAGCGCGTGGGCCGCCAAGTTGCGGGTCGCACTATTGTATCGCGGATTGTGCTTAATGTGACGACCTACGGCAGCCACAATATCCATTCGATTATTCGTGTTTATTTGGATTGACAACAATATGGATTAGAATGTAATGATTTTAGATTGGAAATAATCCGCGAAAGCGATATTAAAACCGATTATAGTTCGTTCGGAATTAAAATCGATTACTTTTTAATCCGGGCGCGGTTTGAACCGATTAAAACCGATTAAAACCGGTTAAAACGGATTATGTTTTAATCGGTTTTAATCGACCATTTTCGGCAGGGCAGTTTATGGCCGTATGGCGAGTATTCGCCGAAACCAATCCCAAACCTAAGCAAGCAAGCAAGCAATGTAAAGACCGAGAGTAACGAAATGGGCAATTCCCATTTGCTCTTAAAACTTTTAAGAGCAAATGGGAATTGCCCATTTCGTTACTCTCGGTCTTTACATCACTAAAAACAGTATACTCTCCTACTCCTACAGCCTTGTTACTGCCATTGAGTATGTTTCCATCGAGGGTTCGAATCGGGTCAGAGTCGAGTCAGAGTTGGGTTGGGGTGAGCGTTCTTACGGTGGAAACACCAAACTTAAAGTTGAACTCTACCCAATACAATTTTAAGGTAGGGTCCAAATGAAGTTCGGTGGAAACGACAAGAGTCGAGTTAGTTGCAGTGTTGCCAACAGAAGGAAATTGTGCTGTGTACATCGTGTTGTGGTTATACGAATACTTATATATTTTTTACAATAATGAATAATTTCTGCATATTACATTGATACTGCGAAATTAACATTATCGCTCTCGGATCCATAATATTTTGTTATAAGAATTTAACCCTAATATGTCAGGATATTGGGCTGCATAAAGTTAGCCGGACCACTTTAACTTTTTAATAATTAAAATTATCTAATCGTTTAGTGGTCGTTTGGTGATGATTGGTAGCCTAATTAAAACGTTTGGTGGTCAAACGTTTTTTTTAATTAAATAATTAAAATATTGGTGTAAAGTTAGCCGGACATTTTTAATTTTTAGTCTAATCGATTAAATCAAGGCTTATTCGATGCAGAATCGTTAGGTGGTCACAAATCCTTTATTTACAATGTTTGGTGGTCCATAATTTATCCAAAAAGTAAAAAAAAACGTGTGCGTTGATCCTGCGCCTGCGCATGCCTTCGTCGTGTAATGGCTCTTGCAGCCAGCGTGATGACGCGTCGCACGATATCCAATGAGGGTAAATATAGCGAAAAAAGGACCCAGCCCTAATAACCTTGATATATGTTGTCAAGGACATAATTCTGAGTAACTTTTTCTTCTAATTTAATCGTCGCTCGTTGCTTATTAAAAAGTTATTAACAAAAAAAGTTTGAAATATACTAAAGTACATGCATGGTCAGGAAACACGCGCGCGCGCGCACACACACACACACACACACACGGGGGAGTGCAAGGGGGGTCTTCGGCCCCCCTCCCGCACCCACCCCGCCGATAGGCAGGGTGGACCTCGCTTTACAATGTAGCATGTATTTTGTAAGTTGTAAAGCGAGGTCCACCCAGCCTACCGGCGGGGTGGGTGCGGGAGGGGGCCGAAGGCCCCCCTGGCACCCCCCCCCCGGGTGTGTGTGTGTGTGTGTGTGTGTGCGCGCGCGCGCGCGTGCTTCCTGTCCATGCATGTACTTTAGTATATTTCAAACTTTTTTTGTTAATAACTTTTTAATAAGCAACGAGCGACGATTAAATTAGAAGAGAAAGTTACTCAGAATTATGTCCTTGACAACATATATCAAGGTTATTGGGGCTGGGTCCCCTTTTCGCTATATTTACCCTCATTGGATGGACCACCAAACGTTGTAAATAAAGGATTTGTGACCACCTAACGATTCTGCATCGAATAAGCCTTGATTTAATCGATTAGACTGAAAATTAACAATGTCCGGCTAACTTTACACCAATATTTTAATTATTTAATAAAAAAAAAAACGATTGACCACCAAACGTTTTAATTAGGCTACCAATCATCACCAAACGACCACCAAACGATTAGATAATTTTAATTATCAAAAAGTTAAAGTGGTCCGGCTAACTTTACGGAGCCAGGATACTGACAGTTGTAGCTGTACTTTGTACAGTTGGTAACATCTAATCTTATCGCAACCCTAGTGTAACTCTGCTCAACTCTGATCCGATGGAAACAGGCAAGCCAACCCGACTCTGACCCTACTCTGACCCAACTTTGACCCGATTCGAACCCTCGGTGGAAACATACTCATTGTAGACGGCCCTTAAGACCCGTTCTACAATAAGTCGTATGTCGTTAGTCGTAAGCAAATTGGCCAACCACAGTCGATTATTCCGAGAATATCCAACTGTGATTGGTCAATTTGCTTCCGACTAACGACATACGACTTAGGGTGCCATTACATGGAGCGCGGAAACGCGGATTAGCGTAACGCAGAACGAAAGTGAAACCAATTGCGAGCATTCTGCAGTTTTTGTTACGCTCGCGATTGGTTCCATTCTCGTTCCGCGTTACGCTAATCCGCGTTTCCGCGCTCCATGTAATGGCACCCTTATTATAGAACGGGCCTAATGCCCGTATCAGACTACGCATTGAAAATTGAAGATTGAAGATTAAAGATTGAAATTTGACTAATCAGGACAAAAGGGACTAAAATTTCTTTGTCCTGATTGGTCAAATTTCAATCTTCAATCCTCAATCTCAATCTTCAATGCGTAGTCTGATACGGGCTTAAAAGGGTAATATTAAATTTGTCGTGCGACAAACTTTTTAAGCATACTGATTGGTTGCAAAATAGAAAATTTCTTGAATTTCTAGAAATAATTTTTAAAAAAAATTTCTAGAAATTAGCTAATCAATGCGCTTAAAAAGTTTATCGTACGACGAATGTAATATTACTATAAAGCTATTGGCGTAGCGATTGGCTATCGAGTAAAGAATTTCTAGAGTCTCTGTATATGATAATAGCAGAGAGAAGAATTCTTCCATAGACATAGTATATCTAGACCGAGTGTTGAGGAGTGGGAGCCGAAGTGCACGTAGAAAAGGACATACTCTGTTTCGTGCCCCTTGTGTTCTCTCGCTCGCACGTAGCATGACGAAAGAGAGCGCTATGCTCTGTGCGAGCGAGAGAGAACGCAATGGGCACGAAACAGAGTATGTCCTTTTCTACGTGTATCTTTACCCCCACTACTTAAATAAAGGCAAACGCTCGGTCTAGATATACTATGGCCGGTATTCATAGGCTGCGGTCGGGAAGACGCTCGAGATGCTTCGAAGCATTGCATTAACCAATCAGAATAAAGAAATCTTTACTCTTTTTATCCTGATTGGTCAATCAAACGCTTCGAAGCATTTCTAGCATCTTCCCGACCGCAGTCATAGTCAGTTTTTATATTTTAGACCGTCTTAGTGCCGGTCTACAATAGGTGATTTAAGCCCTAAGCCTTAAGAAATTGACCAATCACAGTCAAGTATGAGGAGAATACTCAACTGTGATTAGTCAATTTCTTAAGGCTTAGGGCTTAAATTACTTATTGTAGACCGGCACTTAAGCACAATCTTAAGATGTCCTAAACCAATCACAGAGCTGTATTAGCATCTTAAGACATTAAAGGTGCCATTACATGGCAGCATCGAGCATCGATCGTCTGCGCAGAAATCATTGCGCAGGAATCTAAATGAGATAGATTCCAGCTTCTTGCGGCTAATAGCATGATGAGTGATATAAATTCGGTCGAGATAAAAAAATTATGTTCTGATACACATTACTAATACTGAAAATTGATATTTATTTACATTATACACAATAGATATTATTATTATTAAACAAATATATATAAAACGTTACTATCCCCCAGCAGAATATTAGAATCTAATCAAGGATTAAGAGGATGCCGGATACCGACAGAATGCGAATATTAGTAGGATTGCAAAATATTTTTGTTGATTATAGATATCAACAAATCCTTTTCCATAATTAAAGTATACATAATAACGGAGTGCGGGGTTTATGATTTCATATGAAAAGTGAAAAAAAATTAAAAAATTACAATTTTGTTATCGGCTTCTGCCGTCAACATTTACTTAATATAAAAAACCTGCAACCTGCACGTGCCTAACAAGTGAACTCCGCACTCGGCATTTTATCAAAGAGTATTAATGAACTTCGAGAAGTGAGTTTAGAAGCTTTATAAAAAAGATTTTACTATGCAACATTTTGCACACCGAAATGTTTCTTACTAGGCTTTCAAATACATTTTCAAACGTTCACTTATATTCCTTCATGCATTTCCGAGTGGAGAGGTATCCTATTTTGCACGTACACACCGCAAAACCCTTATATTAAGCAAATATATAATTATTATGGCCGGTAAAACAGGACGGTCCGGCATCCTCTTAAGGGTCGACAGGAGTGACGGGCAAACTCCGAATTGACATTGGAGACCTCGCGCGGTGAAAATGTGAAACTCAGATTTCAGGGTTACCAACGCTGAGGAATGAATTCTCAGTCTCGATGTATAGGTGTATGTCTGTATACGTACACACAGGATTGCATTGCTCGCGTGGACGCACCGTGGAAAGGAAAGATAGAAAAGGATCAACGATTACGCTATCCTTGTTCCTCTAGCGTATCGCTTTACGGCCGAGATATGGCTTGAAAATGCTTTCTGGCCTCTCGTAGCAGAAAGCAGTAATGCAACAAGACTAATGGGCGCCCACTTTTTATAAATTTTATGTTTACTTATGCGCATATGTACAGATATATACCAATAGTATATAGAAATGTTACATATGTTTCAAAATTGCACAATGATAAATAATATTAGTAGAATAATAGCTAATAGAGTGAACTAATATACAACGTGTAAGAGATACGGGCACTTCTTAGACTTGGCAATTTATTGCTTTTTTACTTGTTGCTTTTTTATCGATACTTTATGTATTGTCAGCATGATAGAGCGACAAGGAGAGAACGATTGTTAATTCTTGGCTTACATTATCTTTCAGTAATTGCAAATTTATAGACCGACAAGTATGCTATCTTGATTTCTTTTCGATTATATCGATATTATCGTGTAAAAATATCTGCTACATAAATACTGATAATATGAAAGCATTTACAAGAAATATGTGATGGCTCAGTGCAAGAGTGTTCAATCTATCACGCAGTAAACTCAAGTTCAATTCCACAGACATCTTAACAAAATTTTTTTATATTTTTTGTTATATAAACGTTATTACATTTTGTGTGAGAATTATATTTAGAATAATTATTAAAATTTTGAAAATATGTTGACCATTTTGTAATTATACATGTGTATAAAAAATTTATTTTATGTATTTAATATATCTTGTAATAAACCAATAATAACTAGGAGAGAAAAGCTATTATTATTTTATTTAATTATTATTAAATATATTACATATATTAATATTAACATATTTTCAAAATTTTCAAGTTTTGTTTTCAATATAATTCTCAAAACATAAAATGTAATAACAAAACACATATAAAAATTTTTTTGAGATATCTGTGGAATTGAACTTGAGTGTACTGCATGATAGACTGAATATTTTGCACTTCGTCATTACATGTATTATTTATATATATGCTTTCATATACCAGTACTCGTATGTGCTTACGCGATATAGGTACAATTGAAGAAAGATAATATAATTGTCTATGAATATATAATATAATTGTCTACGATTAAGACTGTTAAAAGATAATGTAATGTCAAACAAGAATTGACAATCATGCTATTTCTCTATCCCGCTAATATGATAAACGAAATATCGATAGTAACAAAGCAACAAATCTCATAAAATCTAACAGGCACCCGTGTCTTACATATTGTATATTTATTCACTCTGTTATCTATATTATTATTGATCATCATACAATATTTAATTGCACGTATAATTTTAACTATAATTTAAACATATATATGCATATATGTATATACGTAAATATAAAATTCTCAAAGAATGGGCGCCCGTTAGTCATGTTGCATTACTGCTTTCTGCCACGAGAGGCCAGAAAGCATTTTCAGGTTGTATCTCGACCGTAAAGCGATACGTTAGACGAACAAGGACAGCACGCGATTGTCGCTCCTTGTCTAGATTTATCTCTCAACGATCGCATCCATGTGCTCAACGTATCGGTGTTTGTGCCTTCACGGATACTACACACATACACGATGAAAGAGAGACAAAGACGGCGCAATCATCTCTCTTTGTCTACCGATCAGCGGTTGTATCCGTGTGCATGCAACGCCTAGGTGTGTCTACACGGATATTATACAAATACACGATGAAAGAGAGACAAAGACGGCGCAATCATCTCTCTTTGTCAAACGATCAGTGTACTACTAGAAAAATGTCCCCATTAGCTGCTCCTTGCATATCGCTCTAGTGATATCCGTTTTTTTCGTATGTAGCCTCGAAGAAGTCATATTTCTTCCTCTAACTTTTTTTGCTATATTCTTTGCAAAGCTTAGATTGGCGCTACAGAGCCGGATTTTGCATTTTGGCTCTCAAAAAATTTATAATTAATAAAATACAGCTCATGGTCAACTGCACCTAATCCGCCATGAGCTGTACCAGAGCTGTACCTTATTTATCAATTTATGAAATATTATTTTAACTCTTTTTTCCAAAAAATCGCTCTGTAGAGCCAATCTTACGATCCTACTGATTACGAATATTGCTGTTAGAATTTAATTTTCTTTGTATTTTGGCCGTAATACGAAAAAAACGTATCCGTAGTTCACGGCTTCCCGCGAGAGGTCTCTACTGTCTCTCCTGTCGACCCTTAAGGGATATAATTTTCATTTTTTTTTCCTGCATGTTTATAACATACTGCTCCTTTAAATCATTTCCTACTTTTAACAATAGTTTTTCAAACTGTGTCGTTTTGTCATTTGTGAATTCCTTTTTGTGTCTTATTTATTTGAATATTTCAACCATCCAAAATCTTTTGCCGCATTTGTATTTTAATTTTATTTTAATTAACATTGCCAGAGTAGTAACGTTTCATAATATATCTTTGATTAATAATAATAATAACACACACACACACACACACACACACACACACACACACACACACACACACACACACACACACACACACATCTGTTATATAATAAAATAAATAAAATATAATTCTGGGCAACAATATTCTGCGCAGACGCTTAACGCTTGACGCTTGACGCTTGACGCTGCCATGTAAAGCCCGTTCTACATTGATCGCATGTCGCCAGTCGCAAGCAAATCGACCAATCACAGTCGATTATTCCGTCGAATGTTCGACTGTGATTGGTCGATTTGCTTGCGACTGGCGACATGCGATTAATGTAGAACGGGCTTAAGACGGTCTTGAAATAAGAACTGACTATGAATACCGGCCTATGTCTATGAATTCTTCTCTCTGATAATAGTCTAGTTCTAGTACTAGTATACACCAGTGATGCGCTGCCGTGGGATTTTTTCCCATGTGGGAATCTCCGTGCGCATGCGTAAGCTGACGTCACAGCTATACGTTAAGGTGCCATTACATGGCAGCATCGAGCATCGATCGTCTGCGCAGAAATCATTGCGCAGGAATCTAAATGAGATAGATTCCAGCTTCTTGCGGCTAATAGCATGATGAGTGATATGAATTCGGTCGAGATAAAAAAATTATGTTCTGATACACATTACTAATACTGAAAATTGATATTTATTTACATTATACACAATAGATATTATTATTATTAAACAAAATATATATAAAACGTTACTATCCCCCAGCAGAATATTAGAATCTAATCAAGGATTAAGAGATATAATTTTCATATTTTTCTCCTGCATGTTTATAACATACTGCTCCTTTAAATCATTTCCTACTTTTAACAATAGTTTTTCAAACTGTGTCGTTTTGTCATTTGTGAATTCCTTTTTGTGTCTTATTTATTTGAATATTTCAACCATAGACATAGTATATCTAGACCGAGCGTTTGCCTTTATTTAAGGAGTGGGGGCCGATGTCCACGTAGAAAAGGACATACTCTGTTTCGTGCCCCTTGCGTTCTCTCTCGCTTGCACGTAGCATGACGAAAGAGAGCGCTATGCTCTGTGCGAGCGAGACAGAACGCAAGGGGCACGAAACAGAGTATGTCCTTTTCTACGTGCACATCGGCCCCCACTCCTCAACACTCGGTCTAGATATACTATGTCTATGATTTCAACCATCCAAAATTTTTTGCCGCATTTGTATTTTAATTTTATTTTAATTTACATTGCCAGAATAGTAACGTTTCATAATATATCTTTGATTAATAATAATAATAATACACACACACACACATCTGTTATATAATAAAATAAATTAAATATAATTCTGGGCAACAATATTCTGCGCAGACGCTTAACGCTCGACGCTTGACGCTTGACGCTGCCATGTAAAGGCACCTTTACGCGTTACCACAGATGTATCTAGCTGCAACGTTAGGTGCGTATAAGGGTTTCCGCGCAGTTTTCCGCGTCTTTCTAGTAATGAAGTGATAACGCGTGTAGTGTGTCGTATTATCTTTAAAGCCCGTTCTACATTGATCGCACGGGCTTAATAGAAACATTCTTTGCAACATTCTTTGATAGAAACCATAGACATAGTATATCTAGACCGAGCGTTTGCCTTTATTTAAGGAGTGGGGGTAAAGATACACGTAGAAAAGGACATACTCTGTTTCGTGCCCCTTGCGTTCTCTCTCGCTCGCACACAGCATAGCGCTCTCTTTCGTCATGCTACGTGCGAGCGAGAGAGAACGCAAGGGGCACGAAACAGAGTATGTTCTTTTCTACGTGCACCTCGGCTCCCACTCCTCAACACTCGGTCTAGATATACTATGTCTATGATAGAAACATTCCTTGCAAATTCCTTCATATTTTTTTTCTCGCTGGGGGGTACCTAACGATACCTCATATTTGATTGAACTATATACATTAAGCCCGTTCTACATTGATCGCATGTCGCCAGTCGCAAGCTAATCGACCAATCACAGTCGATTATTCCGTCGAATATTCGACTGTGATTGGTCGATTTGCTTGCGACTGGCGACATGCGATCAATGTAGAATGGGCTTTAGTGAGGATACGTAGCGCTTGCTTAGTGCGCATGCGCGACTTTATTCCCACGACAGCGCATCACTGGTATACACCAGTGATGCCAGAATTGAGACGCGAGCAACATGCAACCGAGGTGGAGGGGATAACACACACAAGCGCAAACAGCGTACGTGTGAGCTCGGCGCTTCGGCTAGCTTCGGATAACAGAAGAGGACAGATGTACTGTTTTCTGTCTCTCTCCTTCCTACCGAGCCGGCAACGATACGGGCGTCGGGCGACGGGCGACGGGCGACGGGCGACGGGCGATGTTGCTCGTTTCTCGATTCTTGATGCATGACAGCGTTAAATGTTTTTTTACAGCCTATTAATGTGTTATATATTAAATGTTTTCTTTCAACCTTCTTCTTTAATATGTTTTAAATTAAATGATTTTTTACGCTTTTGATAATATATATTTATATCAGAGTTATAAGAGAGAGCATTATTAAATTAAGACAATACTCTGCTTTAATTTTTTTTTTGATTTATGTATACTGGATATAAAAGTATTCGAGTAAAATACTCGAAGATTGAACATAATATTGAATATTTCATATTCTACATACCGAGAAAGAAATAATTTGATAGTAAAAAATGTTATTTTATTCGAGAAACTATTTATTCGGTGAATTTTAATAACGTTTTTGTTTATTGTTAAATCTTTAAGTTTCTTAAGTATAATATACTTATTTAGTAAATATAATAAATATTAAATATATTTTTCTTATCAAAAACAATATCTAGATTATTAAAAAATATTATTTAAATGAAGAGAAATTATACAAAGATAAAAAATGTATATTGTTAGAACAAATCAAATAATTTTTGTTAATAATATACTGAAAGAATAAAAATATATATATTATGCCAGCACTTTTATATATTTAAATAAAAAAATATGTATTAATTAAAGCAGTATTGTTTTAATGTAATAATGTATTTTCTTATAACTCTGGTATAAATATATAGTATCAAAAGGTTGTAAATATATTTTTAAATTGGAGAAATAATATTTGCAATTGTAAATATATTTACAAAGCATTGGGGTTTAACTTAATAAAATAAATAATAAATTTTGGAAATTGTTACAAATTTCATTTATACAACTCAACATATATAATTTATATGAGAATTAAACTCCTACTTTTTGTGCTTCAAACAAACAGTTTACAAATATTTATCGTGCTGAATTCAATCAGTTTAATATTCTGAATCTTGTGTTGGGCTTATATCAGATATAATCAGAAATTAAACTGATTGAACACTACTACGCTTTAAATCTTATATTACTAGCCAAACCTTGCAGACTTTATATTCATTTGTAAAAATGCGAGAAAGTACATCATGTAACGAAGAAATTAGTAAATCGCTCATATATTTAAATGAAATGAATTGATTTTTAATAACAAAAAATCTAATTGTCTAAAATACATATTTGATTAAATATTATATATTGATTAGTATTATGTATTTAGGATGGCTTTACATAATGAATGGTGCTTTTCCACACCACCCATGAGGTATCACCAATGGCGCGTTCGGTTTTTTAAAGTGGACCTTCGCCTGGAGCCCTATTATACCACTGTATGTTATATATTGTATCTTTCATTTACAAGTGTGATGTCTTTTATAGACAAGATATTTTTTACATACTTGTTTTTTACAAGTGTGATGTCTTTTACAGACAAGATATTTTTTACACACTTGTATTTTAAAAATGTTATGTTTTTTACAGACGAGATATATATTACATACTTGTTTTTTACAAGTGTGATGTCTTTTAAAGACAAGATACTTTTTATTTTATTTTCAACATTATTATTACATATCATTAACCGATGACGGACCAGCAATGTCATCAATGTCAGCAGCATATAATGTAAGACTGTTCATTTTCTTAGGACAAGTAGAATATAATTTCTCCGATGACATGAGAGATAAATGCTTTTCATTAATCTCCATGTCTAGAACAGTTTGTTTTCTCGTTTTTAGTGTTGATTTGAAAAAAGCACTAAAAGCACTCGGCACTTTTTCATTTGTTTCGTACGCCGTGCATTTGTTTCATACGCTGTCTGTTGTTTCACGGCGCTTCTGTGAGAGAATCTTGTTGCCTTGCACTCTTGTACTTGCGAGTCAACGTATGTTTTGATACGTGTCTTGTGAAATCTTGATATCTAAGAAGCTGAATCAATTCTGATTGTGAGTCCCTATTGTTTATTGTTTATCTTTTATTGTACTCATTCTTCTTTAATTCTTTGTTTCTGCCTATCTTTTGCTGTATATAAAAATGTGTGATGAATTGAAAAAAAAATCTAAGCGAAGCTTTTCAGAAGCTTGGCTTAGTGATGATAGAATTAAATCTTGGATACGTAAAGTATCTTCTGATGATAGTTTTTATCATTGCGTTATATGTAATAAAAATATTTCGTGCAACACACATGTTTTAAGACATGCGGATTCTGCGTGCGACAAAAATAATATGAAAGAAAGTACATCATTATTATTAAATGCTGACAATAAGAGTTTAAATAAAAAATTAACAGAAAAACAGAAATTTAAACAACAATGGCTAGAGATCGAATTATTTAAGCCATGGCTACGCGAAGTGTCACATGACAAAAATTCGTTTTTTTGCTCATTTTGTGATAAATCTATGGTTGGTGGTTTATCACAAATTTATCGTCACGCAGAATCAATAGCACACATAGAAATATGTAAAAATAATAAAACAGAAACAAAGAATACGGACGAAAGTATCAACATGACGGACGAATCACTTTTGTCATTTGAAGAGCGAAAGAAATCAGCAGAAATTCGATATGCCGCGTTAATTGCTGATAAGAATATTTCGCATCAAACGGCAAAAGAAATTCTTAGTTTTTTCCAAGAAGTAGGAAAAGATCCTAATGTATTGAAAAGTATGAGCATGGGCCGAACAAAATGTAAAAGTATAATTTCAAATGTATTGTGTCCGGTTGAGACGGCCCGTGTGGTTAACAGCATTCAAAATACGAAATTTACAATTTTTATTGACGAAACGTCTGATATTAGTAATGAAAAATGGATGACGTTTCTTGTTCGATATGTTGATTCTGAAACATTAGATATTCGCACGCAATTAGTTAAATTAATTAATATTGATGCGAGAAATAGCAGCGCGGAAAAATTATTTAATGCATTCAAATGTGAAATGTGGAAATTAAACATTCCATTTTTAAATATCGTTGCCCTATCATGCGACAATGCGTCTGTCATGGTAGGAAAACATCTATCGTTCAAAAAAAAGTTAGAAGAAGTTTGTAAAAATTTATTAACATTTTCATGTCCATGCCATTCCGCTGCATTGGCTGCACATGCTGCATGTGCAAAAATACCGGAATATTGTGAAGAATTTTTAAAAAAGATGGCGAATTATATTAACAGTAGTCCCAAGCGTGCTGCAATTTATCAAGATTTTAGAGAATGTTTTCAGGAAACAAATCATAAAATTTTAAAGTTGTCTAATACACGGTGGCTCTCTCGCCATTCATGTGTTGAAAGACATCTTGAGTTGTGGGATACTACCAAGCTTTTTTTGACCGAAATGGTCGTAAGTGAAAAATCAAAGTCAGGAGAAAATTTATTATCTATAATGCAAAATCTTGATGTAAAAGCATATTTGCTATTTTTAAGACATATTTTGAATTTTTTTAATTCTTTCAATGCATTTTTCCAAGCTCTGGAAACAAGAATTCATTTATTGCAGCCAAAATCTGTAGAGCTTTTAATAACAGTTTGTAAACACTTTTTGAAACCAGAGCTTCTTAAATATGTATGTAATGATGATTTTAAATTTTCTGAAAAAAAAACCAAAAATCTTTAAATAATATAAATGTAGGATTTGAATGTGAAGAATATCTCGAGAGTTTAATGAAAGAAGGACACGCAGACATAATTGGAAATGTTCGAGATAATTGTCTGCAATTTTACGTGACTGCTGCCGAGGAGATTAGTAAAAGACTGCCCATTAAAGATAAATTTTTATATAAATTAAAGGTTTTCCAATTAAACGCAGCATTATGTAGCATCGATAGAGAAACATCATTTAATGATGTTTCTTTTATCGCTCAAACCCTCGGTGGTTTTGACGAAAATGCATTAAAAAAAGAGTGGCATGCTTTACATCTCGATTTTACTATAGCAGAAAAAGAACATTTTTCTAAATTAAACTTTGATGAGATGTGGAAAGAAATTTTAAAACGTAAATATCCCAACCTGAAATCTCTTTTGAATGCTATAAGATCACTTCCAAATTCAAATGCTGACCCAGAAAGAATGTTTTCTTTTCTATCTGATATAAAAACAAAAAAACGAAATAAACTTTCGCCCGCGTGTATAAATGCTATTTGTGTATTAAAATCAGCACTAAAAACGAGAAAACAAACTGTTCTAGACATGGAGATAAATGAAAAGCATTTATCTCTCATGTCATCGGAAAAATTATATTCTACTTGTCCTAAGAAAATGAACAGTCTTACATTATATGCTGCTGACATTGATGACATTGCTGGTCCGTCATCGGTTAATGATATGTAATAATAATGTTGAAAATAAAATAAAAAGTATCTTGTCTTTAAAAGACATCACACTTGTAAAAAACAAGTATGTAATATATATCTCGTCTGTAAAAAACATAACATTTTTAAAATACAAGTAAAAAATATCTTGTCCGTAAAAGACATCACACTTGTAAAAAACAAGTGTGTAAAAAATATCTTGTCTATAAAAGACATCACACTTGTAAATGAAAGATACAATATATAACATACAGTGGTATAATAGGGCTCCAGGCGAAGGTCCACTTTAAAAAACCGAACGCGCCATTGGTGATACCTCATGGGTGGTGTGGAAAAGCACCATTCATTATGTAAAGCCATCCTAAATACATAATACTAATCAATATATAATATTTAATCAAATATGTATTTTAGACAATTAGATTTTTTGTTATTAAAAATCAATTCATTTCATTTAAATATATGAGCGATTTACTAATTTCTTCGTTACATGATGTACTTTCTCGCATTTTTACAAATGAATATAAAGTCTGCAAGGTTTGGCTAGTAATATAAGATTTAAAGCGTAGTAGTGTTCAATCAGTTTAATTTCTGATTATATCTGATATAAGCCCAACACAAGATTCAGAATATTAAATTGATTGAATTCAGCACGATAAATATTTGTAAACTGTTTGTTTGAAGCACAAAAAGTAGGAGTTTAATTCTCATATAAATTATATATGTTGAGTTGTATAAATGAAATTTGTAACAATTTCCAAAATTTATTATTTATTTTATTAAGTTAAACCCCAATGCTTTGTAAATATATTTACAATTGCAAATATTATTTCTCCAATTTAAAAATATATTTACAACCTTTTGATACTATATATTTATACCAGAGTTATAAGAAAATACATTATTACATTAAAACAATACTGCTTTAATTAATACATATTTTTTTATTTAAATATATAAAAGTGCTGGCATAATATATATATTTTTATTCTTTCAGTATATTATTAACAAAAATTATTTGATTTGTTCTAACAATATACATTTTTTATCTTTGTATAATTTCTCTTCATTTAAATAATATTTTTTAATAATCTAGATATTGTTTTTGATAAGAAAAATATATTTAATATTTATTATATTTACTAAATAAGTATATTATACTTAAGAAACTTAAAGATTTAACAATAAACAAAAACGTTATTAAAATTCACCGAATAAATAGTTTCTCGAATAAAATAACATTTTTTACTATCAAATTATTTCTTTCTCGGTATGTAGAATATGAAATGTTCAATATTATGTTCAATCTTCGAGTATTTTACTCGAATACTTTTATATCCAGTATACATAAATCAAAAAAAAAAATTAAAGCGGAGTATTGTCTTAATTTAATAATGCTCTCTCTTATAACTCTGATATAAATATATATTATCAAAAGCGTAAAAAATCATTTAATTTAAAACATATTAAAGAAGAAGGTTGAAAGAAAACATTTAATATATAACACATTAATAGGCTGTAAAAAAAACATTTAACGCTGTCATGCATCAAGAATCGAGAAACGAGCAACATCGCCCGTCGCCTGTCGCCCGTCGCACGTCGCCCGACGCCCGTATCGTTGCCGGCTCGGTAGGAAGGAGAGAGACAGAAAACAGTACATCTGTCCTCTTCTGTTATCCGAAGCTAGCCGAAGCGCCGAGCTCACACGTACGCTGTTTGCGCTTGTGTGTGTTATCCCCTCCACCTCGGTTGCATGTTGCTCGCGTCTCAATTCTGGCATCACTGCTGGTATACACCGATATGCTTTCACTTCCGTTGCGGCCTTGGTCGAGTGTGGATGTGTTTTGATGCGTTGCACGTGTGTCCTTTGTTTGGACCTTATTTTTTGGACTTTTTTCTCTTCTAAGAGGATTTTTGTTTTGATTTTGGTTAACGCCTTTGTATTACCACTTAATGCCACTTCCGTATACATTATACGCTAGGTTCTGGCCGTATTGATCCTCGACCGAGGGCAGGTGCCATTTAAGAAAGAAGAAGAAGAAGACCGATATGCTTTCTGCAGATAAGGTATTAATTTTATTTGTTAAAATATTTTAAATGCTAATCTAATAATTTTATTTTCTATATATATTTATATATATTTTTAGATAAGGCAAATGATGGCTAATGCGCAAAGAGAAATAGAAGAAAGAAAAAGAGCTTTAAAGGCAATAAAGCAGGAAGATGTTGCTGCAAAGCCATTATTTAAAGGACGAGATACATTACCCACAGTAGGAAGCATGTACACTCAAGGCCTATTGAGTAAAACAGATTCAGATAAAGCACGAGAAATAGCTGCATTGCAAGCACAAATCAGAAATAAATTAAGTTCGGGATTACTTGCTAATATTAATGTACCAGATAAACCAACTCCTTTAATTTTGGATGAATCTGGTAGAACAGTAGACATAACTGGCAAAGAAGTACAACTTACTCAAGTAGTGCCTACTTTAAAAGCTAATATACGTGCGAAGAAAAAAGAAGAATTTAAAGCTCGATTACAAGAATCAAAAGGTCCAGGGGAAATACAAGATACTCAATTCTTTGATGGTAGAATAGGAGTAAAGCCAGCGATGCGTGGTAAACGTGCATTGAAGTTTCATGAGCCAGGAAAATTTCAGCAATTGGCAAAGAGAATACGCATGAAGACACAATTAGAGAAATTACAAAATGAAATCAGTCAAATCGCTAGAAAAACTGGGATTAGTTCAGCAACTAAATTAGCTCTAATTGCACCTAAAACTGAAGCTCTCTCTGAAGATGTGCCTAACGTAGAATGGTGGGATTCTGTTATATTAACTAGTGGATATTCTAATGAGAACGAGCCCTCGACAATCAAAACTTCAGCTATTACAAATTTAGTTGAGCATCCAGCACAAATGCGACCTCCAGGTACATATATGTTCATTTTATTTTTATTTTATTGATATATTTTGTATACTACATAATTAAAATTATTTTTGTTAAATCTTACAGCGGATCCTTTGAAACCAATACGTATGCCTGTATTTCTTACAAAAAAGGAATGTAAGAAATTAAGAAGACAAAATAGGCGAGAGACATGGAAGGAAGAGCAAGAAAAGATTCGATTGGGTCTAGAACCACCACCAGAGCCAAAGTTGCGGATCTCTAATCTCATGCGAGTTTTAGGAACCGAAGCTATACAGGATCCTACAAAAATAGAAGCTCATGTTCGCCAACAGATGGCTAAGAGATTAAAGGCTCATGAGGATGCAAATGCAGCACGCAGACTCACTGCTGATCAACATCGTGAAAAAAAGGCGAGAAAACTTAAAGAAGACACTAGCCTTGGCGTACATGTTGCTGTATACAGGTAAATATGTTTATAATTTTATTGTGTGTATGTATATATATATTGATTTATGTAACATAAGATAAACATATCTTTACAGAATACGCGATCTTATCAATAATGCCTCAAAGAAATTCAAAGTGGAGACTAACGCGAAACAGCTCTATCTTACTGGTTGCGTAATGTTGTTCCGAGACTGTAATGTTGTGGTAGTGGAAGGTGGAACAAAACAACAAGCTAAGTATAAACGACTGATGATGCATCGTATTAAGTGGGAAGAGGATATAGTAAAGGATAATAATAGTAATGATGCACCAAACAGATGTGTTCTTGTTTGGGAGGGTACAAGTAAGCAGCGACATTTCGGAGAAATTAAGTTTAAAGTGTGCCCAATTGAAAAAATGGCTCGAGAGTTCTTCAAAAAGCATCAAGTGGAGCATTATTGGGATTTAGCTTACAGTGGGGCAGTTCTTGATAATACAGATGAAGTACGCTCTTAAAATATATTATAAATTAAATTACTCTTGTAAATTAATTAATACACAAGCAAAGCTAATATGCAGATTAAATAATAAATAAGTTCTGTACTTAATAAAATTATTAAGTTCTGAACTATATAATTAAAATTATGATAAAAAATAAAAGATGTAATCATGACAAATTGAACATAAATAAAAGCCACTATTTCTATTTGCAGTAATTCAGTATAATCTAATCTCTATACCGTAATGATGAAATAAAGCGATCTTAGGAACTATTTTTATATTATTATATTTTGCCTTTTATCTTACTATATTTTGCTGTCAAGTTATACTATTATATGCGAGTATGCTTATTTTCTTATTTTTTTTAATTTCTGTATAAATGAACCTTGAAATAAATTTTACTAGAAGCAAATAATCGTTTCGCTTTATTCTACACAAATACTCGTTTCGCTTTATTCTGCGGTGTACATCTGTGCCAGCGTAAGTGCTGGTAATCTGTCCACTAGATCCACCACGTGGTGACGGTGGAAGATCGTATTATTAATTGGGAGCAGAAGAGGGGGCTGCTTAGGCGTAGTGGTTTAGGATGGACGACTACTGGAGGAGGCTTCCATTCATACTGGTGACGAGTCAAGACTCATCGCTGAGCGGCTACGGGCGCCAATTTTCAATCGTTTGATATGATTGGACCGCTCTGGAGACGTGCTGGGGATTTCGTCTCTCCGTGGCAATCGGCACTGCATCCATGGAGCGAGATTCCAACATCGCTCTGGAGTCGTATGTACTGTGTTAGAGTGGCGTAAGGTGTGAGGTCTGAATAGCTCAGTGGTAAGAGCAGTTGCCCGGAAAGCGAAAGACTCGGGTTCGATTCCCGATTCAGCCACTTGTACCTCGCATATTTTTTCAGACCCGCAAATGTTGTTTTCTAACAATTATTTGTCGGGCTGAGGAAGTGTGTAAACGCCCTACACAGATACGACAGTGCCGCTGCCACGGAAGAGATGGATGCTTGGTTCGTGCCTCCTGCCGCCTTAAATCCCCCCTTCGCTTCACTCGTTTCTTCACTGCCCAATCAATCCTTTCAAGAAGACCGGTATACTCTTATCTGGGATTTCTTCAGCTGGGATTGCATACGGTCTTATATTGTAGAACTTTGCTAAACAGCGTAACATATTGGGTTATAGAAATTTGGCAGTAACAGACAGTAAGTACAATATAGTAGCACATATAAAGCTAAATATGTAAATTAAATTAAATATTAAAATTCTGTTCTTTTCATTGCACACAGATAGAGGGAAGTGACCATAAAGCACTTAATTTCGGATGGACATAAAATTGATTAATAACTGTCGAAGTAAAAGAAATATTTACTATTTATAATGAGGTAAGGGGAATCCTTGCTCTTATGTTAAGTGATCGAACTGAAGCTGAATTCAATGTGTTGAATAGCTTGAAATTTGTGAAACACGAATACCGAATAATTATAGCTTAAATTTATTTTTGGTATTCGTGTTTCACAAATTTCAAGCTATTCAACACATTGAATTACGTGTAATATTATAATAGCATGTTGCAATGCGAGATATATATTCATAAGTTTTATGAACATTATCAGAGAGAAATCACTGACATTATTACATTTTTGATAAAATCGTAGGAATTTACAAGTTTTACTTCACAACTATATAATCAAAAATATAATAATGTCAGTGATTTCTCTCTGATAATGTTCATAAAACTTATGAATATATATCTCGCATTGCAACATGCTATTATAAAATTACACGTATGCAAAGGAAGCCAAAGTATTCATACGTAGTATTTATTTTTATTATTCTCATAGTGTATCTTACTGCAACAAAATTTTGATCGTTTTAATTTATTAATCTGTTCATCACTATACATACATAGTATGTATATTTTGGCTTTCTTTATACGTATAACTATATTACATTATTTAAGAAAAAGAAAAAAACCTATGATAATTATATATCACATTGCACAACATGCTATTACAATATTATAGTTACACATATGCGAAGAAAGCCAAAGTATACATACATAGTATTTATTATTCGCAAAGTGAATCTTATTGCAACAAAATTTTAATCGCTTTAATTTATTAATCCGTTTGTCAGTATATATACGTAGTATATGTATATTTTGGCTTTCTTTGCATACATATTGGAAGACAGAAAGACGAATTAAGTGTTACTTGAAAAAAACTATATTTAGTTATATGTTTGTGTAAAATAAAAAGAACAATTATAACTTTTATATATATATTAAATTTTTATTTAAATATTCTATCTATAATTATATTTTATAAAAAAAGAGAAACCTATATAATGAATATACATATATTTCATCTTACACATATATCTCGCAATCGTACAACATGCTATTATAATATTAGTTATATGTATGCAAAGAAAGCCAAAGTATATATATACATAGTATTTATTATTCTCAAAGTGGATCTTATTGGAACAAAATTTTATTCGCTTTAATTTAGTAATCCGTTTGTCAGTATACATAGTATATATATTTCGACTTTCTTTGCATACATATAACTGATACATTATTTTATAAAACAAAAAACTTATGAATATATGTCGCAATATCAAAACATGTTATTATAATAATAGTTATATGTATGCAAAGAAAGCCAAAGTATATATACGTAGTATTTATTATTCTCAAGTTGGATCTTATTGCAACAAAATTTTAATTGCTTTAACTTATTAATCCGTTTGTCAGTATACATAGTATATATATTTTGACTTTCTTTGCATACATATAACTGATACGTTATCTTATAAAAAAAAACTTATGGATATATATCTCGCAATTGCACAACATGCTATTATAATATCATACGTATGCAAAGAAAGCTAAAGTATATATATTCAAAAATAATATACCCACTCGGCATGTAATATTGCTGAAATATTGTAATGTTCGGAAATGGTACAGAAATATTTCATTAATATTTCAATTGTAACTTTGCATCCGAAATATTTCGGAAATGTACCTGTATCATGTTTTTTAAAATATTGCATTTGCAATATTTCTAAAATCTTTCAGAAAGTCCTTTTGTAACTAGTATTAAGGTTATAGTTTATTTGCTTACCGCTATGCGGCGCGCTATTCACTGTTTGTACCCGTATTCAAATTTTTGTCATGAGCGTATATAAAGCCTGCAAAATGCGGTTAATAATATTATAATTATTTTTACCAGTTTAATTTCTGATGAGATTTCCGTACAGGGAAATTCAGATATTGAACAGATTTTTAGAAAATCGGACAGATAAATGTCCGATTTTCACTTATTTCTGTCACTTATTTCTGTCGGACAATTTCTGTCCGAATCAGTGAAAATCGTTCGTTATTATCTGCTTAAAATATAAAACAGAAATTAACTTCCATATAAATAAAATCTTTAATTTTATAAATTAAATTATTTAAATTTATCTATAATATATATCACATTAATGTATATTGTTATATATTATTACTGTAATTGATTTTAGTTTTGCCGTCAAACAAACATCAGAAAATGACGTCTTGTGGATGTGACATATCGACATCATTTTCGGGTCTCATGAGACCTAACTTAGGATATCTAAGTGATCATTTTGTGACCAAAATTTACCGTCATTATGACGTCAGTTCGCTACTTGGGATATGTTTCAGAAATATTTCAGTAATATTACCAAAATATTGCTGAAATCTTTTAGCAAGGTTGCATTTGAAATGATTGCGGACATTGAAACATTGCAGAAATGTTGCAGAAACGGTCGTGAAATATTTCTGTAATATTGTTGAAAGGTGTAATATTTCAAATGGAATATTGCAGCAATGTATCAGAAATATTACATGCCGAGTGGGATATATGTGCTTATATTATATTATCTCACAATAATACAGTATAGTTTTATTTAGGTAGAATTGGCATCGTTAATTTTATTGGCAATAAAATATTGTGTAAAGTAGCTCAATTTAATTGTACTTATAAATTCATTCACTTATTACTGTAACATCATACAGTTGAAGAATGATCTACATTGAAGTATGATATTACAGTAATACAAAAGTGAATGAATTTATAGGTGTAGTTAAATTGATATTATATTATTAAAGTATATTATATTATATATAACTATATTATTGTTGAACATTATATATTAAAAATAAAACGAATGCCAATTCTATATAAATAAAACTCTATTATTGTAAGATAATACAAAAAAAATAAAAAATATTTAAAAGAAAATACTTAAAATAAAAAATACTTTATCTTCTTTCGTATCTTCTATGGCACTTCATTTATCTTCTTTGGCATCCTCTATGGCACTTTATGTTATATTACCTCACAATAATACAGTACAGTTTTATTTATGTAGGATTGGCATTTGTTAATTTTATTGAATCTTATATAGGCAATACAATAATACAAAAGTGAATGAATTTATAGGTATAGTTAAATTGAGCTACGTTATACATGATTTTATTGCCTATATAGGATTCAATAAAATTAACGAATGCCAGTTCTACATAAATAAAACTACTGTATTATTGTAAGATAATATAATGTAAGCACATATATGTTATTGTTGAACATTACTAAAAATAAAATTAATTAATGCCAATTCTACAATAAAACTATATTATTGTGAGATATTCTACATAAATAAAACTTTATTATTGTGATTTACTTATTATTATTAAACTTTATTATTATTAGATATTCTACATGAATAAGAACTATATTATATTATTAAAAATAAAACGAATGCCAATTCTATATAAATAAAACTCTATTATTGAGATAATATAAAAAAAAGAAAAAACTTAAAAGAAAATACTTAAAATAAAAAATACTTTGTCTACTTTGGTATTTTCTATGGTACTTTATTTATCTTTTTTGGCATCCTCTATGGCACTTTATGTTATATTATCTCACAATAATACCGTACAGTTTTATTTATGTAGGATTGGCATTCATTAATTTTATTGAATCCTATATAGGTAATAAAATATTGCGTAAAGTAGCTCAATTTAACTATACCTATAAATTCATTCACTTTTGTATTACTGTAACATCATACAGTTGAAAAATGGTCTACATGATGTTACAGTAATACAAAAGGGAATGAATTTATAGATATAGTTAAATTGAGCTACTTTATACAAGATTTTATTGCCTATATAGGATTCAATAAAATTAATGAATGTCAATTCTACATAAATAAAACTGTACGGTATTATTGTGAGATAATATAATGTAAGCACATATATATTATTGTTGAACATTATATACTAAAAATAAAATTAAGGAATGTCGATTCTACAATAAAACTTTATTATTGTGATTTATTTATTATTATTAAGAAATTTATTATTATTAGATATTCCACATGAATAAAAAATTATATTATATTATTAAATATTATATGCTAAAAACGCATATATATTTTTTGCAGAAAAAATATAGATTTTTACAAAAAGCAATGAGATTACCTAAAAAAACCTCACAAAGGTAAAAAAAATACGCCAAGTATATAAAAAAATCCCAACTTGTACGCAAAAAAAGTTTATTATTTATCCCTAAAAAATAACTTTTAAAAAAATTTTTCCTTGAAAAATAATTTTCATACAAAATAAAAAACTAAAAAATGATTTTCCTCTAAAAAATAAAAACCTTTAAAAAATCAAAAATCAAAACTAAATATGAAATCAAGTTAACTAGCCAAGTACATAGAAGCAGTTCAGTTTGTAAGAGTTTGTAATTTAAAATAGTATTTGTTTGATAAAATCAGTCTTGCATTTATAGAAATATTATAGATTCTCTCGAGAAAATTAAAATGCATTTTATTTTTATAAAATTACGCTATTATGTCCCCCCCCCCAAATAAATATTATATATAATATATAAAATAGCACAATTATATTGCGGATTTTATTACAAATAGTACATCAGAAAACTACTTAACCCTTACTGCAATAACGTCGGTCACATCGATCACCAATTTCGAGTTTAAAAGTGCCCCGTGCCACACTGATCGACTTGTTTTGAAATTAATCATAAGGTTTACCAGATAGGCCTGAAACGAAAAGGATTAAAATTAAAGTGACATACAAATACTTGGCGTGCCCGATCTGAAATAAAAATTTCCAAACAATTATCAGAAATCATTATCAATATATTAATAAAAATATATGACTTATAATGCGACACGGGCACGCCAAGTATTTGTGTGTCACTTTAATTTTAATCCTTTTCGTTTCAGGCCTATCTGGTAAATCTTATGATTAATTTCAAAACAAGTCGATCAGTTTGGCACGGGGCACTTTTAAACTCGAAATTGGTGATCGATGTGACCGACGTTATTGCAGTAAGGGTTAAGTAGTTTTCTGATGTACTATTTGTAATAAAATCCGCAATATAATTGTGCTATTTTATATATTATATATAATATTTATTTGGGGGGGGGGGGGACATAATAGCTTAATTTTATAAAAATAAAATGCATTTTAATTTTCTCGAGAGAATCTATAATATTTCTATAAATGCAAGACTGATTTTATCAAACAAATACTATTTTAAATTACAAATTCTTACAAACTGAACTGCTTCTATGTACTTGGTTAGTTAACTTGATTTCATATTTAGTTTTGATTTTTGATTTTTTAAAGGTTTTTATTTTTTAGAGGAAAATCATTTTTTAGTTTTTTATTTTGTATGAAAATTATTTTTCAAGGGAAATTTTTTTTAAAAGTTATTTTTTAGGGATAAATAATAAACTTTTTTTGCGTACAAGTTGGGATTTTTTTATATACTTGGCGTATTTTTTTTTACCTTTGTGAGATTTTTTTAGGTGTAATTGATTGTGACTCATGATAACAGCAAATCCGACTTCACACTACATAAAATCAATTTACTTTCCATCTGCGAAATGATAAAATTTTTTATTAAAAGGGATTATTTTTACCTATGGATTGACTATGATAAATTCCAATTCAATTGCATTAAAACAGGTTTAATTATAACTTTATGAAATCGTATAATTTCGCATTGAGGTGGAGATATATCATCCAACATTAACCTCGCCTGAAGCGTACTAAATTCGATTTGACTATTTTCAATCGGTTTTAATACCGCATTTTTGGTGCAGAAATCCCGATCGATTCGGATTACATTTTTTTAAATCCGTTTTAATCGACCATTTTCGGCAGGGAACGCACACAAGGAAAAAGCCGTGTACGTGTGCGCTCGGCGCTCGGCTAGCGCTAGCTTCGGGCAGTAGACGAGCGCAGACATACAATCTGCTATCTCTTTCTTTCTTTCAGTCGTTCAGTCAGCTATAGTTGACGCTTTCTCGAGATTCTCGATGTTAGCGCGGCTTGGCTCGTCTATTTAGATCTCACGTAAACACATAAAAATTACTAATAAAATAAATCTTATAATTACATTATAATTTATTCTATATATATAAAAGAAGTAAATTAATTAAAGAAATAAAGAATAGAAAGAATATAAATGATAAAAATACACTCTTGGCCAACGTGTACGCCTTTTTCCCAAAAAATCATATTAGTAATATTGAAAAAGATCTGTTGTTGATTAAAAAGATAACTTATTGTTAGCACGAAAAACATAAAATACAAAATTAAATTATGTTGTTGCGTCCGCGCGTCGATTTCGATAATACTCAAACACGCGCGACACAAACGGCACTCGCGTACCGCGACGTAAATGATTAACACTCTTCTAAAAGAACAAAAGAAACTTTAATAATAACACAGAACACACGATTGAACAAGGAACACAGAACGGGTAATAACGGTAATCGTATCTCAAATATGTCCGCCCAGAATGACATCCGTCGCGAGACTCTCGATGGCCGATCTCTCTCTCAAGATGTCCGCCGTTGTTTAACAACAACACTTAGCAACGTTCTCCCGGAGACGAATACAGCAGATTCATGAATAACCGCCTTAGACGACCCGCAGGGACGCAACAATATATTGCTTTGGATAAATTATTCTAATAGTATAGTTTTTACTTTGTTAATAATAATAAATATATATATGTAGTAAAATAAAAGAAGAAAAACGTTATTTTTTTCATAATATAAAGTATTCTACCGTATTAATCAATCAAATATTAATAATATAAGCCAATTTTATAAATGAACAACGTACATGTTGTTGCTCAACGGAAACCGCGAGAAGGTGGTGGTTTCTTCCGTCAAGAGGGAATGTAAGAAAATGTTTTCTTTAATATTACATTAGATATAAAAATTATATATAATAATATATATTATATATAATAATTTTAATATAATATTAAAGAAAACAATTTTTTATATTTACAAAGAATGTCGATAGAACAGAAGATATACTTTTCGATAATCTCACCGTAATACTTTTATGTACAAAATAATGAGACAAATCGATTAGTGTAAAAAAAACAAATAATTGTTTAAAAAAATACATCGTAAATAATTACATACTTTTTTTTTAAAACAATTATTTTTTTACACTAATTGATTTGTCTCATTATTCTGTACATAAAAGCATTACGGTAAGATTATCGAAAACTAAATATTTTACGAGATATTTTATTTTTTATATCAAAATATGTCAGAATAAAATATAAAATAACTCAAAAAGTACTTAATAAAAAAATACTTTATTATAGTGTTTTGGAAAGCTCTCGAGATAAGCTATAAGAATATGTAATAAAAAATGGGGAGTTTCATTTAAGAAAACATCGACCACATTGACCTCACCTTGAAAAGACCACTTAAGGTCAAATCCATATTTTTATCAAGTGGCGCCCTCGAAACCATGCAACTTTTGTCTGAAACATTTTTTGATATCTCACTTCGTTTCCGAAAAATATGCCCGCGTCACTATAAATGCCGCACCCTGTATATATATATATATATATAGGATGCGAAAAATAACAGACACGTTTCCACGGGCTGTATGCGTGCGTGTGCGAGGTGAGTGCGTGATACGCGAAAATATGTGCATGTGCAAGGATGTGAGAGCGCGTGGGAGAGTGTGCGAAATGTACGAAATCAAAGCGAGCGACAGTCAGTCGATATCGATTTCCCCCACGACATGTCTCGAGAAACTTTTGTATAGTATATCTTAATCCAGTGCATGCCACGATCTGCACATTTCGGCCGATTTCCGAGAGTCAACGCCTATTGCGCCCCCCTTGCGTCTTGAGATCCTCATCTAGCAACCGTAACCAAGCGCGCGACGCTCTGCCTCAGGTACGGTGCATCTGTACTGCGATGCGGTTCCGTACCCCCTTACTGCCAAATATCAGTTTTTAAACTTTAAATTTACGATTATTTATTAATTTATATATCGGGAAGAGTTTCCGCGCGCGAGACATTTAACAAATTTAATCTATCGAATATAATTTTGTAACGGGTGTACTTTTTATGAGCTCGCGGATTCGCTCGGTCGTGATCAGCGCTCGTAGAAAGTATTTGACACGATGTAAATAAATTTATAAAGAACTATTAATTTATTAGGCCTCTATCGGTGCGGAATAATAATACAGAATGGCCCCGCGGAGCGGGTGTGCGATGGATAGTAACGCGTTATTGACGAGGCGCGGTTGTTATGAATTGCGCGATCTTTACAATGAGATTCGCTGTAGTATACGCGACGCGAATATAAACACGCCAGGTAGGCGGCGCGGGGCGCGTGGTCGGTTTGTTGTGACGGCGCGCGTGGTTCACAAAAACGTGTGAATCGGTTTAAATCGCCGAGACGAGTTCTTATACGTATGCGGTACTATTAATATCGCGTATTCCCAGATGGTATGGGATGCGTGCGATATCGAGAAATCTCGAACGGGCAGCGAACTCGCTGTCCCTTGCTTGCACGCGGAGTCCGGATTGACCAACGGTGTTGAGAAAACTCAACGGGGTGGCGAACTCGCCAGCCCACGGTTCGTATGGTCGGATCGGTCGGAAGTTAGATCGTTTCTCGAGAACTCTCGAGAGAAGCGATCTCGGATTGCTTAAGGATCGTAAAGCGGTTCGGAAGCCGAGAATGCTCAGCGGAGGCTGCGAACTCGTCAACCTCACGTTCCGTCGTGTTTGCGATTTATTAGGATCGGATCAGGAAATTCTCGAGCGTACAGCTCGAGCGGATTCGGTTTCAGGTATGATTCTGGTAAATCTGGTCCCTGGATCTAAAAAGGCTGCCGTTATATACCCGAGCGATTAACGGTACCCGCGTCGTTCGCCCCCGGGTGGGGATAATGACGTATTGTTTTTCGGCAGGTAATTCGGTAATACGTCACCTCCCCTGGGCGAAACGGCGCGGCGTTTCGGCGGGTGTCGCTCGGGCGTTCACGGCAGCGCTCGGCGGTATTCGGCTTTCCGAATCTCGGCGGCCGTATAACGGCCGTACGGTTGTTTATCGCAACGGTGTCTTTAATGTTTAAAAATGGGCGCTCGGCGCCTCTGCCCCTGCCCGGCCGATGTTTGCCGGGCGGCAGACTTCCGGCGGTCTACTGCCGGGTAACAATGTGTCACCATGGGGGGTGCATTGTTACAATTTAATAATATTTTAGGATTATTATATCATAAATGTAATTAATAATCGAGTATTGAAACTTTGTTCTTGAATTAATTATTTGAAAAAATTCTAAAGTGATCGCGTTTAAAACATTGATATTTGGCAGTAAGGTGGTACGGAACCGCATCGCGGTACAGATGCACCGTACCTGAGGCAGAGCGCCGCGCGCTTGGTTACGGTTGCTAGACGAGGATCTCAAGACGCAAGGGGGGCGCGATAGGCGTTGACTCTCGGAAATCGGCCGAAATGTGCAGATCGTGGCATGCACTGTCTTAATCTTATATAATAAAATCATTTATTTATATATATATTAAAATCAGTGTAAGTTTAACCCGAGTGTCTCGATTGGTCCTATCAAAAAATAATATTTGTCGGTAACAACTAAAAATCCTATATACATATATATATATATATATATATATATATATATATATAGGGTGTCTCATTTTAAAAGTTCCACCCTCATAACTTTTTAGGATTAATGTTTGAAGGAAAATGTTTGAAATAAAAGTCTCATTATTCTGTACATAAAAGTATTACGGTAAGATTATCGAAAAGTAAATATTTTACGAGATATTTAATTTTTTATATCAAAATATGTCAGATTAAAATATAAAATAACTCAAAAAATACTTAATGAAAAAATACTTTATTATAGTGTTTTGGAAAGCTCTCGAGATAAGCTATAAGAATATGCAATAAAAAGAGGGGTTCCATTAAAAAAAATTAAGATGACCTTCAAATCTCCTAAGCGCCTCCACCTAAAAAAAATGTTCACTTCCACAAGATTTCCCCCTCGATACAACTTTTATTTCAAACATTTTTCTTCAAACGTTGATCCTGAAAAGTTATGAGGGTGGAACTTTTAAAATGGGACACCCTGTATATATATATATATATATATATATATATATATATATATATATATTTATATATATACATACATAATATGCAACGGATATGACAGTTTAAAAAAATATGTTTTAGAAATGTTTTAGAAAAACTGCTTTTTTAATAATAATTTATTTTAATAATTAATAATTATTAATATTTATAATTTAATAATAAACAAATATAATATAATTATGCATTGAAAATAGATAATCTCGTATAGATCTACTACAAATCTTACTTTGAGGTCTATAGGAATTTGAGCTATTATGTTTCCGAACGTTCACAACTACTAATATTCATTCGCTAATAAATTGTGAAATTTTAAAATAATGAAAGATTTTAGCGGTTAAGTATATACATATTTAAGTTGCGTTGACATTTAGGATCTTTAGAAAACGCTCAACATATTAGGGTTCCCACAAAAAAGAAAAAAGAACATGATTTGTAAGATATTTGTCCACAAAGATTTATATGCAAAATCTGTTTCTTATTATATATATATATATATACCCAGATAGTACAGAGAATCCAAACAGAATTCTTTTTGAATTCCCGATTTATGAAATAAATTCTTTTTCCATCCCATTTCTGTTCTAAAAACATTCTTAAGAGTTCAAAAAGGATTCGCTTTTATGTCACCAGTTCTGAGCCCTTTTTCGTATATAAAAGGAATTGTTTTTGTACTTCATAAGAATTCGCAATGTAAATTTGAAATGGTTCTTAAATGGTATTCTAAAAGAGTTCCCCATTACAGGTCATTTTATGTTCTTTTTGAATTTAAAAACTGTTCTCTTTCTCTCTCTCTCTCGGATAGGTTATAAAGGATTCATATTTAGATTTTTATTGTTTAAATATTATTTTTATTAAAAGTGTGTAATATATGTATATATTTGTACATACTTTTTTTTCAATCACTTTGGTTTCAATATCACACATTAAATAATACGTATAATACACCCAGTCAGCCACGTCTGTTCTAACAGATATTGCCAAGTGCTTGCTACAAATTATTGTTAGCAAAAAGGCTACAAAATAAGAAAAAGAGCACTGTTAAGCCCTCTGCTCAGATAATGTTAAGAATAATCTAAAATGTTTTACAAATTAATGAATCACAAATAAATAATAAAAAATTAATAAAAGACGATTATAATTAGCTTAAAAAATTTCTGGCATTAAACATATTATTGTAAGTAATGTACGTACACAAATATGTACTACAACATACGCCGTCGCTGGATTTCTCTACCAATGCGCTGCGCATGCGTGAGAAAGCGTCCCCGAAAACAACACTGCTGGCGGATCGGAGGATTTGGTCTCGATAACTAAAAACGCGCGCTATTTATACTAATTTCTCCGGCGCGCGCGTCTGCGTAATTCGCGTATTGTTCTAACAGCAACATCGTCGAAACGGCGCGCGCGGCTCGGGTATTTTCGGTAACGGTCGGGTCGGTTACCCGAGCGCTTCGTCGATTCGGGATGTTTACGCGCGCCTAAACAGCGGTTTGATAAACGCGTGTTTTTGGTTACGTTTAAAAATGGGCGCTCGGCGCCTCCGCATTTGCCCGACCGGTGTTCGTCGGGCGGCGGACTTCCGGCGGATCGGCGGCCGGGTAACGGTGCATTACCGAGGGGGATGCATCGTTACATCACCCTTCGTAAATTATGCCTGAATTTGAGGCATTCGCTCTTGTTACGCGGTGTTTTGCGTATATCGCTCGCAATTAATTCAGCCGGCGGCGGTATCTCAATTCTCCGGTCTTCGAGAATCTTATTATCCAATGCCCCTGCGGCGATCGGATTTTATATTTCCGGGAGACGTGCACGACGAAGTGGGGCACGTCGAAGATGACGCCAGGCTCCACTTGTACCCGGATCGGCGGCGGCGGTAACGGGCCGGTCGGCATTAAGAGTCGAGGCGGCGGTTCTTGTCCGGTCTCGTTCTCCTCGGTTTCCCGCAGTCTCTTGCGGGCTGGAGTGCTCGCTGGTCGGCGCGAGTGGGCAGGCGGCGGTTGTGGAGCCTGCATCAACTGCTCCATTTTCAGCTGATTGACGCGGTCGGAGCGCTGAATCAGCGTCCCGATCTTTGGCGGTCGGCTCGGTGGTCGGACGGTCCTGGCAGCGGAGGATCGTATGCGAACAGCGGGTCGTCCAGGAGCTGGTTGATCGCAGCGAGGATGTCGTCGGGTTGACTCATCTTTGCGGTCTGTGCCGTTAGATTTCGGTTTCGGCCGTTTATTCTTTCCCGCCGGTAGTGGGGGTATCATCGTCCTCGTCTCCGGTGTTGTTGTTGTCGCCGTCGTGCTTTGTTTTTGCGACTTTGAGATCCTGGATGTGTACATGTCTGTACCACTTTCCCCGCTTGCTCCTCAGGTCTACGATCACTGGCGAGACGATTCGGCGAACTTCGAGCGGGCTAATGTATTTTGGCGCGAGTTTCGCATTCAAATTGTCGGCTTTCTTTGACACCGGGTGGTCTCTCTTCCACACCCACTCTCCCACGCGTGGTCTCCATTCTCGTCGCCTGAGATTGTAGTATCTCTCCTGCCGCTGGCTAATTTTATGCGGACGATCTTATATGCGTCCTCTACCCGCTCGCGGGTGGTGTCTGACGGTGTACCCCTGGTGGCTGGTGCGGTGCGGTGCGGGGGCACGAGCTCTCGCCCGTGTGTAATATACGCCGGTGTGTAGCCGTGGCGTAGTGGTGGCGTCGTGTACGGCTGTATTGAAGGCGAACTGGAATGCGGGCAGGTGTTCGTCCCAATCTCTGTGGTCTTTGTCGATGAATTCTGATCATGAATCGCTGATCATCGTCTTGATCGTTCGGTTCGTCCTCTCTACCGGATTGCAGTGTGGTGCATAGGCTGGTGCGGTTTTGTGCTGGATATTGAAGGCTTTCAGCCTTTCGGCAAAGTCTCTCGACATGAATTGAGTGCCGTTATCCGACAGGATGCTCTCAGGTCGGCCGTGTCGGAGGATTACCCTCTCGGTGATAGCCTTCGTGACTGCTTTGGCGGTGGCTTGGCGAAGAGGTGTCAACTCCACCCACTTCGAGAACCGATCTTGCATCACATAGAGCCACGTGTGGCCTTGGCGTAAGCGTGGTAGCGGCCCGAGGTCGGTGGTAACCTGTTCCCATGGCCGTTGCACGTCGGTGGCGTGGACCTTGCCGGCTGGTTGTTGTTGAGCCACTTTGTACGCTTGGCATCTCTCGCACGTTCGTACATTCGCGGCGATATCCCGGAACATTCCCGGCCAATAGTGGTGCTCGGCGATTCGGACGATTGTCTTGGCTATGCCGAGGTGGCCCGCGGTTGGTGCGTCGTGATAATTCTTCATCACTGCTGGTCGGTGTTCCCTTGGTACACATTCTTTCCATTGTTCTTCAGCGGCGTTTTCTTTAAAATCCAGGCTGTGCAGGATATGGCGGAATAGTTTCCCCTCCCCCGTGATGCGGTAATCTGGTCTGGTGGCTGGCTCGCGTTCGACTTCCGCGCTGGTACCACCGACACCGGCGTGTGATTTTGGGTTGTCGCGACAGGGCGTTGGCTACGCGGTTGAGCGTGCCCTTTCGATATTTGACCTCGAGGTCGTATTGTTGGAGTTCGAACAGCCACCGGGCGAGTCTCCCGGTGGGTGCCTCCAGACGCTGCAGCCACTTTAGTGACTGATGATCGGTCAATACGGTAAAGGGGTACCCCTCGAGGTAGTCCTTCATGCGTCGGATGCCCCATACAACTGCGAGGCATTCTAATTCGGTGGCGCTATAATTTCGCTCGGCGCTGTTGAGAGCGTTCGGCTCGCATACGCGATCACGCGCTCCCCCTCCTCGAAGTATTGTGTCAGGACGGCCCCGAGGCCGCTAGTGCTAGCGTCGGTTTGCAAGACGAATCGGCGCGTGAAATCCGGACAGGCGAGTACGGAGGCCGAAATGAGCGTCTGTTTCAGTTCGCAGAACGCGTTTTCTTCTGCGGATCCCCATGCCCATCGTGCGTTTTTCTTGGTGAGCTGGGTGAGCGGCGCGGCAACGTTCGAGAAATTCGCGATAAACTGCCGGTACCAGGACGCCATCCCCAGAAACTGCCGGACTTGTTTGACGGTTTGCGGCTCGGGCCAGTTGGCGACGGCGCTGACCTTGTCGGGGTCGGTCTGTATTCCCTCGCGGTCCACTACGTGCCCCAGATATTTTAATTGGTCGACGCAAAACCGGCACTTCTCCGGGTTGAGGCGCAGGTTTGCCTCCCGTAGTCGGTGGAAAACTTCGGCAAGCAATTTCATGTGTTTCTCGAACGTTTCGCTTATAACAATGATGTCGTCCAAGTATACGAATACGTTTGGCTCGAGGGCTGGTCCGATGATCGTATCTAGTAATCGTTGGAAGGTGGCCGGCGCGGAGTGTAGTCCGAATGGCATGACCGTAAACTGGTATAATCCTCGCCCCGGGATCGTAAAGGCGGTGACCGGTCGGCTGGTGGATTTGAGTGGACTCTGCCAATACCCGTTTTTTAAATCCAACGTTGTTAGATATCGGGCGCCCCGTAGTTTGTCTAGCGTTGCGACTACTTGTGGTAACGGGTAAGCGTCTTTCTCCGTGGCGTCGTTTACCTTGCGGAAATCTATGCAGAAGCGATATTTCCCGTCTTTCTTCTTGACAAGTACTACGGGGGAGCTCCAGGCGCTCTTGGATGGTTCGATTACTCCGGCGGCTTCCATTTCCGCTACTTCTCGGTCGATGACCGCTTGCATGGCGGGGTTGCGTGGTCGGTAGCGCTGTTTAATCGGCGTCGTGTCCCGGAGCCGTATTTCGTGTTGGACGTGGTCGGTCGGCCCCTGGATAGTCGCAAACTTTTCTAGTTCTCGGTCGAGAAACTTTTTTAGTTGTGTCTCTTCAACTGCGATACGCGGGGCCAGGCCCCCGCTGGTCCCGTGTATTGGCGGGGTGCTCGATCCGGGGGTATATCGCGGTGGAATGAGGCGGATGCCGGTGCGTGACCAGAGGTCCACGCCGATGAGTATCGGGCTGTCGAGCGTCGGCAGAATGGTGAACTGGTGTCGATAGGTTTTTGCCCCGATCCGGACGGGCAGGACGATGCTACCGGAGGTGTTCGTGGTTTCACCGTTGGCCAGTTGTACTTCCCCCTCGTGGCGTATGACCTCGTGGCCCCATTGTTGCGCGTGGGTCGCCGTTCTGTCGTTAACGAATGATATTTCGGACTCCGAATCGAGCAGCGCGTCGTATCGGTACTGGTGGACGTGTACTCGGAGGTGCGGCCGTGGCGTGTACCTTAAGCGGGTCTCGGGGCGCTGGCCGTTGCGGTCCCGACCCGCTCGGCGTTTCCCGCCGGCGGGTGGCATTGTTGGGTTAGTACGCCGTCCTTGCCGCACCGCGAACAGAATTTTTGCGGCGGGCGTTTGCAGTTGAAGCGCGTGTGGCCGCGTTGTTTGCATCGCCAACAACATTCCTCCCGGTTGTACGCGGCGGCGACCATCGGTTTCGGCGTTTCTGGCCGGCGGTGCGGTTGTTCGGCTGCGCATTGGTCGTCGATTTCTTCTAGCTCGGTAGCGCGTGCCTGGAGGTCGTCTACGACGCCGGCTTCGTCGTACGTGATGAGCCGCTTTATCTCCGGTCGCATATTTTGGTAGACGCGCTCGTACTCTTCTTCGGGCGTGAATCCGCCGGCCCAGCGCATCAGCGTGAGTATGTCGGCGACGTATTTCTTAAATTTCTCCCCCGGCTGTTGGCGGCGGTCGGCGGTCTCGCGACGGAGGGCGGCCTGGTATCGGCGGGGCAGAAATTGCGCGCGAAATGCGTGGTCAAAATCCCCCCAGGTCTGCCAACGATGTCGCGTGTTTCGGCACCACCGTAGTGCATCTCCCCGTAGTAGTTCGGGGAGTCTCAGTAACATCGCGGTTTCGGGGTACCGGTGTCCGGCTTTTAATTCCTCTAATCGTTCGAGGAAGTCGAACGGGTCGCGTCCGTCGAAGTGGCAACCCCATTTGCGCATTTGGCACAATACTTCGGAACTATTGGGGGGCGCGGAAGCGGCGGCGTCGGCCGGCGGTACGGCGCGTGGAGGTGTGGCGGTGGTAGGCTCGTCGCCTCGTGCCCCGAATTCGTCGGGGTGCGTGTCGACGTATGCGGATACCCGCCGTCGAATGTCATCGAGCGTACCGGCAGTGTCGAGGCCCCGACTAACTGCAACCTTGATCAGCTGCGCTTTGGGCAGGTTATATATCCAACCCTTCATTGTCGTTTTTTACACCCGTTTTTTTTCTCGCTGAGGTGGAGTTCGTGTCTCAGTACGGACCGGTCGAATCGGGTCCCTGTTTGGGCGCCAATGTAACGTCCTGCTTTCGCGAGGCGGAGACGGATAACTCGGTCGGGATCCTGGGCTCTTGAAAGGGGTATCGAGACACGAATGACACTATGTATTGTTAAAATATAATTTATTGTCTGAGTGTGTGGGTGTTATACAGCGAGAGTCGTGTAGGTGTACGAGTGTGTGTGTGTGTGTGTGTGTGTGTGTGTGTGTGTGTGTGTGTGCGCGAATGTACAATATGAATATGTGTGTGCGTCACGGTGTAAATGTCGGATTTAGTTGCACATTTCGGCCCGATTCCGTGGCTCACGTCTATTGCCCCCCACTCACCGCGCATACGTTAGCGACGAGTCACCAGATATGCGTAACTAAGGAGCGCGACGCTTTGTCTCAGGAGCGTCCGTATATAAGAATGTCCAAATATAATAGTAAGACAATACTTTTCTAAATGCACCGCGAAAATTTTCAAAATTAAAAGTTTTTCTTCAATATTTTATATTTCATTGATATAAAATATTGAAGAAAAACTTTTATTTATAGAAAAGTATTGTCTTACTATTATATAAAAGTATTGTCTTACTATTATATAAAAAACAAATAATTGTTTAAAAAAATACATTATAAATAATTACATACTTTTTCTTAAAAACAATTATTTTTTTTTTACTAATTGATTTGTCTCATTATTCTGTACATAAAAGTATTACGGTAAGATTATCGAGAACTAAATATTTTACGAGATATTTTATTTTTTATATCAAAATATGTCAGATTAAAATATAAAATAACTCAAAAAGTACTTAATGAAATAATACTTTATTTTAGTGTTTTGGAAAGCTCTCTACATAAGCTATAAGAATATGCAATAAAAATAGGGGATTCCATTTAAGAAATTAAAGGTGTCCTTGACTTGACCTTAACGATGCCATCCAAGGTCAAACCAATGACACTATCTTATGTTCCCCTCAAAACCATACAATTTTTGTTCAAAACGTTTTTCTCTAAAATGTTTAGTTTTTGAAAGAAAAGGGGTGTACGGGTGGTCTAGGACACCCTGTATATATATATATATATATATATATATATATATATATATATATATATGTATTTATATATATATATATTTATATATATATATAAAATAATTTCTAATGTAAAATCTTTTTTACTTTTCATTTTTAATCAGGAATCTCTAAAAATCTCCAATTTTAATTTTTTTTTAAATTTTTAACTTTTAAATTATTTCCTATCAATTATCATAAAATTTTTATAATATAATTTATATTTTTATTAAACATTAAAATTTATATTTTGATTTCCCCACTTCCTAATCTATAATAAATATATATTGCTTTCAAGATTCTGTTAAATTAACTTTAAGTTTTTAAAACATCTAATATACGTATTACAATTTGAGAATAGTCAAATATTGTTACATCTAATCGGCGAACCATCAATATTTGCCGAGATTTAAAGACGCAAAGAGAAGCGTCCTCGAATGCAAAGAAAAGAAGAAATATAACCGCGATATATCTCTCTCGGCATTTGCCGAGCATTGCAACGGAAGAATAAGCGGTAACCATATTTCACAACCTCCGCTTTGAACGATCGTCGCCGGTCCAGTTCGTGTAATCACAATACGGATGAAAACTCGTCGGTATAATGGATTATCGGGAGTTTGGTACTCGAATGACCTCTATCGAGCATAGTACACAAATTATTTGCTCTGTGAGGAATGTTACAACCGCAGTAATTATTATAGAATAGTAATTATAATAGTAATTATAAGAACTAAAAATATTAAACAAAGTAGAAATTTTTGATTTGAAATAAAAGAAGAATTAATTTGGTCTTAATTGACTTGTATATCTCGTCGAGTGCATAATCGAATTTTCCATCTGAATCAAATAAAAGATATCATTTTGGCGCAAAAATTACATCTAACATGAGATACGTGAAAATCGATTCGAAAATGTTCAGAGAGTTGAAAATGCAAGAGAAGGCATCTTCATACAAAAGAAACTAGATATTCTCCACCAGAAAGGCACGTTCATTTCTTTCGTTTTCGCGTGTGTTAGAGGAAGATTTTCAAACATTTCTGGTTTCGAATCATGTCGCTGTTCGCATCACCGATTCAATCGAATTCCTCGATAGAATTTCGCGGAATTGTATTTTCTTTTGCACAGAGTGAAATACCATAAATAAGTTAGAGGACTTACGTTGCGTGCGCGCGAGCGAGATGTAACTCCGGAAGGGTTACATAACAATATGGAAAGATAACGGATTTCACCGTTCAATCGCACATTTCTGTGAATATAATATATGCATGAATAGTACTGGAAATGTTTTGTATTGTTACATTTATTTATACATTTTACACATTTATTTTTTTCAGGTTAAAAAAGTTAAATAAATAAATAATAAAAGAATACACGCGCACCATACACTTTTTCTTCTCTCTTTCTTTTTTTATTATAAAATATATATCAAATTTGAATTACGCTATATGTTCAAGATTGAAACGTTTAATTTAGTCGATAAAATTAAACTGTAAATTCAACCGACAAATCTGAACGGTAAGAGCTGCAATCAAAACCCGAGCGAGAATAAACATCGTCGCGATCAGCCGATCGGCGCGTGATCGCGGGATCAAAACAAAGAAAAAGTGTGACAAACACCTCGATTCTCGAACATTCGGTGCCGAAAATCTCCTATTATGGAAATCGGTCGACCGCGACTCTGTTCCGTCGTTATTCAGTTTGCCGCTGACGACGATTCGAGCTGGTCGATAGCAATCGATCATAATTTCTCGTATGATATTATCTCGTGTCGTATTCTCGCTCGTGTTGTGTCGCGGTACTCATAGACCGTTCGCGCTGCTGTTGTTTAATCTCGCTCGTGTCGTATGCGCTTTCGTCATTCTCGTTGTAAATTCTCAACCGACATTCTAGCATACTATCGAGCATCGAACTCAGTGCGAAAGACGCCTCAGTGTCTGTATTACTACCTGCTCTATACTTCTTGAGTTTGTGATTGTTAAGAGTGTGGAGTCCGAGAGTCGACGCGCGTTAACCGTTCCGCGAATGTCCTCTGCCTCGCGCCAAGCAACATCCGGCGTCCGCGTGCAAGATATCCGTTCTCGCGAGAGCCTCTAGCAAGAAGCTCTACAAGATTTCCGATACGCGTTGATGACAGTCATTGATAGGACATTTTGAAGATTTCCGTCGGAGTCGCGGAATACGTGCCGCCGCGCGCTCCTATTATTCAAAATAAACGAACATTGAAAACAATTCGCAATCGAGTATTTTCTGAAATCTCCTTATCCTCCAGCGGATCTACGGATTCGCGTTACACACCGCTTCTCGCTCATCTCTGAGCGTTTCTTAAGATTCGGGCGATCTCGTCGAGGTCGACTCCCGAACACTATATGTATATTGTGATTGTATTTCTATTTAAATTTCAAGAATAATTGAAATTAATAAAAATTATCATTTAATGCAAATAAATAAATTCGTGTTTGATGTAATTGTGTGTGAGCAATTATATTTCAAGTTACTCTCCTAATAATTATCTGTGGGACACAACAGTAGTGTTAAATCTATTTGGCGGATATGTATAATACTCTCTATCGGTTCCAACTTCTGTATATCACTGAATGTATTTCACGTGTCCATGTGCGCACGTGGATGCGATTGTAACCGAACATTTGCATAGACATTGTTTGCTTAGGCGCGGTAATTAATTGATTTACGCGGCACATGGTAAGACGCGTGATAAGAATTTTCTTCGAAATTTCCAACAGTGAGATTTAGTTTGTTAATGAGACAAATTCCAGAAAGATATTTCAACTTAGCAAAAAATTTAGTTTTGAGCTCGCATTGTTTCTCAAATGACCAATTTAAATAGATAATTCATTTGTGATTCTCAGAATCCATAAAAACCGGTTTTTTTCTGGGTATATTTAATAATTTTTTTTTCCAAAGAATCAAGTATGTATAAATATACGGTTAGACGATTCGGGATCGCCATTCGCATGTTAAATAAAAAGATGAAAGATAATCTGTCGTTATCGAGAACGGATGCGGTATATTATTTTAACGACGTCTGAGTATCGCACTCCTTAAATCGTGACGACAGTAAGACATTAAACAATTGTCACGTCGCATAATACAACTCATTTAAAAATTAATATTTTTTATTTCACTAAACAATTTCTTTTCTTTTTCCCCTAATTTATATTTATTAATTTGTTATGAGTATATATATTCTCCTTTGTCTATTGCATTTTTTTTTCTAACATTATTTAATTGAATAGCTTATTTCTAAATTATTTGAAACTTATAATATTTATTTAATAAACTGAATATTGTTATAAATAGACAATATAGATATTGAAAACATTTTTAGATACATTGTGTAAAAGCCAATGATGGCGTTGAACTTTATCGCGAAAAGTGTCATAGAAACGTAGTATCGAGATTTCGATGAAAGGCAATCTGCGGTGAAATGAAGCTTGTTAAAGCACCTGCAATCGCGTTAATTACATTTTGCTTGCTGGAATGCAAATCAACGATCACTCGTTTCTATCACTCGCTGAATACAGAATTTCAAAATTCCATTCAAACGTATTACTTTTGTAGTTTGAAAGCGCGACTATCAATAGAATCGCATAATAGATCTCGCATTTATGTATGTTTTATATAACTCAATACACGTGGCAATTTACTTTATTTTGACCGCGATTTGTTTAATGTTATCAATGCGATATGTATAATATTGAATGCTTTGACATTTTTTACCATTAAATTCATTTACAATGGATTTGTGATTTTTTTTTTTCATATGAAAAATTGCCTGAAAATATTTACAAGCCTTTTATTAAAATATAATTTACTTTTAATGTGTTAAAATATTTTATTTGTTTTATTCATAACTCTGTTTTTAATAATTATTATATTGTAATAATTATCAAAATAGTACAACAGTCTTATAGAAATTTCCTTAATTTATATTTTTTTTATTCCAAGAATTTTGACTTTTATTTACTGCAATTACAGTCAACATTTGAAAAAAATTCTGATATTATTTACACTCTCTTGCATTTGATCACTTAAGTCAACTCTTATCGTGACAGTGGCAGATGCAAAGGGTACGAGATAAATAACTGCTTTCTAGATATAAATAGTCTGCAAGTTTATATCGCTATATCAGAAATATGGGTACAAAGACATTAAATTTCATGAATCACCACCGTATAACGTGGTATATGCGTGTCGGCATCTTAAAAAATAAAATATATGAACGAAATATGATGATGAGTAACCGCTATTAACTTGTACATTTAAATTAAGATTATGTTATATATAAAAAATTTATTTTTTATGATTTCTTAATAAAGAGAATTTTTTAAATTCTATTAATTCGTCGATTTTTCTTTATAATAACAAAATTTAAAAAATATGTTTGATACAAAATTATAATTTTCAAATATTTTTCTTGATTGATAAAATTTTCTACTTTTCATTTCATGTTAATAATTCTAACATTATTTATGTATTATCATATACACAGAATGATAAAATAGTATATAATTGTACTCTAAAAGCTTAAAGCAACCACGTTATTCGATTATTGTCAGATTATTGTTTTTAAGAACCCCGCACTAATCATATGGAAAATCTGTTCCGGTCAAATCAATTGGTTTTTACATATGTTGTAGCTTATGACCTACTGAACAAAAGATGTAATGGGCACAAAGCTCAATAATGGTCAGTTATCGAGTTATAACTAGTCAAACATGAAAAATTCGGGCTGCCGAATAGTCAAATCTCGGAAGGTATTGATTTTTTGAAAAATGTTTGAAACAAACATAGTAGGGTTTTACAAAATCTGTTAGTTGGTGACATTATTTGTGAATTTTGAATGACCTTGAAAAGCTCCGTGAACAAAAATCTTCCACAAAAATGCCTATTTTTTATTATATTCGTGTAGCTAACTTCGAGACGTTTTCAAAATATTTTTGATGAACCTTTTTTCTACTAAAACTTCTTGAGAACTAATATACACGATTTACCATCTCTGGTTATGAGCGTAGAGTTATGTGTAGAGCGCTCGATTCGTACAGCTAGAGCCGTCAGGCGACTCATCCCCACTGCTACACTGCGGGCGGTATACTGTATACTTTATCTGCAATCTGTGAGAAATCATATTGGTTGATATTGCTAGCGCAGGCATTGTCATCACTAAGCGTATCTATTCTAGCGTTATTGCTGCCGAATGCTATTACTTTCTGGCATTACTACGTCCGATATTGATATTATTGATATCAGTGTATTCTGTTCATTTTGGTCTCAGGAATTATTTCATCAGAAAAGTTTTTAATATCTAATCAATCTGATATTGCTACGCAATTCGATAATAAAGTATTATCATGGCTTACAGACATGGAATCCATTGTTATGTTTGCGATCGTGCTTTTCAAGCTCGACAAATGGTACGAATCAATGGCGATAATGATGCAATTAAAAAACAAATCGCTGTTTTTAGGCGAACTGGGCTGGGTAAGGAGCCCATTGATATAGACAATGAAAGCCGATTATGTTTTAATTGCAATGTATCTATTGTACATGAAATAGAACAGATAGAACTTGATCCGACTTGCCTACGACTCAACGTTATTACCCAAACCCGAAATAATTCTTGTTTATTTTGCAATGCTATTGTAAATATTAGACCACTGTCGTTAGAATCCAGGGTAAATGTCTTTGTTCTGAAAAATATTTATATTCCTGAACACGTTTATTGTTGTGACCAACATTTGGATGATCGCGGATTTATTTTATCCCACTAAAAAAACCTCACAAAGGTAAAAAAAATACGCCAAGTATATATCTAAAAAATAATTTATAAAATATTTTTCCTAAATAATAAGAAATAAAAACTAAATATGAAATCAATAGTTAACTAGCCAAGTACTTAGAAGCAATTCAGTTTGTGAGAATTTGTAATTTGAAATAGTATTTGTCATAAAATCAAATTTGTATTTATAGAAATGTTATACACAAATTCTCTGCATAAAATTAAAATGCATTATATTTTTATTAAGAGAAACCTGAGTTTCAAAATAAGTTCAATAGAAATAAGAAAATATAAAAAAATTTTAATTAAAAAAACTTGGCGCTGCTTAACTAAACATGCTAAAATTAGTGTATTCTTTAATAGATTCACATTGCAGTTATTGTGATATAACTAAATTAAATATAATTCTAAATTAAATTTAGATCTAAATTAAATTTATTGTTTGTTGGTTTTAATATATACTTTAAAAGTTAGCAGCGCCAAGTTTTTTTAATTAAAATTTTTTTATATTTTCTTATTTCTATTGAACTTATTTTGAAACTCAGGTTTCTCTTAATAAAAATATAATGCGTTTTAATTTTATGCAGAGAATTTGTGTATAACATTTCTATAAATACAAATTTGATTTTATGACAAATACTATTTCAAATTACAAATTCGCACAAACTGAATTGCTTCTAAGTACTTGGCTAGTTAACTATTGATTTCATATTTAGTTTTTATTTCTTATTATTTAGGAAAAATATTTTATAAATTATTTTTTAGATATATACTTGGCGTATTTTTTTACCTTTGTGAGGTTTTTTTTAGTGGGATTTCACTGCTTTTTGTAATTATTCTTACTTTATATTAGTATATTAGTATAACAATAAATCACACGAAATTAATATCTGCTTTGATAAATAGCAATTGCTTATGAATCGTTAATTTTTAATTGTTATAGAGATCGAGTTTCAAATATCTTCTAATAATTTTTGTGATCGTATATAACAAGATATATATAACAATAAATCACACGAAGTTAATATCTGCTTCGACAAATAGCAATCGCTTGTGAATCGTTAATTATTAATTATTATAGAGATCGAGTTTCAGATATCTTTTAATAATTTTTGCGATCGTGTATAACGACACATGGAGCTGTTGCCTACTCACTGTCACTGTATGAATGACAACAAAGTGAGACATTCTATACACAATATAATAGCGCTATATATGCCGCATACCGACACGCGTCTTTGTTTACTTATTTGGCGGTATGATCATGTGGTGTAATGGGATGTACATATACACATATTCACTTTCTCTCTCTCTGCCGCTTTCTCTCCCGCTCCCCTTCTCCCGCTCTCCCCTCTCCCGCTCCCCCTCTCACTCCATCCCTCACGCTCTCCCCCTCTCTCTCCTTCTCTCCCCCTCTCTCCCCCGCTCTCTCGCCCTCTCTACCCTCTCTCTCCCGCTCTCTCTCCCTCTCTCCCCTCTCTCGCCCGCTTTCTCTCCCCTCTCCCCTCCCTCCCACCCTCGCTGCCATCCTACCCCTCTTACCCCCTCCCCCCTCTCCCGCTCTCTCTCCCTCTCTCTCTCTCCTGCTCTCTCTCTCCCGCTCTCTCTCTCTTCTCTCCCGCTCTCTCTCTCTCCCGCTCTCCAACTCTCTCCCGCTTTCCCTCTCTCTCCCGCTCTCTCCCTCTCTCTCCCGCTCTCTCCCTCTCTCTTTCTCTCTTTCCCGCTCTCTCTCTCTCCCGCTCTCTCTCTCCCCCGCTCTCTCACTCTCCCCCGCTCTCTCTCTCTCTCCCGCTCTCTCTCCCTCCCGCTCTCTCTCTCTCTCTCTCCCTCCCTCTCCCGCTCTCTCTCTCTCTCCCGCTCTCTCCTTCTCCCGCTCGCCCTCTCCCGCTCTTTCTCTCTCCCGCTCTCTCTCTCTCCCCGCTCTCTCTCTCTCCCGCTCTCTCTCTCTCCCGCTCTCTCTCTCTCCCGCTCTCTCTCTCTCCCGCTCTCTCTCTCTCCCGCTCTCTCTCTCTCTTCCGCTCTCTCTCTCTCTCTCTCTCTCTCTCTCCCTCCCTCCCTCCCTCTCCCGCTCTCTCTCTCCCGCTCTCTCCCTCTCCCGCTCGCCCTCTCCCGCTCTCTCTCTCTCTCCCGCTCTCTCTCTCTCTCCCGCTCTCTCTCTATCTCTATCTTTCTCTCTCCCGCTCTCTCTCTCTCTCTATCTCTCTCTTTCTCTCTCCCGCTCTCCCTCTCTCTCCCGCTCTCTCTCTCTCTCTCTCTCCCGCTCTCTCTCTCCCTCTCTCTCTCTCCCGCTCTCTCTCTCTCTCTCTTCCTCTCTCTCTCCCCCCCCTCTCTCTCTTTCTGCAGTGGAGAAGACGTGTCAAACATCGCTCCGCAAAAGTAATAACTTGTAAACGGTTAAATAGTTACGGGGAGTGATAGAACGTTATTCAAGTCATAGCGGCATAGACCGGCATTAGCCATGAGTGTTATCTAGCCGGGATATGCTGATTTGTGGGCGTGAGAAGTGCATTTCCTGTCTGGGACACCAAAGTCTCACACGACAGGTAGACATTAAAGGTGGACACAAAAGTGCTGACGTGTGACAGTGGAACAGAGGTGACTGATCGCTTACGCTGATATTAGCGGTTTCGGCCGATAATTATCGGCATGGACGATGAATATGCTGAATATCGATGCTCGGCATGTAAAAAGACAATAAAAAATCAGGTGGTGACATGCAAGTCTTGCTATCAGGTGAATTGTATTAAGCTGTTTTACTATCCAGGATGTGTAAGCAAGCATAGGATTTACTATAAAAATCAAGAATTGGTACCGTGTTCTGGCCCATTTGACAGATTTACAATTGAAAGTGAAGCAGATATGAAGAAGGCATCGGCAGTGGCCGGGGGCGGCAGGGACAGGCTAGGATCTACAGGATCTACAGGTTCGTTTACGACGCCAAGTAGTGGAAATAGAATATCAGGAGCGAGTGGATCATCGACTATTGACGTAAAAATAGATTGGCTGGTAAAAATTGTAAAATAAATAAAAGATGAAACAGCATGTAAGAAGGAAATTAAAATGATGGTCAAGGAAATAGTTCGAGAAGAATTGGGAAATGTTAAGCAGGAACTGCTAAAAGAGTTGAAAAGAATGATACAGGGAGAAGTATGTGGATCAACAGGAGGAATACAAAGGAGCTATAGTGAAGCGGTTAAAGAGAAAAAGAAAGAGAATGTTATAATTATCAAACCCAAGATTCAACAAGAGAGTGAAGTTACAAAAAAATTGATAAAAGAAAAGGTAGATATCAAAAACATGGCGATGGGAATAACGAAGCTAAAAAAAGGAAGCAAGGGGACAGTGATCATGGGTTGTGAAACTGGAGAAGAAATGAAAACGTTGAAAGCCACAGTGCAGGACAAACTAGGAGAAAATTTCAAAGTTACGGAATCACCGCAGATGAAGCCAAAAATAAAAATTATCAATGTCAGCGAAGAAGAAATGAGATTGGATGATGATGACTTAATAACTACAATCAAGAAGCAGAATAGAATTGATGCAATAAATGATGGATTCCAAATGCGAATAGTGAAGAAAATAGTTAAAGAAAAAAGAAATGATAATAATCAACTTAGAAGAAGAGAAAAAGAAGAAGGTTCGATAATAATTGAAGTAGATGAAGAAACGCATGAATTGATGTTGAAAAAAGAGAAACTAAATGTAGGATGGAGAAAATGTCCTATATTCAATCACATTAATGTTAAAAGATGCTTTAAATGCTGGGGATACTATCATATTGCAAAAAATTGTACGCGAGATGAAACATGCCACAAATGTGCGGGAAATCATAAAACGATTGAATGTACGGCAACAAAGAAAAAATGTGTAAATTGTATGTTTAAAATTCGAACATACAACCTGAAGATAAGTGATGAACACGACGCCCTTAGCCCAGAATGTCCAACATTTAAAAGGGCGATACAAGAGGAGAAGAGGAGGGCCGGCTGGGAAGATGCAAAATAGCAACTACAGAAGGAAGCGGAAATAATATTGTATACAAACGCGCAAAGTTTGATGGCGCATAAAGATGAGATACAACATCAGATTATGAAGAAAATAAATCCGGCATTCATAGCGTTATCAGAGACAAGATTGACTGCTGAAATTGAAGACAGTGAAGTGAACGTACCAGGTTATAGCATAATTAGATGCGATGCTGAAAATAGAAATACAGGAGGGGTTGTTTTATATATAAGGGATGATGTTAAATATGAAATAGTATTAGTAAAAAAATTAGAATCGAATTGTTGGTGTGCTGCGATTGAGGTGAAAGAAAAATTGTATAGAGGAATAATAATGGTAATATATCATTCACCGAGTGCATCGCATGGTGATTTCGTGAGATTTCTGGAGGATATAATAGAAGAGTTAATAATACGGGGAGAATGTATGATAATAGGAGACTTTAATATAGATATTATGTTAGATTCGTTTTATACAAGGAAGTTACAAACGACAATGTTGAGCTTAGGCATGAAACAATATGTAAATAAACCGACGAGAATTACGAAAGATAGTAAAACAATTATAGATTTAATTTTTGCTAATAATAAAATAGAAATGCAGGTAATGCATGAACCTAAAATAACGGACCATGCGTGGCTAAAAGTTGAACTGAATGCGAATAAATTTGATAATAAATACAGAGAACTTAGTGTTAGGAATTATAGAGAGTTTAATATAGATGAATTTATTAAATTAGTGGAAAATAAATTAGAGAAAAACCAAGATATGAATATCAGTGTGAGAGCGAAGAAATTTGTTGATAGTATAGTAAATGCGTTGGACGCCACAGCACCTAGAAAAAATTTTAAAATTCCGAGAATATGGGAAGGGAAAAAGTGGTTTTCGGATGAAATAAGAGAAGCAGCGGCTAAAAGGGATGAGGCATATAGGAAGGCATTGTATGCTGACACGGAACAAAATTGGTTGCAATTTAAAATTGAAAGAAATACAGTAGTTAAATTAATTAGGACAAAGAAGAAAGAATATTATGAAAATATGATAGATCTTAATAAAGAAAATCCTACATCTATGTGGAAAACACTAAAAGAAATAATTAGAGGCGAACCAGGGGGTAAGAGGGAAGTAGAGAATATAGATTTTGAAATATTAGACGGCACTGAAGGATGCAATATAGCAGATAAATTTAATTTATATTATATACAAAGTATTAATAGTATAGTAAAATCTATAAATGGGAGTAAAACTGGGAATGCATGTAAAAGAATTATTTATGTTATTGAAAACGAGGGAATTATGGAAAATTTTGAAATGATTAGTATAGAGCATTTACAGGAAATTGTTATAGGACTACCGAAAAAGAAAGGCACAGAGGAGGGAATAACTAGCGATATATTAAAGGCAGTATTTTGCGTAATAAAAGAGGAATTTGTTGATATAATAAATAATTCTTTGAAGGAAGGTTGCTGTCCAAAAGGTTGGAAAACGTCTACAATAATACCGATTCCAAAAGTAGGGAAAGCTAGAAAAGCAAGTGAATTTAGGCCTATAAATATGTTACCAATATTTGAAAAAGTGTTAGAATTAGTAGTTAAAAAGCAAATTGAAACGTATTTGGAAGATAATTGTATTATAACAGAACATCAGTCGGGCTTTAGAAAACATTATTCGTGTGAAACAGCGATTCAAACAGTCATTGATGAATGGAAATTGATAGTTAGTGAGGCAAAAATGGTAGGGGTAATTTTCATGGATCTTAAGCGAGCCTTTGAAACAATAGATAGAGAAAGATTATTAGAGAAATTATATCAATATGGAATTAGGGGAATGGTTATAGAATGGTTAAGATCATATTTAAAGGATAGAACATAACAGGTTCAATTTAATAATAAATGGTCTAAATTAATGACCACAGAATATGGAGTACCGCAAGGATCTTTATTAGGACCTTTGTTATTTATAGTATATATAAATGATATAATAAAAATCTGTCCAGAAGGATGTAGTATAAAAATGTTTGCAGATGATACGTTAATATATGTAACTGGAGAAAACAGCGCGGAATTAGAGAGCAAAATGAATATGGCATTTACTATAGTAGAAGAGTGGATGAATATAAATAAGTTAAAAATGAATGCAGGAAAAACGAAATATATGATTGTTAGAAGTATAAGAAAAGAACTGCGAGGTAATATAACATTGAAATGTTTGGATGGAACTGAGATTGAACGTGTGGAAATAATGAAATACCTAGGCATAATTATTGACGATAGACTACGATTTAAGGACCACTGTGATTATATGCTAAAGAAAATAGAGAAAAAAACGAGTTTTTTGAATAGAATAGGTAATTATATATCGGCATACACTAGATGTATTGTATATAAGACAATTATAGCACCTCACTTTAAGTATTGTGCGACGCTGTTAATTGATATGGGAGAAACACAGCTGAGTAAATTGCAAAAAGCACAAAACCGGGCCATGAGGATCATATTGCAATGTGATAGACATACTAAAGTGGAGCGTATGCTGCAAGCGCTGCAGTTTATGTCCATAAAATCGAGGCTATATTATAATGTGTGTATATTTATTTTTAAGATTTTAAGGAACATGTTACCGGAGCAATTAAAAAATAGATTAGAAATTGTGGGAAATGAGAGTGAAAGGCAAACACGACAAGCTGGGGATATTGCAATAAAATATCGCAGAACAAGGAGTGCGCAAAAGAGTATGTTTTACGAAGGAGTAAAAATGTATAACGCCTTGCCAGCTGAAATAAAGCGGAATGAAAGAATTGTGCCGTTTAAGCGAATGTTAAAGGAGTATATTGTAATTAATGTAAACTAGATTTGTATTACAAATAGCTGAAGAAGCTAATAAAGATCAATCAATCAATCTCTCTTTCCCGCTCTCTCCCTCTCCCGCTCTCTCTCTCTCTCCCGCTCTCTCTCTCTCCCGCTCTCTCTCTCTCCCGCTCTCTCTCTCTCTCTCTCTCTCTCTCTCCCTCTCCCGCTCTCTCTCTCTCTCTCCCGCTCTCTCTCTCTCTCTCTCTCCCGCTCTCTCTCTCTCTCTCTCTCTCGCTCTTTCTTTCTCTCGCTCTCTTTCTCGCTCTCTCTCTCTCTCTTTCTCGCTCTCCCCCCCCTCTCTCTCTCTCTCTCTCCATCTCTCTTATTTATTATAAATTTTTAGAATTATAATTTTACAAAAGGGTAATACACGAAAGAATTATCGTACCTGAGCGATATAAACGCGCCTTGAGGGACAAAATCGCTTTGCGTGTGTGCGTGCGAGCATACGTACGTTAAAGTCTGAAACTGAACCTGATTATTATGATAATGATGGAAAACGAAAAATGTCACATTTCTGGTATACGATTATCATTCCTCAGGATTGACTGCACCAATCTTATTCAAACTGGTCGCAATCGAAAGCTTGCATCCACATTGTATAAGAAAAGTGCCGTTAGATTTTTGATTAACGGCTTGGTTCCTGAGGAATTTTAATCGAAAGTTTATTAGACGTAAAACTCCGGATAAGCTACTTGGTAGCGTCGCGGCCCCTGTACATAGGCAAACCGTTGACAAGCTGGAACGAATTTTTATATATACTTGGCGTCGCGACGCTACCGCGTCGCTTGATTACAGTTACTGCTGCCAGGTTTGCGATTTATTTATAGACCATATGTAATAAAAGGTCAGCAACTGCAAGTTTTCTTAGAAGCTCTTCGTAATATAGCAAATAATAATAATCGTTATGAAAACGAAAATAGTTTTACAGAGGATGAATTTAAATGTATAGCACCCATTACAAAACAACAGTTTCAAGAATTGTATACATATTGCGATCCTATATTCCAAGAACGTGGTATCAGAAACGTTACTAAAAAAGATCTTTTAATTTTTTTATGCAAGCTGCGACAAGGACTGTCTGACGAATTTCTTAAAGTACTGTTTCAGTATTCCTCTAGACAAGCAGTGAGTTTAGCGATTTCCAAAGTTCGGCAGTCTTTAGTAAACAGATTTGTCCCTGATAATATTGGTTTTCAAGCTATAACTCGAGAAGAGTATATAATGAGACATGTAACACCTTTTGCAAACGAATTATATAATTCTGAGCTAGCTATTCCGAAAGTAATTGCTTATATTGACGGACTTATTCTTATACTCATAAAAGTAGCAACTTTCATGTTTTACGACAAACATACTCAATGCAAAAAGGTCGACATCTGATAAAACCTTCTCTTATAGTTGCTCCAGATGGGTATATATACTGGCTATTCAGGGTCCTTACTTTTCTGATTCTCGTAACAATGATGCTCGAATATTAAATAATGAATTTCAACGTGATGCGGACAATATGAGAGGATGGTTTCATGATGGTGAAATTTTTATATTAGATCGTGGATATCGAGATGCTCAGCCATTACTTCGTGAATTAGGCATTGAGTATAAAATGCCAGCTTTTCTTGGACCTCAACAGAAACAATTATTCACTGAAGAAGCTAATGAGTCTCGATTGGTGACAAAAACAAGGTGGATAATTGAAACTAGAAATGGACATATCAAATCTATGTTCAAGTTTTTTGATCATACAATTATAATGCCTCATCTTCATCACTTGGGCGAGTTTTATAACATTGCAGGTGCTATAATTAATAGATATCATCCTTTAGTTTTAATGGAAGAAGCTAATGCAGGATTAGCAAGAGAACTTCTTGATAAATCTAGAGAGGTTAATATTGTTCAAGCGCGAGTTGAAGTAGAAAGGATGTGCTATAGAAATGCACAATGGATACATTTACATGAAGGACAGTTACGTGACTTTCCACGCCTAACATTAGAATATTTACGAGATTTGACTATTGGTACATTTCAGGTTCGTCTAGCAAGATCTTATATTCAAGATAAGATGCAGCGTGATGCACAAGAAGAATTTCAATTGGATTCGTTGTTTGATGAACAAGGTTTCATAAGGGTGCGAGTGTTTTCACGATTCCGTAATGCTACAAAACATCAAATATTTATAGCTTACAACATAAGAGATGCAGATAATATAGATGATGAGAGGGAGGCGATTTTTGGTTATTACTGCACCTGTAAGTCAGGCGCACGGACTGTGGGTACATGTGCACATGTAACCAGCGTATTGTGGTATTTAGGATATGCACGACACCAGCCCAATGTTCGTTATCCCTCTTCATCATTATTGAACACAATATTAAATGCCGCTCAGAGACCACCACAGCAGGATCCAAATAATGAGTAATATACAATAAGATCATTTATTTTATTACCCCACACATACACACACACACAGCAGAGAGGGTTTGGAGTCAAAAAATACTACGGGAGTGACGAACCGTGGGGTCCTTATCTCTGCTGTGACACATAAAGATTTTTGTTCACGGAGCTTTTCAAGGTCATTCAAAATTCACAAATAATGTCACCAACTAACAGATTTTGTAAAACCCTACTATGCTTGTTTCAAACATTTTTCAAAAAAATCAATACCTTCCGAGATTTGACTATTCGGCAGCCCGAATTTTTCATGTTTGACTGGTTATAACTCGATAACTGTCCATTATTGAACTTTGTGCCCATTACATCTTTTGTTCAGTAGGTCATAAGCTACAACATATGTAAAAACCAATTGATTTGACCGAGACAGATTTTCCATATGATTAGTGCGGGGTTCTTTGGGATTTTCTCACAATTTAAAACTATCAGCTGCTGTGGGAAAATGCTGATAACGAGTGCGCTCTCTGAGAAAGTTTTGCTTTTACTGCAATCTAACTGTGTTATATCTCGCATAAAAAGCAGTTGCACAATAAGTCATAAAAAGCAGTTGCAGTATATGTATGTTACTGAGAAAGTTAAGAGGCTTTCATGGCTGTTACCGCAGACGGCGACTTATTTCCCATAGGATAATATTGGAACACATCGCGATAGAGAAAAGTCTGACGCTCGTCTATCGTATGGCGATGCTTTCAAGCTCCGTCGATGACAAACTTTGTAATTGAAAGCAGCTTCTAGATGTGCACATAACCGGAAACTTGAACTGATAGCAAACGATAAAAAATTGTCGGTCATATCGCGTAAAAATATTTCGTCGGGTATTCTCGATGAGAGAATTTCTACTTTTTTTTCCTTTCTCGTCCGGAGTGAATTTGGTAAGAGATACGTCCGGAAATCCGAGGATATAAATTTGTGTCCCGTGTAGACCAGAACAGGAGAAGAGGCAATGAAATCGTGATATGCATTAGAGTGTTTTTATTCAAATGTATGTTTAATTTTTGTTAGAGATAAGTGCATAGTATCAATTGCGATTTTTTAGTGTTTATTATTCATTATCCTGACAATTAAAACAAATCTAAATTTAAGTTTATTTGAAACTATTTAAAGGAGAACAAAAATTTTTATAAGTCTATAGAAGTGTACAACTTATATGAGTGTATACTTTAATTCAATATACATTCGTCAACAAATTATCGCATAGATAATTTCATATCAAAATTTCGCATAACTTCAAATAAGCATAACTCCGCCAAAAATTGTCGCATTAAAAAACTTTTTTTTTATTCTTAAGCTTAAAGTCTATACTTTAAAAAGCAGTCAGATTTTGAATTTATTCTCCCCCCTTCCGCCGTCTTTTCAAAAGTAAAGACGTGCTATGTCTCCAAAAAATTGCATAATTTGACGCATTCCATGATAATCATCGTAAAATATGGACTTTTCCTTGCAAATTAAAAAAAAATGATATTCGCATGATTTTTTTCGCGGGGTTATGACGTATCAAAGTTATCCATACATTTTTGTTTAGTTACCGCTAGCATTAGCATTTTCCGATGCGCAACACGAGGAGGTTATTGGTCGGATTTGGCATGTGTGTGTGTGTGTGTAAATTATGCAATTTTTTTGGAGATGTCCTTACTTTTGAAAAGAGGGCGGGAAGGGAGAAGATAAATTCAAAATCTGACAAATGCTTTTTAAAGTATAGACTTTAAGCTTGAGAATGAAAAAAAAGTTTTTCAAATGCGACAATTTTTGGCGGAGTTATACTTATTTGAAGTTTCGCGAAATTTTGATATAAAATTACCTATGCGATAATTTTGTTGACGAGTATACTATTCAAAATTGTAGCAATGACGTCGTTTTAATAGAATTTTATTTAAAAAAATATTGCCTCTGTTTCAAAGTTTTGAATAGCAATTTAATTATCTAAAGGAAGTGATGATGTACAAAATTTAACATGACGCAATATTACAGTGACTGCAGTATATAATCTACGCAAAAGTTGAACTTTGTATTTCCGCGATAACCGAAACTCGAGAATATTCGGCGGTTAAAGTTAAAGGTTGAAGTTGCAATTTTCGCGCGCAATAAATTGCAAATGTTTTTCCAGTCGCGAACTTCGGTGATCGATTGTCGTTCTTCGCGGTAATACAGAGTGTTTGATTATTACAGAAAATTATTTTAAGAACAGACAAAATTGTGTAAAGCATCTCCAAGTTTGTGAAAATCTTTCAATTTGTTCTTTCACTTTGTTATTATTATCGTTATCATTAGTCACTACTTTTCAATTATTAATATTAAATATCTAGATGATTAAAAGTTTTAAAATTTTATTGTGTGATTGAATTTATACTTAAATAAATTTACTTAATTGCATTAAAATAACCGAGAAAAAAATATGTTAAATATTGTTACCACAATCAAATTCAATATTAAATTTTTGTTAGAAAGAAATAAAGTTCGACACGATTTATCAAGTAATTTGTTCTCGAATTTTTAGAGAATAAATATTATTGAAAGAATAAATGGAGAAACGCTTCCTATTTATTTTCTTTGTTTCTAAAACACCGTGTGTTCGCATTGCGCATGTAGAATCATACCTATGACCATGGGCGTCCGCAGAATTTTTTCTAGGGGGGGGGGGGGTCATATCACTTTCAGATCAATTTAAAAAAATGTATACTTAAATATTTTTACATCTTTTAGTATTAAAGCTTTCTCACCGCGTCAAGATAGATGTAAATCGAAAAGCCTATGAACGTAGGTATTGAAAATATGAAATGAATTATGATTATGAATTTTTTTTTATTTTACAGGGGGGGGCATGTGCACCTCCTTGCCCCCCCCCCTTGCGGACGCCCATGCCTATGACTGTGTGTACATGAATCATCGATTCGGTTAGCCAAAGTGGAGCCAGAAGCCAGACATTCGGGTGCCAGCGGCGAAATCCATAAGTAGTGTCTGCCTTTCTTTCCATTCCGGTCGCAAGGGGTTTCAATCCGGTACACGAGAAACTATAAAACACAACGAGGAGAAAAGAAACTTTAACTAAATTTATATAAATTTAGTTAAATACATATATATGTATTAAAAAGTTAGACGGGGGACTGAAAAGTTAGAGGGGGTCCCATAAGAATTTTGAAAATTGCCAAATTAACGGACAACCTAATATATACATATATCTAAACTTTGGTAAATATAGCGAATAGGGGACCCAGCCCCAATGACCTTGACCTTGACATATGTTGTCAAGGACATAATTCTGAGTAACTTTTTCTTCTAATTTAATCGTCGCTCGTTGCTTATTAAAAAGTTATTAACAAAAAAAGTTTGAAATATACCAAAGTACATGCACGGACAGGAAGCACGCGCGCGCGCACACACACACACACACGGGGGGTGCAAGGGGGCCTTCGGCCCTCCTCCCGCACCCACCCCGCCGGTAGGCAGGGTGGACCTCGCTTTACAACTTACAAAGTACATGCTACATTTGGGGGCCGAAGGCCCCCCTTGCACCCCCCCCCGTGTGTGTGTGTGTGTGTGTGTGTGTGTGTGTGTGTGTGTGTGTGTGTGCGTGCTTCCTGTCCATGCATGTACTTTGGTATATTTCAAACTTTTAAGTTTTACCTTTTTCTCTTCCCCCGGCCCATTCGTTCGATTTACTACACATAAATAAATGAATCTGCTAAAAATACATTTTCAAGACATATATTTTCAACTTTCACGTGTACATACACATTGATGTTAGCAGGTCGCGGAAATATTGCTTTGTGTTTACATTTGAATACCTTCCCTCAATTTTTATACTATTTTATGTTCATTTTTTATTATTTTCTGTACTAGTGAATTCTTATGATGACACAGTCTTGTTTAATTCTTCCAAGTGTAAAGTTCTTACTTCTCAATATATTAGTACAGATAATAGTGCATTTCGTTAATAATACAATGCATTTGCACGAATTCTTCATTTTGAAATAATGAGCAGATTATATCCAATAAATAATTAATTCAACATACTTATATTTTATTTTTGAACACCCTATATATGTAAAAACGTGTGTATTTCAGTTTATATGTGTAGTATACGTAGGACTATTTCTGTAAACTAACTTAAATATCCAGTTTTTCATTGTCAGACTATGTATAAATCTTGATTTTTACAAATCTTTGTTTGTTAATAACTTTTTAATAAGCAACGAGCGACGATTAAATTAGAAGAAAAAGTTACTCAGAATTATGTCCTTGATAACATATGTCAAGGTCAAGATCATTGGGGCTGGGTCCTCTATTCGCTATATTTACCTAAACTTTTTATAATTTAATCTAAACTTTTAATATATTTAATCTTTTCATAAAAAAAAATCTAAACTTTAACTAAATTTATATATATATTTGTGCGAGATAGAAGTGGACGTGGGCGAGAGGAGCCCTGCGAGATCGCGTTTGTACCGGAAGCGCAAAGATACTCTCCGCGAGCGGCGGAGGTATCGTGAATACCGCGAGCGACGGCAAAACGGCGCTCTTCCGCGAGCGACGGAATGAGCGGCGCATTTTAACTGCGAGAGATTAATCGTGAGCGACGAGAATCTGTTTTGTTCGACTCGGACATTTCGCGTTTCGTAAGCGAGAGTACGAAATGGAAAAGCGAGCGACTTTTCTTTCGCGAGAGTTTAACGATATTCACACACTGTCTCGGATAAATCTCGATCGAGTGCGCCCGGCGGTTCCCCGAGAGAGCTTATATACAACCGTTCTTTTGCTGATTCTAGAACATTCTATGTGTTTTTCGCGCAAGATCGAGCCGGTGGTTGTTTTCGATGATTATGAAAAATAGACCGTTGTTATTCGCCTTTGTTTGTAATTTCGGCTCTCTCGGGTGACCGCTGCGTGGCCCGCTTTGAACGGCTCGAGCAATGCCACGGGCCTGGCGCGATTTGCTGAGCGCCGCTGTTAACACGTGATCTGATTTGCGGCGAGCCGTGCGCCGCGCGAGATGGCCGCTAACGCGCCAACTTTCGAGCGCTCTCTTTTGAGACGCTCGATCTCAAACATCCCGCCCGCCTCGCCGAAACTCCGGCGACATAGCACGCCGCTGGTTAGTGCCCCGTGGGCCCCCGCATGGCGCGGCCCTGCGCCTGCCCGTGAATGAACGGCGCCGCGGGTTACGCACGATGCTCGCGTATGATCCACGGCACATGGTCGATCGGCGACGCGTGTGGTCGATGCGCGAGAATTGTGCAGTGCGTGGTGGAGTGCTACGGTGCATCGGAGTGTCCGCCGAGACGAGACGGGAACGAGGCGGAGATGTCGCGGCGTGAGACAGTGATCGGTGAGTAATGTGATGATTTATTCGCATCGGTAGCGCTAATTATGGGTGCGTTCCGAGTTACGCATAAAACGCGTAGACTGCATAGAAAGTCGTTCCGATTTAACCAATGCGCGCAATAAAAGCGCTTTGGTAGCGCTGAGAATTCCCTAGATTGTATTAACTGTACTGAATTCTTAGTACTCGTCCCAGCGCATTGACTGCTTCTGTTTTGACTTGAGGCAGTTGATGCGTCTAACGCGTTTATGCAATCTGAGCGTTTCTTGCGAAATCGGAACGGATAACAAATTTTTCATTGCGATGGAACAGCAGTTGTACGAATTCCCGGTCCTCATAGAAGAAAGTAACGAAATAATAACTTTATTTCTAAGTCAAGAAGATATAGAGAAAGCAAGCCAAGGTAAAATTAATGTATTATTTTACCCTGATTTATTTAATGTATAGGTTAGACGTTAGTTTAACTATTGTGTTATTTTTTATAGAACAATGCTGGTAAGATGCATTTTATTTTTGTGTAATCAATATCTATAATCAACTTTTTAATTTTGTATAAAAGTATGTTTATGCAAGTTTAAGAACAATATATATAAATATTAATATCTCCTAATCTTTAAATTTTGTGTTTACTTTTTAATTTAATTTTTAGATAAGTTAAAAACATTTGTATGGCCAGACAAAGCGGTATATTTATTAATTGAAATATATAGAGAAGAGGTCATATATAGAGAAGAGTTCACAAATGGTTTCAAGCGCAGTAACAAAATTTTGGCTGAAATTGCTGCTCAAATGAATGAAGCTAATCCAGCCTACGAATTAACAGCACAGCAATGTACATCAAAAATGTCTGGCTTGAAGCGGACATACAAAAATATTGTTGATCAAAATAAGAAGAGCGGCAATAGTAGAAATTCGTGGGCATTTTTTTCGGTATATTTTATCACACACATATATGTACACACACACACACACACACACACACACACACACACACACACGTATTTTGTTTATTGTATACGATATTCATAGGTATGCAACAAGATATATTTGTATATTTAATATATTATCCCTATTATGCAATAGGTTATGGATTCACTATTTGCCGACAAAGCGTCCATTTCGCCTCCTGCAATTGCTACAAGTGATGGTCCATCGGATCCAAATCAGGAAGGATCGTCGTTATTAGTATTTTCTTCCGTTGAATCGAAAAGTAAGTTTTTGTACTTGTGTATTAGTGGATAACAACAATTCTGAATAATATATAGTCAATAGTCAGTATACATTTATAATAGAAGTGCAAAATGTGCAAGCAAGATGAAGAAAATTAATATTTATTTAATTTGGTTCTTATTTGTCATAGTGTAACGTTTTTATATTATCTATTACAGATCCGCCGAAAAAGAGAAAACGGATCGAAAACATTATGGAAGAATTCTTGGATAATATTGCGGCAGAAAAAGAAGAAAAAAAAGAAGAAATAAAAAAACGAGAACCAAACAGAGAAAAGATCCGTGAAGAAAATAGAAATGAACGTGACAGAAGACATAACGAGCAAATGGACGTACAGAAGTCATTAATTTCTGTATTGCAACAATTTCTTCACAAAATGTAATTTGTATTCTTCTAAGTTTGTAAGAAATAAGTTCAATTAAGTTCATTAAGCGTTCTTTGTCGAAACATTGAAAATTGTTTATTTTATTTTAAGTTATTTTATATTAAGTAATTTATTTTACTTACGAATTTTAAGTTTGGATGTTAATCCTCAAAGTTGAATGTTATTATTTTGTTTTGTTCACAATTTATAATACACAAATGTAAGACTGAACAGAAATTAAGACTGAATAGGAATAAAACCAAAAACTAAATATAACCAATGCCTGTTTATTAACCAAAAATGTTTATTCATAGAAAAACAATATAAAATACTTTGTATAAGTTTGTTAATTAATCTTATTTATAATTTTTATTATTAATAACCAAATATCAATTATTGATCAATTGACAAGCTTCATTTCTAATGTATTCATTATTCTCGTTCTTTTAGCATTTCCCATTTCAGTGTTATTGCCGCAAACACGTGCTTGTAATTCATCATAATGTTGGACACCAACAGTCATTATATCATTTTGTAATATGCAAATATTATGTAACACGCAACATGCTATGATAAACTCTGGAATTTTTTTAACATCTGTCAGTGGTAGACAATCTAATAGTATTCTAAAACGAATTTTTAATTGTCCAATCGCACGTTCAACTGCCATCCTTGTTGACGATAGACAATAATTGAAATTTTTTTGTCGGTTTGACAAATGACCATTGTCTCGAAATGGGACCAATAAATGCGGATGTATTGCATACGCAGCATCTCCAATAATATGGGAATCATTAGGGAAGTATATGTCAGGCATTTCTAAAAAACGTGCTACTGGGGAGTTTCTAAAAACTCGAGCATCATGGATTGATCCTACTTGTCCTGCATAACAATGCGTGAAGAGGCCACGTGAATCACATACGACTTGAACATTTAAAGATGGAAAACCTTTCCGGTTTATATAAGAAGCTGAATCAATTGGCGGAGCTCGGATTTTAATATGTGTTCCGTCTATGGCACCAATGACATTTGGAAAGCCACATGTCCTTTTGAAATGCTCCATGATATCGACGGCAACAACTTCTTTGGACCACTGTATAAATCGAGGTGCGATGCAATGAAGCGCGTAGGTAACATGTCTTACAGCCCTAAAAGCAGTTGCTTTGCCTACTCCAAATTTGACGCAAACGGATCTGTAACAATACAGAAAAGTAAGCAATGAAAAGTTTGTCGTAAAACAATCTAATAATAGCGTTTTTCATTGGCCGCATTGATGCGCACTACATGATGGCATATTTTATTTTGATGCAGAAATTCGGCACTAGCTACAAGAAATGATGTCAGTTGAATGCAATGTAGCACTCAGTGTTGCTTTGTGAAAAATGCTATAAATGTAATGATAGTTACATGAGTATATGTAGAGTACAGCTGAGTTTTACATACCTGTATGAATCAGGAGTAGCCATAAACCAAAGAGCAATATACAGTTGTTTCTCAGCTGGAATTGGTTTTTTAACAATTGTGGTACCTGTGGCATTTAGTGCTGGTCCAATTAATGATAAAATCATTTCAAATGTAGCCGGATACAGCCTAGAATGTTAGGTTATGATATAAGTAAAATGAATTTAATAAAACCAGATGAAAATATTATAACTTTATAATTTAATGACATTTATGTTGAAACGCTTACCTAAAATGTTCTTTAAATATAGCATTGGTGTAATTAGGAATCACGCGATCGACATAATCCGTGATTTTTTCAAGTGTAATTTTTTCTCCACGTGATTTATCTGCCATTAATATAAAGAATATAGTCTGCATATCACTTAGAGATATATCTTCAACTTCATTTTCACTGTCGCTCGATTCGGAACTATCGCTTTCATCGTTTTTCTTCAAAAGTAACAACGAAGAGATTGCAATTACTGGAATTACTGGTTTGTTGACGTTTTGCATGGCGTCCATTTTCAAATCGTATTAACGCGCAGAGAGCGTAAGCAACCGTTCCGAATAACTAAAGCGCTTCATGCGCATTGACAAAACGGAACGATGTTGAAGCGCTGCGCAATAATAATGCAGTCTATGCGTTTCATGCACAACTCGGAACGCACCCTATGTTTCCCAGCGCAGGGAATACCGCGCGAGGCTCACCTAGCCTCACCTGAAACGCGTGACGCCGCATTCCACGTCTGGCTCGTGGACGCGGGGATCGAGACGCGGGAGCGCGAGCTGGAATGTCACAGCTGATCGACTGTGCGAGAGGCCGCAAACGACGCCAGGTAATATACCGCAAAGATACAAATTGATATCCTACATGTTTCGATTATCAAAATGCGCGATTTATGCAAAATTAATAAAATATGATTTATATATATTGAATGCATGAGAGATAAAATAGAAGCTGTCGTTTGATTTTGTCGTTGGCTTTTGATATAAGAGAAAAAAACTTGCCTCTGCTCTAATTATATATACCTAGAAGTTATATACAGTTTTGCTCACGCGCGCGTGTTAATTATACCATTCGTATTGCAAATTTGATATGTTGTAAATGTCTCATTTTTTAATAGCGCATGTACATTTATGTATAATTAATTTAGGCCTGTTGTTTTTTCTTTTGCAGCCCGACGGGTGGGCTCGTCACGCGCGGTGCGCGGGCTCGTTCTCCTGCTCGTCGGAGCGGCTCTCCGGCAGGAGGACGATCTTCGCGATGGAGCGCGTTAGCACGGATGTTGCGGTGCGGAGGGTAACCACGCGGGTCCGTCCGTCGGCTCCCGGGTGTACGCTCGTAATCCGGGCGAGAGGCCATCGCGTTGGCGGCGTGTTGTCGGTCCGGATGAGGCAGAGTCGCCCGACGCGCACCTCCTCGTTGGTGGCCCACCATTTGGGCCGTTGGAGCAGCGTGTGGAGGTATTCTTGCGACCACCTGTCCCAAAAGTGGTCGCGCATCCTCTGGAGCAATTGCCAGCGAGAGAGGCGGCCGATCGGCACGTCCAGGAAGCTGGCCTCTGGGATGGCGTTGAGCGCTGATCCCACGAGGAAGTGCCCCGGAGTCAAGGCCGCCAAGTCGTCCGGATCGTCGGATATCGCCTGCAGCGGCTTGGAGTTCAGACAGGCCTCGATTTGAGCGAGGAGAGTGCTCATCTCCTCATAGGTGAGGGTCGATTCCCCTAGCACTCTCCTGAGGTGATGCTTGAAGGACTTCACCGCCGCCTCCCAAAGTCCGCCGAAGTGGGGTGCTGACGGTGGATTGAAGCACCATCTTATCCGATCGTTGGCCATCTGGTCGGCGATCTTCCGCTGCTCCGGGCTGCTGGCGGTGAAGAACGCTCGAAGTTGTGCATCGACCCCGACGAAGTTCGTGCCGCAGTCGCTGTGCAGGCTGCGACAGAGCCCCCGCCGAGCCGTGAATCGCCGCAGGGCGGCCAAGAACGCGTCCGCCGAGTAGTCGGAAACGACCTCCAGATGGACGGGCTTCGTGCTGAGGCACACGAAGACCGCGATGAAGGCCTTGTATGCGCGGTGTCCGCGCCCCTTCGTTGTGCGCAGTTGTATGGGACCGGCATAGTCGACGCCGGTGCTCAGGAATGGCCTCGCCGGCGTGACTCGGAGACGTGGCAGATCCCCCATGATCTGCTGCTGCGAGGCCGCCCGCCATCGGACGCAGGTGACGCACCGTCGGATCACCTCCTTGATGAACTGTTGCCCTCGGGGCATCCAATACTGCTGTCGGATGGACCCGAGGGTGAGCTGCACGCCGCCGTGCAGTGTTCGCCGGTGACAGGCCTCGATGGTGAGTCGCGTGAAGTGCAATGAGCTTGGCAGGATCACCGGATGTCGCTCGTCGTAGGCCAGGAGGGAATGCTTGAGCCTTCCACCCACTTTGAGGATGCCTTGCGAATCTATAAACGGGGTAAGCTTTGTCAATTGATTGTTCTTAGGTAGTGGGGCTCCCCGTGCGAGCGCTTCTGATTCCTTGCTGTATTTTTCAGTCTGCACTGCCCGGATCCACGTCAGGCGAGCGTCGTCCCACTCCGCTGCCGAAAGGGTGCCCGTGACTAGGGGCAGCTTCGTGGTGGGGGGCGCCCGCAGAGCCGCCACTCGGCGCCTCCACCAGGTGATCACCCGCAGCAGGCGGTTCAGCGAGGAGAAACGAGTCAACTCCTCTGGCTCGGTAGCTTCTGCCTTTGGCGCGGTGGCAGCGAGCGCTTTAACGCGCTCGTCCGGCAGCTGGTCGGCGAGCTCCTCGTCGCGGGGGTCTGGCCACGAAGTCTGGTCCTCCTTTAGCCAGGGTGGACCCTTCCACCAGAGCGGGTGGGTGACCAGCTCGGTCGGGGAGATGCCTCGCGATGCACAGTCGGCGGGGTTTTCCGTCACAGGGAGGTGGTGCCATTGGGCCCCAGGCAGTGTGGTCTGGATCTCGGCGACCCGGTTGGCGACGTACACCTTCCAGCGAGACGGGTGGCCGCGGATCCAGCCCAGAGCGACGGTTGAGTCGGACCACAGGTGGATGGGCGCGTCCTCGGCCCCGAGAACCCGCCGCACGCGCGCCGCCAGCCGCGTGAGCAGAGAGGCTGCGCAGAGTTCCAAGCGAGTTAGAGTCACGGTCTTTAGCGGCGCCACCTTGGTTTTTGCTGAAACTAATGTTATGTGAATGTCTTCGTTGCAGGTCTCCGTCCGCGCGTAGATGACGGCGGCGTAGGCCCGCTCGGACGCGTCCGCGAAGCCGTGCAGCTCCACTCGCGCGCCTGCTGCGCTGAGACGAATGAGCCGCGGGACGCGGATCTCCTCCAGACTTGGCAGGTCGTCGGTATACCTCCTCCACTGCAGTGCGTCGGCTTCGCCCAGCGGTGCATCCCAAGCCAGGCCTTGCAACCAGGTGGACTGAAACCGTATCTTCGCCCAAATCACGGTCGGTGCCAGCCAGCCCAGCGGGTCAAAGAGACGGGCCGTCAGCGAGAGGAAGGACCGTTTTGTGAACGCTGGCACCGCGATAGACCTGGTGGAGAAGGAGAAGCAGTCGATGCTTGGGTGCCACTGGAGGCCAAGAGTCGCGTGACTCTCCTGGGGAGTCCAGGACAGTCGGTCGCGCTGAGTCCGGTGCTCCGCCGGGATGTGATCCAGCAGGCGGGGGTCGTTCGCCGACCACTTCCTCAGCGGAAACCCGCCCGCCGTGCACAGCTCCGTCAGCTGCCGCTGGAGGTCCATAGCTTCTTCGATGGAGGGTGCGCCCGTGAGGATGTCGTCTACGTAGACGTCTCGGCGCAGAACCGCTGATTCATGGGGGAAGAGGGCCTCTTCGTCGATGGCGAGTTGCCGAAGGGAGCGGATGGCCAAGAACGGGGCGCATGCCAGGCCGTAAGTGACCGTGTTGAGCTCGTATTCCTTCGGTGCTGAGTTGTCGTCTTGACGCCAAAGGATTTTTTGCAGGTGGCGGTCCTCAGGGGCGACGAGTATCTGGCGGTACATCTTCTCGATGTCGCTCGCCAGCACGAATCGATGCACGCGCCATCGCAGCAGCACGTCCTCCAAGGCGGGCAAGAGATTCGGCCCCACCTTGAGGTGCCGGTTGAGGCACGCGCGGTCGACGAGCCGTTGAAGACGACCCGGATCTTGGCTGAGGAGCTTGCTTTGCGCATCACGCCGTGTTGCGGCAGGAAGCACTCGGAGGGCATTGCTGAGCTCGGCCGAGCGGGGGACATGTGCCCCAGTGCCTCGTACTCCTGCATGAAGGCAGAGTACAAGCGTCGCAGTTGCTCGTCACGGGTGAACCTCCGCTCCATTTGCCCGAGCAGGCGGGCTGCAGCGAACTTCGTCCCCGTGAGGTCCGGTAACGGCGGAGTGAGCGGAAGTCGGACCACGAAGCGGCCGCTGACGTCTCGTGAGTGCGTCCGGGCGAAGTGTTCCTCGGCTTCCTTCTCGGCGGCGGTGAGTGGCGCAGCGGTGGCGTCCACTTCCTCCTGCTGCTAGAACTGCTGCACCAGGGAGTGGAGGCCGTCGTCTCCGCTACAGTGGTAGGTGCGGGCGGACCGCGCGGCGGCCGCGACGCCGACGGCGCCCGATAGGATCCATCCCAACGTTGTTCTTTGTGCCACAGGTTGGTGGCGTTCTCCGCGGTGGAGACCTGGCTGGAGAATGTCCGCGCAGACATCGGCGCCGAGGAGAAGCTCTACTGGATCGGCGGCGAAGAAGTCCGGGTCGGCCAGCTTCAGGTTGTCGAGGTGCCGCCAGGAGTGCCGGTCTGCACGGAGGCCGCCGCTAGTCGTCGTCAGCCGGTCCAGGACGAAGGCCGAGATCCGCAAGGGCGGGCCGTCGCGCAGCGGCGAGAGCGCGAGCTTAACCTGGCCCCGAGCGCCCGTGGATCGTCCGCCAACGCCGACGATAGCGATGGAGGTAGGTCCGCGGGCCAGCTGCAGATGCTGCGCTAGCGACTCGGCCACGAGCGTAATTTCTGAGCCCTGATCCACCAAGGCGCGCACGGCGTGCAGGACTCCGAATTTGTCGGCCACCCGAACGCGCGCGGTCGCGAGAAGCACTGCCGGTGCGGCCCTTGCGCTTCGGTTCGCGGAGAGCGACGATCTGGCGACCTCGGAGATGTTGCCCGCGTGATAAAGAAGCGAATGATGCCGTTCGCCGCACGACGAGCACGTCTTCTTGGACGGGCACTCGCTTGCCTCCCAAGGCAGTTGAAGCACAGCTGGTTTGCTTCGATGTGCTTCCTTCTCTCCGACGCCGTCTTTGCCCTGAACGCGTCACAGAACATGATGTAATGCTCTTCGTGGCACATGGTACACCGCCCGCGCTTGCTCTCCGGCTTGCGGGCGTGAAGAACGCGCGGCGGACGCCCGGAGTTCACGACCGGTTTCGCGGGACTCGACTCCGTTTTGCTCGGCGGCAACGACTCGAGCGTGTGTAGCCGTCGGTCTAAAAACTGGATCAGCTCCGCGTACGACGGCGGTTCCGTCGTGTCGCTGATCGCACTCTCCCATTCGCGGCGCGACCGGGAGTCTAGAAGATCTACGACGAGGTGCACGAACAGATCTTCCCCGCGTGCGATCGGTCGTCCGATGCTCTCGAGTGAGCCGACGGTACTTAGCACTCCGTGGTAAAGTTTGCGCAAGTCCGCACTTGACTCACCCTTCAGCCGCTGGATTGCCATGAATCTCGCTAGGTAGGACCGCACGAGCAGGCGCTTGTTCTCGTAGTAATCCGTTAACGCCTTCCACGTGCGCTCGAAATTCTCGTCGGTTGTCGGAAGGCTGCGGATTAAGAGCTCTGCCTCTCCTTTTAGGCACGCCTTGAGGTAGTGCAGCTTCTCTACCGGGGCAGCGGAGGTGTCCTTCCCGATGAGCGAGTGGAAAAGGTCGCGGAATGACGGCCAGTCCTCGTAGAGCCCAGAGAACTGCGGGAGTTGGATCCTCGGCAGGGTCGTTCGCGCCGGATGAGACGGCTCCGGTCCGACGGCTGGAGTCTCGGTCCTCTCCGCGGCTCTGAGGCGTCGAAGGGTGTCAAGGATCATGCCCTTTTGCGTCACGTAAGCTTCCTCCGCTAAGGTTGCCATGTCGGATTTTACATACGCGCGTATTTTATGTTCTGCTTGAATATTTTTATATCTCCATTGTGTTCTCTCCTTTCAAACAAATAACATTTTGAGTTCTTCAAAGTATGTTACACACTCGGTCTCTGAACAACGCGGACGTTTCAAGATTTTTATGTATATATTTCTATCCGACAAGAATTTTCTTCGTCTAAGAAAAGGACGCGCGGAAATGATTTTTTCTTGTCATGACCGTATGAAAGCTTAGCAAGAGAATATACACGAGTGCGTCAAAAAGAACGATTATTACACGAAAAGAATATTATGTTGGATTTTGTTCCCGTAGACATAAAAATGCAAAAAACTCTTATAACAGCTTGTATATATTTAAATTACAAATTTGCATTTTGCATGTAAAAGTAAAAGATACGAATAAACAAACATAAAAAATATTTAAAATATATATATACATCTTCATATGCATTAATAGATTACACACTTATCATTACATATACATATTTAGACACAGGGGATATTTCCTAATATATTTCTACGTTTGTTAAGTATTTGTAAATTTAGTAAAGTGCAAATTAGTTCAGTGCAGACGATTAAATTATGTATATAAATTTATTGGAAGAGTATTTTTACGGTATTTGTAAAAAGACGATTATAAGCTGGAACAGAGAATATGATGGATGTTAGACATAAAATAAAATTTTTTATATCCGCCATTCACGAACACCTCTTAGCCCGTAGAGAAACGGGGATGAAAGTCGAGAGATATTAAGCTATATTTTATTCGGATGAGGGTATATTACAATCATTAATGCCGTGCCATCTGCAGTTACATAGAACGACACGATCGGACGAGCGATATATGGGTGTGCATCCACGTGAAATCGAAACGACCGTCGTCGTCGTATCACTTTTATTTCAGGGCTGGCTCTAGTAAAGTAAAAGTGATTTTTAAAAGAAACGTTAAATTTTAAAAATATTTTTTAAACTTAAATTTTATTTTTCTTAAGTAAAGTATAATCATTTCTATCATTTTAATATTATCTTATGATTAGGTCGAGAAATATATTTAAAATCATATATTTTTTTCATAGAAGATTGATATTCTCATATAAATTAATTTATGCACAACTGAATTAAGTGCCTACATTATTCCAACATTCTTTGCTTTACTTATTTCCTTTCTTCAACACTTTTATGCAAAATTTCAGTAGCCCACACGTAGCATTTAAATATCGATAAATTTGGAAGATAAAATTCATAGGAAGGGTAGATAAAAAATTTATTTGCTTGAATCGTCAAATAGCTTAGAGTCAGCCCTGGCTTTTATCCATATCTAGAAAGTGAACAATAGGATACTGAGAGGAGGGGTAAAAGCTAACTTAAATAGAACTGTTACGGTAAAGTGGTATCAATTACATTTCGATATTGTAACCTCTTTTTTGATGTTAAGGTTTCTATAAAGCAGAAGCATGATGTGAATTTTAAAACGCATTATATCAATCAATTTTTTCTTCAAGATCATTGCATCGACATACAATTATGAATATTTTAATTAATATCATTTTATAAATTATTGCATAGTAATGAAATTCAATATTGTATTATTTAATTTCTCTTTTTTTATTTTAATAATAATTGTAGAAAAATGTAACGATAGCTTTATCATAAGTACAGATATAATGTGTTTGAAATTTTTTATTGTAAAATATAATACACTACATTTAAAGATGCTTCTCTCTCTATGTATTGTCTAATATATTATATGTCTCTTGCTTTCGCTTAATAATCACAGTTTATCTTTGTGTAATATAAAATATAGAATATAGATAACATATCTACAGGGTGAGTCATTTTAATCAACGCACGCAAATATCTCGTAAAGTAAGCAAGATGGAAAAAAATGTTTTATACAAAAGTTGTAGGGTTTAGAGGGGGACACATGATGAAAATATGGACTTGACCTTGAGTGACATTTTCAAGGCCAAGTCAATGTGATTGATATTTTCTTAAATGGAACCCCCCCTTTTTTGCATATTCTTGTAGCTTATCTCGAAAGCTTTTCAAAACACTAAAATGAAGTATTTTTTCATTAAGTACTTTTTAAGTTATTTTACATTTTAATCTTACATATTTTGATATAAAAAAAAATATCTCGTAAAATATTCAGTTTTTGATAATCTTATCGTAATACTTTCATGTACAGAATAATGAGACAAATCAATTAGTGTAAAGAAAAAAACAAATAATTGTTTAAAAAAATACATTGTAAATAATTACATACTTTTTCTTAAAAACAATTATTTTTTTTATACTAATTGATTTGTCTCATTATTCTGTACATAAAAGTATTACGGTAAGATTATCAAAAACTGAATATTTTACGAGATATTTTATTTTTTATATCAAAATATGTCAGATTAAAATATGAAATAACTTAAAGTACTTAATGAAAAAATACTTCATTATAGTTGTTCAAGATTGAAACGTTGAATTTAATCGACAAATTTAAACTGTAAATTCAACCGACAAATCTGAACGGTAAGAGCCGCGATCAAAACCCGAGCGAGAATAAACATCGTCGCGATCAGCCGATCGGCGCGTGATCGCGTGATCATAACAAAGAAAAAGTGTGACAAACACCTATATTCTCGAACGTTCGGCGCCGAAAATATCCTATTATGGAAATCGGTCGACCGCGACTCTTTTCCGTCGTTATTCAGTCTGCCGCTGACGACGATTCGAGCTGGTCGATAGCAATCGATCATCATTTCTCGTATCATAATTTCTCGTATGACATTATCTCGTGTCGTATTCTCGTTCGTGTCGTGTCGCGGTACTCATAGACCATTCGCGCTGCTGTTGTTACTTTCGCTCGTGTCGTATGCGCTTTCGTCATTCTCGTTGTAAATTCTCAACCGACATTCTAGCATACAATCGAGCATCGAACTCAGTGCGAAAGACGCCTCATTGTCTGTATTACTACCTGCTCTATACTTATTGAGTTTGTGATTGTTAAGAGTGTGGAGTCCGAGAGTCGACGCGCGTTAACCATTCCGCGAATGTCCTCTGCCTCGCGCCAAGCAACATCCGGCGTCCGCGTGCAAGATATCCGTTCTCGCGAGAGCCTCTAGCAAGAAGCTCTACAAGATTTCCGATACGCGTTGATGACAGTCATTGATAGGACATTTTGAAGATTTCCGTCGGAGTCGCGGAATACGTGCCGTCGCTCGCTCCTATTATTCAAAATTAAACGAACATTGAAAATAATTTGCAATCGAGTATTTTCTGAACATCTCCTTATCCTCCAGCGGATCTCCGGATTCGCGTCACACACCGCTTCTCGCTCATCTCTGAGCGTTTCTCAAGATTCGGGCGATCTCGTCGAGGTCGACTCCCGAACATATTGGTCATTCGAGCCGGATAGCGTGTGTGGAGGATACGTTCGCGAGTGAGTGATATTCTGACACATCCACGATGTCGGAGCACTTCGCACTTCGCACATCAGCAGCAGCTGCAGCGTACGATTGAACGCTCTCTTGACAATTTCAAAAAGGTCGGCCGGAGCAACTTAACTCCGGCTAAAGTACGCGCGAGGATCTCTACGCTTAAGGACATCTGGATTTAATTCTCCAATGGACATGCAGAGGTGTTGCGGAAGGTCCCGGAAGCAATCCGGTCATCGCTTAGCTACTACAAGGAGAATCATTTCGACTCAACCTTCGCTGCCTATGAGAACGCTTTGGACCACATGTCGGAAATCTTGGAGGAAATGGAGCCGGTCGTGAGTCCAAATCCGTCTCTTTCCTCGACGAGGAAGCGCGAAGCATTCAGCACAGGAATGTCGGAGTAAATATTCATGTCGGGTTTGCCACAAAAAGCATCATTCGATACTACACGTTGACTCGGATTCTGGCTCAAGTTCCTCGAGAACTATTATGCCGGATTGCTCGTCGCCTCAACCGTCCGGTTTGACACCGGAAGTAAATTCTACGATCGCCTCAATGAGAAAGCGATCACCCGTCTTATTAGCGACGGCCTGGGTAACGGTGCGCTGTCCGTCCGGTCGTACCGCTGTCGTGCGAGCGCTCCTCGATCAGGGCTCGGAAATGACATTCATTTCGGAAAGTTTAGCGCAACTATTGCGCGTGAAACGCATTCGCATACCGATCTCCGTTTCCGCCGTCGGCGGGATTCACGCGGGGACATTTCAACACGCGACTCACATATTCATTTCTCCTCGCAATTCTCTCATTCCGTCGCTTTCGACCACCGCGCTCATTATGAAATCGTTAACTTCTTATACTCCGAAACAGAACGTGGACATTTCGTCACTCTCTTATCTTTCTGATTTGCCGTGAGCAGACGCGGATCCGACGAGTCCCGATCCTATCAATATCATTATCGGAGCGGACCTTTACAACGATATAATTCTCGACGGTGTTCGCAAGGGAGGCGTCGGACAACCCATCGCTCAAAATTCCGTCCTCGGATGGATAATTTCGGGACCTATCACGTCATCAACGACGAATAATTCTTCGTCGCCGACAATTCTTTCCGGAAACTGCGGTCTCAGTCACGTTTCGACTCATCATATTGTCGGCTCTCCTTCTCTCGAAGAGGAACTTCGTCGCTTCTGGGAGGTCGAAGAACTCCCACGACAAACTCATCTCACACCGCAAGAACAGCAGTGTGAAGAGCATTTTCGCTTAACGCATGCTCGCGAGTCTGACGGACGGTATGTCGTGCGGCTACCGTTCAAGAAGGGTCCTCCGATTGAAATCGGAAGTTCAAGGCCTCACGCGGAAAAATTGTTCAATTCATCACTTCGCAGATTTCGCGATAAACCGGAAGTCGCGAAAGAATATGGCGAATTCATGTCCGATTATCAACGACTTGGGCATATGCAGCCCGCGCCGGCAGCTCAAAGTCAAATCGAACAATCTGTTTATCTCCCACATCACGGGGTTATCCGGGAAAGTAGCTCTACTACGCGTCTTCGCGTTGTTTTTAACGCATCGTACGTTACTTCTAACGGCATATCGTTAAATGATCATTTAAACGCCGGGCCGAAATTACAAACCGATCTCATGTCGGTCATCCTACAATGGCGTAGATACAAATACGTTTATTCATCCGATATCGCGAAAATGTATCGCCAGATTCACATCGATGCGCGTGATATAGATTATCAACGGATCTTGTGGAAGTCATCGCTGTCGGAGCCGCTCATCGATTATCAATTACTAACGGTTACGTATGGAATGTCGTGTGCTCCGTTTCTAGCCCTTCGGGTATTAAAACAACTAGTCATCGACGAAGGTCAGCATTTTCCGCTTGCTGTTTCTATCCTGAGAAATAATATTTATGTCGATGACTTACTATTCGGAGCTGACGATACGACTCGAATTCGGCAAGCGCGCGATCAATTAAATCCTATGTTAAAGCGCGACAGATTCGTATTACGGAAATGGGCGAGCAACTCGCCCTCTCTTCTCGAGGACATCGAAATAGCAGATCACGGTCTAGCCACAAACAAACCTCTGGCTGAAGACGAACAAATCAAAATCCTCGGAATCGGGTGGAATCCGACAAACGATATTTTCGAGTTTCGCGTGTCGCTGGCTGATAACGCCCCGGAAACAAAGCGTACGATCTTATCCGCGATCGCAAAATTCTACGATCCGCTTGGGTGGGTCACTCCGGTCACGATTACCGCTAAAATATTTATGCAGCAACTCTGGCGACTTAAAAGCGGTTGGGATGACGCGATTTCCGAGCTACACATCGTAAAGTGGAGAGAAATCTATTCTCGGCTCTCATATCTCAATAATTTGCGAATAATACGCTGGATCGGACGGGGATCGGATACAAGTCACGCCGAAATCCACGGATTTGCGGACGCATCTACACATGCATACGCCGCATGTGTTTATATCAAAATCATTTCGTCATCAGGTCAAATCACGACAACTTTGCTCGTCGGTAAATCAAAGGTCGCGCCATTAAAATCTCTGAGCATACCACGACTCGAATTATCCGCCGCATTATTACTCGCACGACTTGTCGAGTTCGTTCGCGGATCGAACGGTTACAAGGATATTCCGTGCCATTGCTGGACAGATTCCACGATCGTGCTCGCGTGGGTAAGTCAACCTCCTTCGCGATGGAAGACTTTTGTCGCCAATCGCGTTAATGACATTCAGACTCGTCTTCCAGACGTCGAATGGCGGCATGTGCCAACGGAGGACAACCCCGCGGATTGCGCTTCGCGCGGAATATTTGGCGATGAAATTATCAATCGCGAGCTATGGTGGCATGGACCTCCATGGCTGCTCTTCGATTCAGATAAATGGCCATGTAACAATGAGCGTCTTCCCGAGGAAGCGCCTCTCGAAGAAAAGGTTAGTTCGCTACAATGCTCTCAACCGCTCTTTAAATGGGACCTCGCTTCTAAATATTCATCGTGGCCAAAGTTAATTCGCGTCACCGCGTATATCCATAAATTCGTAAATAAATGTCGGAGTAATCGCTCTTGTCGTGACACAAGCTCATTGTCGTTCTCGCCTTTGTCATCTCATTATCCGGCATCACAAAATATTGCGCTCTCTGCATACGACTATAACAATGCCAGAACTTTCTGGATTAAGAAAATTCAAGCCGACTTATTTCCCACGGAAACAAACGCGCTATCAAAAAATCAGAGCCTCTCGTCGAGAAGCTCACTTCTCTCTCTTCGACCGTTCCTTGACCGGGACGGAATTGTGCGCGTAGGAGGACGGCTTAATAAAGCTCCTTTGCCATTGTCCGTTCGACATCCGATCCTTCTTGCGTCACACCCGTTAGTAACACTTATCGTGAATCAAACTCATTTACGAGCGTTACATGCCGGACCGCAACTCACGCTAAATGTTCTGCGCCGCGATTTCTGGATAATTCGTGCTCGTAATATCGTCAAATCTGTAATTCACAAATGTGTTGTGTGTACTCGCGAACGCGCCGCGATTCCCACACAAATCATGGGAGATCTTCCCGAACAACGCGTGACAGCGGCAGTACGATGTTTTTTGCATTGCGGCCTCGATTACGCAGGACCCGTGCAAATTCGGGCCTCCGCTGGACGAGGGATTACGTCGCGTAAAGCATACATCGCGCTCTTTATCTGCCTTGCGACCAAGGCAATACATTTGGAGTTAGTAAGCGACTACTCCACTCAAGCCTTCTTAAATGCTTACTCTCGATTCTGCGCTCGCCGCGGCCTCCCGCACTCCATGTATTCGGACAACGGGACTACATTCGTCGGAGCGGTCCGAGAAATGACCGTCGCGTACCGTTCAGCTTTACGCGATCCGAACTTTCTGAACTTGACTGCCTCCGATAACGTGTCGTGGAATTTTATTCCCCCGTCTGCTCCGCACTTCGGCGGATTGTGGGAGGCGGGCGTACGGAATGTCAAAACTCATTTGCGCCGCGTGTTAGGGAATCATATGCTAACATTCGAGGAATTCTCGACTTTACTATGTCGAATCGAAGCGTGTCTTAATTCCAAGCCGATTGCGCCTCTCTCCAACACTCTTGAGGACTACGAGTGCCTCACTCCCGGTCATTTCTTAATCGGAGCAGCGCTTACTGTAAACCCGGAACCATCATTGCTCGATCTCAACGAAAATCGCTTGTCGAGGTGGCAATTAGTCCGACATGTCACTGAACGATTTTGGAAATTATGGAGAAACGATTATTTAAACACGTTGCAACAACGAGCAAAATGGCGAAAGGTAGAACCGCCGATTGATATCGGGCAACTCGTCCTCCTGCGTAATCCTATGTTACCTCCCTGTAAGTGGGAACTGGGCCGAGTTACGCAATGTCATCTCGGTTCCGACGGCTTCGTACGGGTCGTCACCGTCAAGACGGCCACCTCGGAATTCAAAAGACCGATCGTAAAATTATGCGTTCTACCTATCAATAGTGAGGCGACGAGCAATTAGGCACCTTCGCTGCGTTGCGTTTCATTTATTGTAATTCATTAGACTTAAGCATAAAATTGTCAAAACGCGAGCGTCATTCCGCCAAGGCGGGCGGCTGATTCAGTGTTAAATCATATCGAAAAAAAAAAGTCATTCTGCCTTATATCGTTAATTATGGCGTGCGCTCTTATCGTTCAATGCTACTGTCGTATCAATTATTTCGGAACTATCGTTCCAAGGCGGGCGGTATGTTCAAGATTGAAACGTTGAATTTAATCGACAAATTTAAACTGTAAATTCAACCGACAAATCTGAACGGTAAGAGCCGCGATCAAAACCCGAGCGAGAATAAACATCGTCGCGATCAGCCGATCGGCGCGTGATCGCGTGATCATAACAAAGAAAAAGTGTGACAAACACCTATATTCTCGAACGTTCGGCGCCGAAAATATCCTATTATGGAAATTGGTCGACCGCGACTCTTTTCCGTCGTTATTCAGTCTGCCACTGACGACGATTCGAGCTGGTCGATAGCAATCGATCATCATTTCTCGTATCATAATTTCTCGTATGATATTATCTCGTGTCGTATTCTCGTTCGTGTCGTGTCGCGGTACTCATAGACCATTCGCGCTGCTGTTGTTACTTTCGCTCGTGTTGTATGCGCTTTCGTCATTCTCGTTGTAAATTCTCAACCGACATTCTAGCATACAATCGAGCATCGAACTCAGTGCGAAAGACGCCTCATTGTCTGTATTACTACCTGCTCTATACTTATTGAGTTTGTGATTGTTAAGAGTGTGGAGTCCGAGAGTCGACGCGCGTTAACCGTTCCGCGAAGGTCCTCTGCCTCGCGCCAAGCAACATCCGGCGTCCGCGTGCAAGATATCCGTTCTCGCGAGAGCCTCTAGCAAGAAACTCTACAAGATTTCCGATACGCGTCGAGGCAGTCATTAACAGGACATTTTGAAGATTTCCGTCGGAGTCGCGGAATACGTGCCGTCGCTCGCTCCTATTATTCAAAATTAAACGAACATTAAAAATAATTTGCAATCGAGTATTTTCTGAACATCTCCTTATCCTCCAGCGGATCTCCGGATTCGCGTTACACACCGCTTCTCGCTCATCTCTGAGCGTTTCTCAAGATTCGGGCGATCTCGTCGAGGTCGACTCCCGAACAATAGTGTTTTGAAAAGCTTTTGAGATAAGCTACAAGAATATGCAAAAAAGGGGGGGTTCCATTTAAGAAAATATCGATCACATTGACTTGGCCTTGAAAAGGTCACTCATGGTCAAGTCCATATTTTCATCATGTGTCCCCCTCTGAACCCTACAACTTTTGTATAAAACATTTTTTTCCATCTTGCTTACTTTACGAGATATTTGCGTGCGTTGATTAAAATGACTCACCCTGTATATTAATCAATATCTCATTTTACGTCACATCATATTTTAATAAAAATATCTTATCATTTATCTTCCGTACATACTTTCCGATACTTTCTTCAGGTTCCAAGTCAAATAAAGTATACCTTCGTAATCTCGGTAAGTCGCGCTTATGTAAGACTAACAAAAGTGAGTAACCAAGAAATACAATAGAATGCAATATTGAAACTGATCGCAATTGTCACAGCTTGCCACTGCGACAGATGCGTCTCCAGGGTGCCATGCACTCTCGTCTGCGAGATATCGATTCCGGTTTCCCTAGTGTGATAACGAAAGCATTTTCTCTGGTCTCATGAGTCTTTCCCTTCCCAGGTCTTTCGGCAACGATCGCGCGGAATAGTAATAGCGCGACACGGTGCTAGACTATCAACTTACGGAATTATAACGAGACAGATGATGTTCCAATTTGCGCTAATAAATTTAATAACGTTGAAACCGCCGCTATCGAAATTCGATACAGTTTTAATATGGGTGGTTTGTGCGGCGAAAAGTTATGCTATTCAGTTAGTTCGCCGTTAAATACTTGATCCATGCGTGCAGCACCTTTTTTTACGTTCTGGCTTTTCTTCGCCCGATGATCTTTTCGGCAATAATGAGTTAAATATGAGTATCGGGAAACGCTCGTTTTGACAGTTTTACTCTGAATTATATCTCGATATAAATTGTGTCTTCTCTAATTGCTTTTGCTCGAGAATTTCTTTGAGCTTCCTGTTAGCTTAAGTCAATTTTAAACGATTCTATCCGCGATAGAATTTTCGAACGAAACAGAAATCCATCTAACATTTTCAATGTTTTGTAATACATAAAACATTTGACGAATCTAAAAATGTACACCTATATTCAAAATACGTATCAAAATACATACATTTCTTTTAAAAAATACATGGATTTATAAAAAAATTTGTATTATGGATTATAGATTGTTTAAAACGGGCTTTAGAATTTGTATAATGTTCTATTGTGTAGAAGATTCTTTGTTAGCAATAAAATAATGCCGTTGTATAAGATTAACAATAGTTTTTAATTAATAGGAAAGCGTAGACACAGCTGTTACCTGTCAGTGTATATTAATTAACTATTTTATTTAGAACGACATAAAAACTCCGGCTGAACTTTGAGATATTACAACTGAATTTATACTGATGAAACGAGCAAGTCGAGGAACGTTTTGGTTTTGCCAAATCCCCAGAGGGTGAAAAAATTAACTACTTTTCCGCAAACTCGCGATTGTTAATTACATATGGAAATTATTTTTGCCTTACAGAATTTCTGCCTATTTGAATAAAAGGACGTTTCAACAAAATTTAATAAAAACTGTGAATTCACGAAAAATAAGTTTAAAGCGAGTAATAAAACCATACTAATTGTATTCTTAAAATAGCTTTGGCTATATTCTCAGAATAGAATTTTACATATTATAGCTTTTAAAAAACATTGTATGTATGATTTTAATTCAACGATTTACAATAGGTAACTTTAAATGAATATATGCTTAACAATATATAATAAAACTTGTGGCGATAGTAATAATTTTTTGGTATTATTAATTAAATATTGCTTTATTAAATATCAGTCATAAAATATTAGAAAATTGTTAAAAATATTAATCATAAATTTATATCAGGAGAAAATTTAACTTTTCTATAAAATATTTCTTCTTTAAATCCACAAGAAATTCTCTTCGATAGTGTCGATCATGACGAGATTTGATCGAAAAAGGAAACACCAGCACGTGCTATGAGTGTTCCGAATAAGTCGAGGATTATCAGAAACCGATCAGGGTTAAATCGAGCGACTCATACGGCAAGCAAGCAAGCAAGCGATCGATTAGCATGCTCCGTGCGAATTTTATCGTAAATTTTCTCCCTCTGATCAGTCGAGACTTTGAAGTAGAATTTAATCGATTCGGGTTGTGAGGGAAAGTTGGAATTCTTATGCAACGAAATAATGGTCTTCATAATGTTAATTTTTAGTGAACTCGCAAAGTAAATATGTCATAAATTGCGAGATCGCATTTTTATTTACAATTAAACTATACTCAACAATCTTGTTTACAGATTTATATTTTTACCGCAATTTACATTGCTAAAATTATGCTATAAACCAAAAATTATAAACCGTTGAACGTGTTGCGGATGAACATAATATATTGCATTTAATAGTCTAATTTATAATTTTACTATCTTTATGAAATGTATTATGGCGGGATGTTTTGTAAAACTTATATCAAATGTTGCGTTGATTATTTAACAACAAAAAATTTAAATTAATCAGGAATTATTTATTTCTGCAAAAAGATTCAAAGAGTGTTCATGATTTAATCGTAAAAGATGATTGCGATGGAAATTCCCAATAATTACTTGTTCTAGATAACGCAGATATAAGTAAACAAGATTGAGAAGGAAACTGTAAATTATTGATTGAAACTCTTTATATTACTTACAGATTTTATTGGTAAGCACATTCGCATGTCCGCCGGTTATTAATTAGCTTAAATCGTAATTTATCGTAATAATTAATAGAACATAATCAAAGTTTCAATATTACACATTAATTATACATTAATCATTATATTAATTGCTAATAAATTAGATTCTCGCCATAATCGGTATGATTTGATTGCTCTGATTTCATTTAACAAATTAAATTAATTTCCTTGTGAGCTTTGTAAATGACATGCAATATATTGCATGTTGTTGTGTTAATTAGCTCTTGAATTACGTTGAAATCACAGAAATTGTCAGCGTAGCACTGCAAGTATTAACTAAAGGACTCTCCAAGGATTTGCAACGTATCTGCAGACAAACACGAAATCGGATCAACGCGATAGATATGTATATATAAAATTGCAAATGCACATAAAATATAAATTTGTATGCAGAATAATTTGTATAATTGCACATAATAAATATAAACGTAGTATTCTACGCGCAGAATTGTGGAAAACGTATAAATGAAAAAGTTATTAAGACTATTGAGCTTATATAAATATACAGGGTGTCCGACATGTAAGTAGCCAAACGAAAGGAGGAGGTAGATTGGGTCAAACTGAGTCGAAAAGTCCTGAACCATGTTTTTTTATAACGCTTAATAAAGGAATTATTATTGAGTAAAATCTGGTCAATCAGCGCCAACCTTTAGCCGGGCGCACGTCGATGAGCCACACGCCGTGAAGTGTGCGCTGCCGCATACTACCAGGCGCGCGGCTCACCGACGTGCGCCCGGCTAAAGATCGGCGCTGATTGACCAGACTTTACTCAATAATAACTCCTTTATTAAGCGTTATAAAAAAAAATGGTTCAGGACTTTTCGACTCAGTTTGACCCAATCTACCTCCACCTTTCGTTTGGCTACTTACATGTCGGACACCCTGTATATGCTGTGTAAATATGTATCACACACAGTGGCAACTATTTTATGAATTTCCATTTTTCTGATATTTGTCAGCGTGTGTCAGGATAGGGAGTAGATAGCGATGCACGCGGAGAATGCCATCGATTAGATCTCCGACATACGTCCGCGCGAAATAAACTTTCCGTTGCCAGTAGAATAGACTCGTTTAAGGCCAGACTTGGTAGATACAATTAAAACGAAATCGTCTGATGTAAACGTGTTTTCGTGCAAAATAAGTGATGCAATCTGAGACTACCGATGGAATTTCGCAATCAATTTATGTTTGTTTACTAGTCCCTGCTAGTCCCGGGGGGGGGGGGGCGAGTAAAGTAATTTACAGAGCAATCCAGAAACGAAAGTAAGCTCTAGCTAATTATTCCACTAAGGATATTTTCATTAAATTTTAATAAAATTAGTAGTAAAATATTATTAAAAAGATAATAGTCCTTTTAATCCAAAAATTCATGAGGATTTAAGAGTATATGGGGAAAGATAATAAAGAAGAAGGCCAATAATCTACTCGCATTAAAATCGATTTATTTATGTAATTTTGTGTTGGTTTTTACATTTTTTTAATTAAAATGCTGTCACTGTATATTTGCACTCGCGTGAATTTGTTAAAAAAATGTGGATAACATTGTGTGTCTATAGAATTATTATCTTATGACAAAGGAAATCTTATACTCAATTCTTGAGTCGTCTAGTTATTGTAGCTTTCTAACTTGAAGAAAGTCGAGTGATTTTCAATATATTTTGTAAAATCAGCGCGCGCTAAATATAAATAGTGGACAATACTACTCGATCCGTCTAAATAAGAGTACATCTCAACACAATATACTGTGTTAATTCTCTTACCATATAAAAATAACATTGAAACAGACAATGGCGGTCAAGCGCAGCGTGCTTGGAATAAATATCACGAAACTGTAGTTAAATCCGCGAAGTGCTGAACCGCTAATTCACTCTAATTAGATTAAAGTCAACCGCATGCACACGTGCGATTTTATTTGTTTTCCAATTCGCAATTTGATGAAGATTAGCCGGCGCCATTTCGCGCTGCACAACGAATAAATTCAAGGTGGTCGTTGCAATTCAACGTTAAACATTAATCCGTTTATAAAGTGACTCCCTGTATGCATTGTTTGTCCGCACCAGAGACAGACTAATATACATACTAATTTAATAATAAGAAAATCTAAAATTAATTACAACAATCTCACACACAATGCAGTGATTAAGCTGTATTTAAAGAGAAATGCGACATATAAAAATTATATATTATATAGTCTTTTCCTTTTGGCATAATAATCAAACTTTATTTTTTAAAATGTATACCTTAAGATGTTTTTCTGCAAAGTAATAATACTACATTTTTCGAAGTTAATGATGTTGTATTTTCCGGACGTTACATTTTGTGAAGTTATAGAAACAAGATATTTAACTTTCTAACTACGTTCCAACTATGAGATTCAAAATTTTGCGACGTAGAGAGATTTGCATATGCGTTAGTCGTAAAATACTGCATTTCTCAAATGCATTTATGGATGTTGACTTCAGACTAAGTTCAGTTGTTAGATGAACGGCGGTACACAGCGGTATATCTCGGAACAAAAGATATTTATTTAGAAATTATATGTTATTTGTATAAATATTTGTAAAACCTTCCAGAACTTTTTAATTATTTCATTTTAATAACCAAAGATTTTATTTATTAATCTAAATCAATTTTTTTCTAAATAGAATATTTTGATTAATTAAAAAAGTCTATAGAGTTACTTATACAAAATTGACCATATACATCAACAACTTCATAAAATTGCTTGATATAATGCAAAGAAAAAAACGATCATATAAAAATAAATGTTATAACTTTTATTATTATTATGAGAATATACAGAGAATATATTTCTAAAACAATGGTTTTAAATAATATTTGAAATTTCCGAAACATATATATTTAACATCTCTATCAATTAAAGCGAGTTATTGTATATTCACGTGATTTTTTTAGCTATCTCCATTAATATTTTTCAAAAATATCCTATATTTTATATACTCAAAATAGTGAAAACATAAAATCGCCGAGCAGATCGTATGCAACAACGCTTTTATTGGATTGCATCATATTGAATAGATCGTGTTCCACAACTATTCGCATTGCATTCTACTTTATATATATATATATATTGCGACGACTTTTCCTACCGTCTCGCGGCTGAGCGATAAACGCGGCCGCCGACTCGTTCTCTCCGTCGCGCGGGTGTAAATTGCGCCGACGAACAGGAGCTAATTCGCCGAACGGGAGATGCGGAATGGTCGTTGACAAAAACGGGAAAACGGAGAAAAAGATCCACGCGCCAGGTGGGAACGGGATGTTAGGAGTTCCGCGCGTACCGTGACGAGATCCGAGAGATAATCGCGAGAATCGAACTTGGGCGCCAGATACGATCTTTCACGTATCAATTCGCGAAACACGAAATAAGCGCGAAATAAACGCGAAAGAAATGTGTCGGAATTCGCCACGGGCTGACTAGCTCGCCTAACGGTAGAGGGGCAGGGCGAGTGTTGATCGAACGCGATAATTTATGCAAGAGGCGACAATTACGGGAACGACAAACACAACGGAAAGGAAACTCGTAAATTAAACAGAGAAATTAACAGATTTATTATAATAGCGGGAGCCGCAGCTCCTCGAGAATAGTAATGATAAACCGCGCGGTTATACAGCGGCGGTAAAAGAAACGCGGCTGCGAGACTGGGTGTTAGACGCGGGGCGCGAAACCCCGTAATGCATACGCCGAGACCGACCCGTTAGATCGGCCGGAATGTCCGCTCGGCTTGAATTACGCCTCGCACTGCGAAGAAATGGATTATTACGTTCGTCTATAATTCGGGCGCAAGTCCGAATCAATTCTCGATATCACCTCGCCAACGGCGACCTTATCGCCCGCTATTACCGCTAAATTACTAATACGCAACTTAAGATTAACAGGCAATTAATACAACGCGGACAGGCTTCGATTTCGGACGGACAGATTACGCAGAATTGAATACTCGACACACACACGCACGCAATTCATGCAAGAATCGCGAGGAAACTCTCACAAAACGCGCTCACAATTTCGAGACGCGGTGCTTTACAGCCGATATAATACGTCGAATTTACGCGATTCACACTCTCACGTAACCCATATAATAATCGCGAAGGAAAGTTGCACCGGACGTGCACGCACAGTTTAGACGCGAAGATTCACAAACGAAAGACAAAAATAATATAACAAATTGACGCGAATCACACTCACACTCAGACGACCGACATACAGTACGAACGAGTCTTAAACGCTAGACGGGCGAGAACCAACGCAAATATAATCTACGGAATCCGAATCTCCAGAGAGACGACACACGGTTTATTAGAAACGCGAGGTAATGTCTCGATCCGCGGAAACCGATACTTTCGAGGCTCCGGGGCTCGAATCGCTTGACGACGTGGCCGTGACGCGAAAATCTACCCTAAAGAATCGGGCTTAGCCCGTACACCATAGTACGAATTCACGGCGACGACGACAGAACGAAACGATTCCGGGCGCGATCGCGAGTGGCGAATATGGCGGAGGATAACCTCACCGGTACTTTTCCTCTCGTGGTGGTTACACGGGGTCAGCGACGTTGACGTCCTCTCCCTCGGGTCCGTCCTTCGCAGCTGCCGATCGCCGGGATCCTCTCCGCTCGCTCTCGTCTCGCTATCGCTCTCGTATTTTCTCTCGCCAAAACGGTCCTCTCGCTTACGCTTCTATTTCGCACGCAAGCTCGCGCCAGTCTGATCCTGGATCGTCGCAATCCAGAATCGATACCTGTGGGCCAGCCGGGGCTGCGCACACAGGGTGCGTATTATCGCGACCAATCACGCGTTATCACGCGCTGTGGCCGTCGGGCGGCGCGCTCACGGTCGTAACGGGGGTGCGCGCGCCCCCGGTATTACAAATAATAATTAGCTGGGGCCCTTTTCGCGGGGCCGTCGCGGGGTCTGGGGCAAACGGCTTGGCCGGATGTATCGCTGCCACCCTTCCTTCCGTCTTTTCCGGGACCGCGTCACGCCATCAGGTGCAGAATTGCAGTCCCTCCGCGGGGACCGGATCCGCACGGGCCTGTGTCCTTGCGCGAGGATCCCCTCGCTGTCCCGTGCGTTGCGCATCACGTGTGCGGGTCCTGATCCCGTCGTGACGTAGCTAGTTTGGCCGTTAGATGTTTTGGATTTCCAAATTGCTGGCTCCTTGCCCCTCCAAGGTCTTCCTTGATTGGCGATCGTATTTTCCGTGACGCTTCAGCGACTTTCCGCTCCTTCTTCCGATGAGGCTCCCAAATGAATTATTCATACGAAAGAAAATCATAAACGAAATTAATATTACGCTCGAAATCTCAATTAATGACGCCTCTCTGGAGGTAACGGTACGGTTCTCGCAATGATTCGACTGGCGCGGCCCTTTAGCCCGCGCTTTTCGATCGGAGAGGGACTCGGCGGACGCGCGCGAGACGGCAACATCACAATATATATATATATAAGCTGTTATCTAAAAATATAAGCTGAACCTAAAATGCTATTAAAGCAGCCAATACGACGACAATATCACTCCTGCTGTTATGAAAGTTTTTAATATCCTTGTTCGAATTGCAATCTGTCGTTTGATCTTAACGAACATTTCATTGTTTGCGAGTTTGTCGAGTTTTATCACAAAAATTACAAAATGCATCTAGTAGCAAAATACTTTTAACCTGAAATATTTCATTGATTTATTTTTAGTTGATTAGATATGATATTTATTTTTTATTAGACCGCTAAAAGTGTATGTAAAAATATTTATATTTTTTTTATTGAATATTAATGTTAATCTGTTCGCAAAAATTCTTTAACAAATTAAGAAAAGATATAATTAGCACAGAAAAATACTTACAAAATAGACGTGAAAATAAATTTTTCTAAAAAAAATTGCACAGATAACTGTATAAAACATATACATTACTTTAAGTATATTGTAAACAACGACTCTGAAAATAATATCGCAAACAATTAAACTAAAAATCCCGCTAATGTTAAAAAAATAGATAGCGTGACTTCAGATCTTTAATAATACATGCACCAATACGCAAATGATCCGTTTTCCTCAAATTAGGGCATCTGTAACATTTCCTTGGCCGCGAGCCGTGTCGCGACCTTTCTCGGACTATTTTCTTGCGTTTTTATCATGCATTTTCTTACCAGAAATTAGATATTTGTAAAATGTATTCCCTTCTTTGCTTTCTATTTCATTTTAATTTGACTAATCAAATCTTTTCAAAAGCATTATTCGTTAAAAAATCGTCTTTTAAATAAAAATTCTAATTTAATTTTGATTATAAAACTGTTTGAAAATTAATAAGAGTGACACATTTTTAGATTACGTAATGATTACTTTATAATTTACGCAAAAATTTGAATTTATTTTATTAACATTCCACACACACATTGGATTTCTAGAATATTTTTAGAATACTTTACACCCACAAGGCATAAAAGTTCACAAGAAATAAATATTTCTTCTGCACACCGTGATGTCATACCATGAAATCGCGTGCGGCATCAGTTAGAAATAACATTCTATCGTAGAGTACATTTGCTCCCGTCAACAAATCCAATGATAGATCGCGGTGAATGGTTTTCGGGATCGTATATGGTGTAATGCATTTCTTATCTTTTAGATCGAGTTTCAATAACGTTGTAACCATTGGAACTATATTTCATTATGTTAACATAAAGGCAAATAATCACCTTAAATGATCGATACATATTAAATGATCGTGTGCAGAATTAGACTCACAATATATAAGCAATTAATATTGCACTTTACAATAAAAGATATAATACAGAATCCGTGTGGATTATGTTATACAAATATTATACTTCCATAATGATCAAAATATTCCGAAATTCTTCAAATTTATAACAGCAACAAATATCACAGTTCATGCGAATTAGAGTTGGATATTTCTTTTAATAAAAACAATGTAGGACTTTTTATATTGATGCTGTAGTACATTTACCTCAATTTGTCTACGTATGTGTGAAATACGCTATTATATTATTTATTGTTCCCAATATCCAGAGTTTCGTCTGAATAGCCTTGTTTTTCTGTTAACAATTTTGTCAATTTATTTCAGGAGTAACTTGTAATCAAATTTTATTTATCGCAAATATTTTGTTTGTGAGCGCATGCGAACGCATATTTTAAATTCCTTTTATACCCATAACAATGTTACAAACTGGCGAATTTGCCGTTTTCATGCAGTTGTATAGAGTTTCGAGATTTCAATCAAATTGATACTTGTCGTTTTTTGTTTTGTTTCGACATATTCACTCACTTTTCCGAGAATTTTCTGCGAAATTTCTTTCTTTCATTAATTTTTGGAGGTTTGCGATTGAATAGCGTGCGCGCGCACACACACACACACACGTATAATGTTGTGGGATTAATCCCCTTAGATACGTGTATCAAGTGATCTAGTCTAAGTATCGCATCGGTGCTTTCTTTGGTAGAACATTACTGATGTTTTGCCTCCGATAGCATTCCAGGTCAGACGATTCGGAGCCAAGACTCTACCGCAAAGCTTCTACTCTTATTGCTAATCTGAAATGGGATCCCATTAGAGAAGGATTTAGAATGCGGATTTAGAAGTCATGAAAACTATATCTTTTTCTTTGACAGATTGTTAATTGCGAGTTGTAAATAGTACGAATTTATTTCTCCAACTTTTACTTGCAAACTGCAGCAAACGCAAGACTTGCATTTTTAACATCGTATAAATTCAGCGTTTTTAGAACGTGTTCTTTATTTACATTTGAAAATTTTAATGTCAATTTTAATGTCTTTATTTTCTTTTAATTCGCACAAAACGGAAAAGAAAATTTGTACAGAAAAAAATGTTAATAGCACAAATATTATCTTTTTCTCTTTCTCTCTCTCTCTCTCTCTCTCTCTCTCTCTTTTCTTTCTATTATATTAATTTTAAATATATTTATTACATTTTTTAAATAGAAACATATATTCTTAAGGTTATATTTTTTCTTTATTTGCAAACTTTTTGAGAAAATATAATATATAAAAAATCAGTAATTTTATCATAAATATTCCTTATCTATAAATACATAAAAATTAATATATACGTATACATTTCTTGAATTCAATTTTTTTTTTAAGAATATGGAATATTCAAGGCTAGTACTTATACATGTAAATTTGTTATATGATATATACCGTGCACTCTTTCTAATGATGTCCCATGTTCTAAAAAAATTAAATTCTACAAAAGAAACTTGAAAACAATGTGGGAAATTTTATAAAAAACATGTATTAGATAAAAGTAATATTATCATTGCGTGATAGTCTTGTCTGCGTTTTCTGAATTCGTCACTAACATTAAAGCGACTGTAATTTGTGTAGACGATGGTACCGCGTGGTATGAAAAGAACATTACGAAAAATAATACAAAACTCCCGGCACGGCGTCGCCGTCAAGTTTTCTCTGGCGACGGAATAAATCCTGGTGAAATATGCAAGCGGCGTATACCGCCCCCGACATTCTGGCACAAAAATGACGTGCGATAATTACACAAAGATACACCGCGTGTTCTCTTGCAAAATCATATAAACTGCAAAGTTTCACATTGCACCGCGCACTGGATAGAAAAACTTTTGTCAGTTAATCTTCATGAAAGTTGCGGAAAAAATATGGTTTTACAAACAAATCTGTTTATATAAAATCCTGTTATTAAAATAAAATTCATATATTTAGAGAAGTTTTTATGCTAAATGCGATATAAAAATTTAGCACTCTTCTTTTTTGAAAATTAAGGCAAAAATTAAAATAAGGCAGATCGAGAGATAAAAATAAAGAAGATTATTTATATTTTAGATATATAAAGTAAGTCAATATAATATTTTTTTTAGTTTCTATAATATTTCAATCATTCAATTTGCGCGTAATGCGAATTTATACGGATCTTAAATTTGTATCTGTGGGTAGTATAGAGGCGTGTTCGCCTTCGGAAGATGGCGCGAGGGATAGGTAGAGCGTAAAGAGGTGAAGTCAATCACAAAACTTCTTTTCTAAGGGTAACAATAAAATATATTTACAGTCTCTATGTACAATTTACAATTATCTAGTTTGTGGTGGCCCTGAAAAGGGCCGTTTACGGGTTAACGCTGAGAGCGTTCCCGCCAAGTGATACGAGGCTCGGTGGTGGTTATTCGGAGGGAACCGATGTATGGTAGCACGGGTGAGGGTACGCGTCGAAGTGCCGGTGGAGTCCCGGGTGGCGTGTAGCTGCGTTCCTCGCCGGCTGTCTCCGTCTGCGTGGCCGTGTCCCGTGTGCTGGCTTCCCAATCGCTGTCCGATTGAGTGGAGTTGTCAGTCTGTGTCAGTGGTTGATACTGCGTACCCCTGTGCACTCGTGTGGCCGGCTGTGATTGCGTCCCGCAATCTCGGTGATGAATCGGCGAGGCTGCGAGTGGTGATAGCAGCGGCGGTAGACTCCACGGTGTTGAGGGAGATGTATATCGCCGTACCCGGATGTCCCACGGGCTTAGGAAGAAACGTGGAGGCCGGGTGTATTGCACTGGCGCCAGCTCTATCGGATGTAGTTTCCACTCCCTGTAGCTCGTGCACGTTCGGTCGCCTGTGAGTTCTGGTGTCTTTTCTCCCTCACAGAAGGGCTGCCGACTAGTCCCGGGTGAAGTGGGAGGCAGCTGTGATCGAGGAAGACTCAGGTCCTGCGGTAATACAGGAGGCAGCGTAGGCTGTCGATATACAAAAGAATTCGTAAGCTCGGACTGACTATCGGGCAGAAGGTCCTTTCCGTAGTCAGAGCGGGCCGCGAATCAAAGTCTTCTCGCCGTGCGCAGTTTTATAAACCCCACTCACTGGATTTCACTTGCTGGCGCCGACTCCCGCTCGTGGCCGCCTCACGGCGAGCCTTCGTGGCTCGCGCGGTGCTCGCGCGCGGGTTTCACGTGCTCCGCGCGTGAGAATTCGTTCGCGCGTCTACCGGGTAGTTCGCGCGTAATTGTGGTGGTTTCTCGAACCGCCACAGTATCTATTTCGAAAGTCTACTAAAAAGAGTAAATTAATTTTTATGAAAGATTAAGCTTTTCTCAGAATTAATGTAACATAATCAGGTAACCAAAGTAGCTTTTTATGGTGATGAAACGCGAAATCGATCGTCGAAACAACGGCCACGAAAAGCTGAAGAAATAAATCGCGGGATAACAATGTCTGTCCAGCGAGGAACTGTGTAGTTGGATCCACAGGATTTTTTTCTTTTTCTTTCTTTTGTTTTACATGAATGTCGATGCACAGAGAAGATTAATTATTGTTTGGTGTAGCGGACGACCTACCCTTTGTCTGGCTCGCACTTTCACGTTAAAGGAAATCCTTCATTGTGGTGCATCACCGACTTATACGCTGCTATTCGTTATTACAGTAAAATTATTAAAGTGGCTTCGAAAAATCCAATTTGAAAATTCAGCAGAGGGTTTGCAACTTGGAAGGGGCTTCAGTATGTTATCGTGCGAGAAAAGTAGCACGCTCTTTGACATTTGCAATTAGTCACAAAAGATTGTTATTTGTGAATTATTAAAAAGAGAAGAGCCACTTTTTTTATAAAAGTGGAAACTATTTAATATTGTTATTAAAAAAAGATTAGAAAGTTAATTAAAATCAATAAATAAAAAGAATCGAGATTAAAATAAAAATAATTATAATAAAGAGAGAGAAACGTGAAAAAAATCATAAAATTCCTATTTCTTATAGAGAAATTTCTCTTTCTTATTACGCGATTTATTTTATGTTTATTGCGTTACGAAATATTATAACATATTTATACCTTGTATATGAAAATATACAATTTTGTTTATATTTTTGCCGCCATTGACACAAAGCGTTTTGGTAAATCCAGTTGGATGTTTACTTGATTATATAGTTAATCGAGATTCTATGGATAAAATTGCTTCGTAGGATCTCTCAAAGGTCAATAAAGAGAAAGATAATGGAACTTTTAGTGATGGGTTTCACATTGGTCAAGCTTAATTCGAGCACGTGGCAATTGCGAATGAGAATTGAAACCTGAAGGAACAAATTGCATCTGAAAACACTTAACTTTAGAAATTTTATCGAGCAGCTTTTTCTGTTGTCAGATATTATACGAGATATCACAGATTCATCATAAAAAAATATTGCAAAAAATAGTTAATATTATATACGAACTTATTATAAATATTATTAGGTGTACAACTTTGCTTCCGCCGTCTTTTTCCGAAATTCGAGGCTTTATTGTAAAAAACTGGTTATACATTTATGATTCAAAGTATTGTCCATCGCTGGCCACTACTTTCTCCCATCTTTCGGGCAGCGTACGAATCCCGCGTTGAAAAAACTGGTCATCTTTTGAAGCGATCCACGAATCGATCCAAGTTCTTACTTCTTCATAAGACCGGAAGTGCTGGTCAACCAGGCCGTGTGCCATTGATCGAAACAAGTGATAGTCAGAGGGAGCAACGTCTGGAGAATAAGGCGGGTGGGGTAGGACTTCCCATTTCAACGTTTCCAAGTATGTCTTGACCACTTTCGCAACATGGGGTCGAGCATTGTCATGCTGCAAAATCACTTTATCGTGTCTCTCGTTGTATTGCGGCCGTTTGTCTTTTAATGCTCGGCTCAAACGCATTAATTGCGTTTGATAACGATTGCCTGTGATTGTTTCAGTCGGTTTTAACAGCTCATAATACACTACGCCGAGCTGGTCCTACCAAATACAGAGCATGACATTGGAGCCGTGAATATTCGGTTTGGCCGTCGACGTGGAAGCATGGCCGGGATATCCCCATGATTTTCTGCGCTTGGGGTTATCGTAATGAACCCATTTTTCGTCCCCAGTCACAATGTGATGCAGAAATCCCTTCCGTCTTTGCCTTTCAAGCAACTGTTCACAAGCAAACAAACGCCGTTCAACATCTCTTGGTTTCAACTCGTATGGCACCCAATTTCCTTGCTTCTGAATCATTCCCATGTCTTTGAGGCGTTTTGAAATTGCTTGTTGAGTCACTCCCAATGATCGTGCCAATTCTTCTTGACTTTGACTCGAGTCTTCATTAAGTAATGTCTCCAATTCTGCATCTTCGAAAACCTTCTCTCTTCCACCGCTATGCCGGTCTTCGACGTGAAAATCACCGTTCTTGAAGCGTTGAAACCACTTACGACACGTTCTTTCACTAATAGCGGCCTCACCATAAGTATTTGAGAGCATTCGATAAGCCTCAGCCGCAGATTTCTTCATATTGAAGCAGAAAATTAAAACCTCCCGCAAATGACGAGAATTTGGCTCGTAAACTGACATTTTCAATCGAGAATAACTTTATGATGCAGACACAAATCGACTAATGTTTCTATGGGGTTATGTTGACAGATGCCCAAGTTTATTGCATGACGTCTATGATCTATTTATTTCGACCACTACTTACCGCTAAAGCCATCTATAGGAAAACGGCGGAAGCAAAGTTATACACCTAATATATAAATCTATTTTTTAATATATTTAAAGTACATAACACAATTGATAACATAATTGTAAAATAACTTTCACAATTTTGCTGAAGAGATATTGCTTAGAATTCCAAAATTCTATGGCTTGTTTCCAAGGACCATTTGTTTTAATCAATACACAATGAATTTCTTCACTGAAATCGTTATAGGTACACAATTTGCCTTATTTCTCGATTTCCCGCGTCTCGCTAGTTGCATGCAAATGCAGTTAAAGTGCTCTAACGTACTAATTCGTCGACAGAAATTTCTTCGTCAGTGCAATATCTAGCCTTTTCAATCCTCAGATATTACACAACGTATTTGCCGCAAAAAATAATTGAATCGTAAAAAACGTGTAATGTTGTAAATTTTACGCTATAGAAGATAATAAAATTTTTACAGACATCTTTTTACTCTTAAAATTCTAGATGTGAGACTCTTCTCTTTTCAAGGAATACTAGTCATTTATTCAATAGTCGATACACAGCGAGTTTTTTTTTTGCTGAAACCTTTATACAATTTATCTTTCTTCCCGATTTCTCACGTCAATTGCATGCAAATACCATTTACAGCATTAACGGCGCCACAAAATCGATGATAAGGTTATCGTCTTTTTCCGTGTCGCGATATAATATTCGGCATGAATGTGATTCGTTTAATATACAGTGACGATCGAAAACGCCTTAGAGAAACCAAAATTTATTTCAACGACGACGACAATAGTCAGTGTTCGTTAGATATTTCATTATCTCCAAATTATAGAAGTAGCAAAAATAAATAAATTAAAATAATAATATGGATAAATGGCAACTTAGAGTCGGCGCGGAAATTAGTGCGCGTACATTACTAATAATTTATTACAATAACATTCCTACAATTACAATAGACGGACGTTTCGACCCTTTTTTTGGTCTTCATCAGCGCGATAAATACTTAAAATAATGTTATATCTTGTTCATCCTAGATAGGTTACTACTATTACAAAGAAAACTTACACAAATCGCAATCTACATGTTAAGCGGGAACGAAATAAACTTGTCAATTAATACGCTATGGAACAATACCAGGGATCAAAAAGTATGTCATCCTTGAAAATGTTTGATATCCCCTCCATTCTCGGTTGACTAGCTGGGAAGCAAAGAAATAAAGTTTAAAGAGACATGTTCTCGATTATGTGCTTCCTGGAATCAACAGGGACGGGGTATATCTTCAGACATGGACCACAATAATAAATATTTGATACTCAACTTCAGTCAAGGTAATAAAAACTTAATTAAAAATTAAAAAAAAAAACTAAAAAACTATTAAATAACTTAAAAGAAATAAGAAGTCAAGTCCAGCGATAAAAAATATATATAAAAATATAAAAAAATATAAAAAAATTAAAAAATAGAATATAGTAAAAATTAATACTAATAAGTTTAAGTTTAATTTTAAAGATAGTCATTTGAATAAATTTAAAATTGTAAAAGTGACTAGAATGTTAACCCTCTGTTAAATACCTGATATGTTCCAAAGATGTTAGTGCAGTCAATGATTAAAAAGGACCGTCGTAAACGATATCGCAAAACAGACTGGTGGATCGCAAAGGAAAACGAGAAGCTAGTCGGATACAAAATTGACTTTGACTGTTTATGTTTTTCATAATTTGGACAATTTGTCTATAACGGTCGTATATATATCGGGTAGGCATTTAGTATCTGTCTGCAAGAGTTAATGCTATTTTTTTGCCTCTTTATGGAAATCATTTCAGATAGTAATCTTTTATGGAGGAAAGGTTCACTGTCTAATATCTCAATCTCATCCCAATTTAATTCATGATTCAGATCTATCCTATGATCGGTCACCACAGAATGATTAGCTGTGTTACGTCCGATGTGATTCCGGTGTTCCGAAATTCTTTTGTATAATTTTCTTTTAGTCTGTCCAACATAGGAAGCGTCACAATCTAAACAATTGATTTTATAAACAACATTCTTGAACTGAGATTTAGGAATACTATCCTTGTGTGTTTTTATGTACTTATTCAATTTATTGAAACTAAAATAGGAAAGTTTTACATCGAGATCTTTTGTAATCTTAATCAATTGTTCAGATATGGAGGGTATGTATGGGATGGTAAAGAAAACTTTTTTAGGTGGACATTCCTCCATATTATATTTATTTAGGTGATATAATTTGTAAAATACCGTTTTTAATCGGTGGTGGAATGTTTGAAAAATTAAATTTAATGGGTATGAGTTCTTCAGTAAAACTTGTATGATGAAATTAATGTTTTTTGTGTGGAACATGGGGTGTGATAAGAAAATTGCCCTATCTAAAAGCCCGATGATTGTGCCCTTTTTTTGACATAAAGGATGTTGAGACAGAAAATTAAGATATCTGCCTGAAAAAGTCTCTTTGTGGAACCAATCGAAAACTATGTTATTGTTTATTAGAAACATTGTTATGTCCAAAAAATTTAAACTATTGTTAGACCCGATTTCTGTGCCAGCGTAAGTGCTGGTAATCTGTCCACTAGATCCACCACGTGGTGACGGTGGAAGATCGTATTATTAATTGGGAGCAGAAGAGGGGGCTGCTTAGGCGTAGTGGTTTAGGATGGACGACTACTCGAGGAGGCTTTCATTCATACTGGTGACGAGTCAAGACTCATCGCTGAGCGGCTACGGGCGCCAATTTTCAATCGTTATGATTTGGACCGCTCTGGAGACGTGCTGGGGATTTCGTCTCTCCGTGGTAGTCGGCACTGCATCCATGGAGCGAGATTCCAACATCGCTCTGGAGTCGTATGTACTGTGTTAAAGTGGCGTAAGGTGTGAGGTCTGAATAGCTCAGTGGTAAGAGCAGTTGCCCGGAAAGCGAAAGACTCGGGTGAGGAAGTGTGTAAACGCCCTACACAGATACGACAGTGCCGCTGCCACGGAAGAGATGGATGCTTGGTTCGTGCCTCCTTCTGCCTTAAATCCCCCCCTCGCTTCACTTGTGAATTGTAATCTCGGATGGTAGGAATTAAAAATGTTTAATGTGTGACCAATTAAGTTAGATGGAATTGACATTGTGACATCATCGCTGTAAATATTATCGACAACTTACCATCTTACTCTTTTCCTCAGGGTGAATTAAAAAACACTTTCAAATAATTAGTTTCTATTACTAACAAATTCCTTAATCAACATCCTAATTTAATCCTTACGCGAGCAGATAAGGGCAACATCACGATCGCTTTAGATAAGGACAAATACATAAAAAAAGTAGAAGCTTTATTAAATGATAAGGATACATACTCTATCGTGAAGAAAGATCCCACTAATAAGCTCACTAACGGTCTCCGTGAATTATTGACAAGATGGAAGAACGCTAATTTTATTACTGCTGCAACTCACAAATCATTGTTTTGCAGTGAGGGGGGGTTACCGAGAGCATACGGTCTCCCCAAAATACACAAACCTAATTGTCCATACAGACTAATTGTTTCTGCGTTAAACAGTCCTCTATATTATCTTTCCTCCTTTCTTCACAAGATCATGTTTAAAAGTTTTCCTACTGCACACAGTCATATAAAAAACAGTTTTGAATTGGTGGAAAAACTTTCTAATATTCACATAGTTGGAGATGTCAGTTTGGTTTCTCTTGATGTCGTTTCTTTATTTACGAACATACCTATTGAATCGGCTCTTGATAGCATTTCTGATAGATGGAATTTTATCTCCGTAAATTGCGACATTCCCAAAGCTGAATTTTTATTAGCGACTAGATTTGTATTGAATTCAACTTTTTTCATCTTCAATAATGTTATATATCAGCAAACCTTCGGTACTCCTATGGGCTCTCCATTATCACCCATTATAGCTGATATTGTATTACAAGATTTAGAGAAAAGGGTATTGTCAACTTTATCATTCACCCCACCCTTTTATTTCAGATTTGTCGATGATGTCGCAATGGCAATTCCATCTAACTTAATTGGTCACACATTAAACATTTTTAATTCCTACCATCCGAGATTACAATTCACAATTGAAATCGGGTCTAACAATAGTTTAAATTTTTTGGACATAACAATGTTTCTAATAAACAATAACATAGTTTTCGATTGGTTCCACAAAGAGACTTTTTCAGGCAGATATCTTAATAGTAGTATACAAAAGCATATGTTCTGGCGCAGATTTTTTCCTCTATCATAATCAACTAAAAAAACATCAAAATCAGCTAAAAAAACACCAAAATCATTCATAAAAGACAACAAAAAGAAGAACTCCTAAAATATTGAAAGAAACTAAGGGCGTCCTTCGGACTAAACCTTTCAGGTGCTTGACCTGAATTAACAAAATATTGGAAAAAGCCTTCCAAAATATTGACAGAAATCCTAAATTCCAAGAGTGTTAAACTCTAAATCAAGACCATTTATAATACAACGACTAAGTGTCTGAAAGACTAAGCGTCGAAGCGCAAGCGTCCAAGCGCTCGGATCACATATCACTCAATAATTAGTCATGTTTAACTGTTATCTTCGTATGGCTCAGGGAGATAACACATGCTTAGTAATCTTGAGATTTGTCGGTTCGAATCCCAGCAATTCAAGATTTTATTTGCCAAGTGCGGCCGGCTTGGTAAATAATATGGCATGTAAAAAATAACTGAGCGGCGTTGTGTGTGTGTGTGTGTCCTGGCGCCAGGAATAGGAATAGGCAAACCCACGATTCTTCAACAAACCTTCGGTTCTTGAGACAAACCTCCGGTTCTTCGACAAGAGCTATACAATTCTCTCTGTCACATCTAGGAAACTAGATATGAATTAGAAAAGATTGTATACCTCAGGGGCCCCTATAAGAGTGTTAAACTCTGAATCAAGCAATGAATTAAAGTTAATTGGAACTAAAAAGAAAAAAATCACCTGACGGTATGTACTCAAAATAAAAAAAAAAACCAGCGCTGGCGAGCACATACCGTCAGGTGATTTTCCTCACAGAGGTTTTTGCGTCTTTCGGACTTAGTCTTTCAGACGCGCCCTTCGGCAATGTCCTAGCAGGTCACTGGCACAGTGTTAATTCACTTGTAAACCTGCTTAAGATGTTCTTTTTTCTCATTCTTTTTCATGTAAGTCAATCATTACTCTCACATTTTTTTTTCAATTAATATTTTTTCCATATTGGAAACAGTTCAAATTCTCTCCTTCTAAAGAACTACATTAGCGTCCTTTGGACTAAACGTCTTTCAGACTTAGCCTTTCGGGCACCTTTTAGGTTTTATCTGGTATTCTCATAACCAAAAGGAGACGTTTCTATATTATTATTTAAATATACTTTATCATCGTATACTGATAATGCTATTTTATTTGTTTTAACAGTGTAAAGTTTCAACTCTTTTGATGTAATATTGTATACAGTTTCAGTTGTGCTTTTACCTTCAAACAAACAGTTTTTGTACATATCAAATTTCATTTTTTTTATATTTGATCTTTTTATTCCTTTACATACTTTTTTCTCTTTTATTTTTGTTATAAACTTTTTAGTATTTTTGCAAAACTTTGTTTCAGTTTCATCGTATCTAAAAGCATACATTTTAGACCGCAATCCAACCCATTCTCTTAAAACTATCCCAAGATATTCATCTTTGAATAAACCGATTACTTTTTTATTAACTTGTGGCATCCAATCGATTTTATGATTACTCGTATCAAAATAATGTATGTTGTTTTTTATATCCATGTAAAGATCATCTGTTTCCACATAAATAATAAATGAATCAGTATCAGTTCCTAACAATTTAGTTTTATCACCATAATTCTTCTTCAAAAAATTGTAATAAAACTTATACATTAATAACTTTGATAACTCTAAAACAACAAACCCACCATATATAGGTTTATTTAATGTTATTTCTTTCTTTTTCCGATACACGAGCACTTTATCATCATCTATTATTTGTCTATCTTCATAATTTTTACACCTTGCAAAATTTTTATATGAATAAAACAAGTCCACTTGACATCTGTTTCTTACCTGCTCCATTTGTTTTCCGTATACCGAATTATTCATGAGTTTAAAAAAGTCCTTTTCAAAATCATTTTTAGCTTCTTGTCTAAGTTTTGTGTTTAAGTCAATGTAGGACTTCAGCCATGCTTTTTGCTTAAATGATATTACTTTTTTTATATCTTTTAAGATTATTCCTTGATTAAGGCATTCTTGTAACATTCTATAATCAATTAAATAATTATTCTTTGATTTTAACGTGCACATAAGTTTGGTGCCAATTGGTATTTTACCTATTCCCTTAGATATCAGTTCTTTTTGATATTCAGATAATTCATCATAACTAGGTACATAATGTTCGGGTAACATTGGATAATTTTTAAATTTATCATGTAATTCCAATGGGATATCCAAATCAACGAGAAATGTATAACCATATTCTCCATAATAAGGCAAATTCTTAATTGTTTCAAGAGTGAAATCATTTACATCTTCATATTTAAATTCTCCTATAGGAAGGGGTTGACTAAGCGCATACCCATATAGATTATTAGCATCCAAGTATAAAATATAGCTAACATGCTTTTTACTGTTATATATACCTTTTTCTATTGCTTTTTCTTTGGATAGTTTAACAGTCTTTCCAATTTTATTATCATAAAAGTAACAATTATTAGCTAGTGCATATCTGTGTGGAATCATAGATATTCCGCCTCTTATTCCAGTTTCATATGTTTCATACATTTCCCTATCTGATAATAATTATAATGTTTGTTCAGTGTATTTTAATGAAGCATCATTAGCAAAATGTGGAGCAGATATATAATATACAGGGTCAAGACCATATTCTTTATAGCATTTTTCTCTGAAATTGTCAAAAACGTCATGTAATAAAACAGTATCTAATTTCAAGTATAAACTATGATATTCTTTTACATTTTTGCATTTAAAATGTCTATATACTTTATGCGCAAATTTAAGTTTAGAAGGACTCACATTTTCATCATTTAAAATTGAATACCATTCTTTACTTTTGCTGGGCAAATATAACTCATACATTTTAGCATAAGAGTCCATCCATTCATACATATAAATTCCCTTTTGTAGAACTAAATGTAAGTCTTCTTTTTTAAATCTCTTTAATATAGTTTTAAATTTAGAATAATCAACTGGCTTAAATACATTCCCATTACACTTTTTGCATCTTCCAATCATTTTAAGTACATCATGTTCGTTTATAGGAAGTAACTTCATATTTGTTATTTCTTGAACAGATTTGCAACGTGAACAAAAACAATCGTCTACGTCAAGTAAGTTTTTAATTAATGAATCTAGACTTATGTCGAATGCTTCAAATTCAAGAACCGAAGGTTTGTCCATAAATCTAAATGTATCAATGAATCTCACCTCCATATGTATATTATTAATATCTCCTTTCTTTTTAATGATGGTTTTCGAATTGCATTCTTTACAGGTTTCAATAATTTCATTCTTATATTTTTTATTGCATTCTTTACATTTTGATACGTCATACTGTTGTTCATATTGATCAACAACTATGTTATTTATGGAAATTGTAACATAATTTTCTTTTGTGTTTGGCATTATATTTAGAGCTTTCTTATTTTTCCGTGTGTATTTAGCTCCTAGTTTCAGAATCCATCTTAGAAATAATTTAGAATCGTATTTCAAATTATGAAATAATATTGGTACAAAATTTGGTAATTTTAGTTTTAAATTGCAGTTGCTATGCGCTGCTCCTCGATAGCGTCCGGTATAATGATCGTGATCTCTTACTTTTATTAATTTTTCATTAAATTCATTATTTCTTAATTTCATATTTGCAAATTCACCATTACAAATATGGCATTTTTTAGCTTTTCTGAAATTGTCAATATTCTCTTTTGTCATTGCTATTGGTTTATTTACTTTTCTAAGTTCATAATATCTTCTTGCATATTTAACAATAAGGTTGTTAAATTCATTCATTAACTGTTCAACACTCCCATTATTTATTAATTGTGTTTCGTCTATTGTATCAAAGCAGAAACTATTCGGCTTATGCTCATGAATGACATTCTTCATAATTGATTTTTGTAATGTTGCTTCGAAATCTGAACTAACTGTATATGGGTGATATTGCTCCGCACCTATGGAAAAATATTGTCTATTTAATTTAGTAGGCATTTTTATCTTTTGTTTTTCATATATACACAGAGCAACATGATCATTATACTTTTCTTCTTTCTCAAACGAATCATTTCATTTTTCACATATGTATCGCTTTCTGCATTGTTTTGTTATTTGCCCTTTTAATAAAGCACTCATATTTTTAATTCCAACTACATGCTCTTTGTATATTAAAAGATGTATACATTTTCTATCTTTACAATTATCACTTACAATAGCTTGACCAATAGTAAACTTACCATTATTCTCGTCTACTTGATAAACATTTATAGCTATATTTAAAAAATCTTCATATTTTTTTGTATTTTCTTTTATAATTTGTATAGGATAATTCATATTTAACATTTCATACCTCGATATATCATATTTGGAAGATCTGTTAGGGTCTTTATTAACTGGATTAAGTATACTCTTTAATGCATACTCAAAACATCTAAGATTTTCTTGCTTCTCGCATTTAAATTTATTAGTTTTAGTATTGTTAACATTAATGCAGCATTTCTTTGCTATAATATAATTGGGTAATTTAACATAAGTTCCACCTCGAAGAGGGGTATATTTATCAGACTGTAAATCAAGTTGAATAACTCTATCGAATGTAAACTTGGTGATTTTTGCATTAAAGCTAGCAAATTGATTTAAAATGATATTATGCATAAAATTGATTATATCAGATATTATATCCTCAGATAAAATATGCTCAACATTACTATGAAAATAATGTGTATGTTTGTCAATTACATTACCACATAAATCCAATACATGATATTGCACCTTTGCAACTAATTTTACTGTTACAGCTGTATGTTTTCTAAATCCAGTTCGTATTTTATCTTCTACGTATGGTTTGGTTCTTCTAAGAAATATACTTAAATCATAACTATTTATATCCGAGTAGAATGAATAATCGACAACCATGTTATTCCACACGCCTTTAGCTCTAACAACTTTTACTTCTTCTTCTTCATCGCAATAATTGTTTGATAATTCTTTAAAGTCTTTTGATTTATTTATAATCCCATCTTTTTTTTTTCTCGGTTGAGAAAAAATATTTTCATGAAAAGGAAATTGTTCGAATAATGAACCCATTTATTATGGGAAAAATTTTTATCAATATATTAATTTTTTTCAGAGTTTTAAATTTGTGAAAATTGTTAATGTAATTCATCATTTTCTCGTAACATTTTATTAATAAATTTCTCTAATTTTATATGACATTCTAGTTTAAAATGTCTAGTCATGCATCGTTTTGGAACTTCTTTTAAACATACATCACAAGTAATTTTTTCATTTCAAAGTTTCTTACATTCATAGCATGTGTAACTGATTCCATATTTTAATTTTTTTGCTTTAACAAAATCAGAATGTGGTTTATTAATTTGACATGTGGAATATTTTCTTTCCATTTATTATGGGAAATTTTTATTAATTCATCACTCTATTTTGTATACACTCTAAAAAGAAAAGGAAGCGTCCTTCGGACTAAGCGTCCTTGGACTTAGTCTTTCAGACGCCTTTCAGGCGCTAATAAAGTTTATGTTAAATGGCTAGGCTTTGATAATACACATAATCAATGGATAAATAAGAAGGATCTAATCACTTCGTAAGCGTCATTCGGACTTAGCGTCCCTTGGACTTACTCTTTCAGACACTTAGTCGTTGTATTATAAATGGTCTTGATTTAGAGTTTAACACTCTTGGAATTTAGGATTTCTGTCAATATTTTGGAAGGTTTTTTCCAATATTTTGTTAATTCAGGTCAAGCCCTTATTTTGTTAATTCAGGTCAAGCGCCTGAAAGGCTTAGTCCGAAGGACGCCCTTAGTTTCTTTCAATATTTTGAAAGTTCTTCTTTTTAATTTAGGTCAAGCGCCAGAAAGACTAAGTTTGAAGGACGCTTAGTCCATAGGATGCACTTCATGAAAGTCAATCATTACGCTCACATATTTTAAGGACTTGACCTGAGTTAAGTTCGGACCCTCTCCTTCAAAAGTAAGTTTTAATTTATCAAGTAGACCTATGTTATCTCCAAAATGAAAATACATTACATTCACAGGTTTAATATAAGCAGGTAATTTATTTGCAACAAATCTAAATATCGGTCCTTCCACAAAATTTGAATATACACACATATCAAGGGCGTCCTTTGGACTTAGCGTCCCTTGGACTAAACCTTTCAGGTGTCTTTCAGATGCTTGACCTGAACTAAGAGTGACTCCCTTCTGGTTTTCACCTTTGAATATAGTTTCTTTACCCGACTCTATAACAGCATATTGTGGAATATCAAGGGCTTGACCTGAAATAAATATTTTACCAGGATGGGTTATTATTAATTTTACAGGACTATATACCCTTGTTTCATTATTATTCTTCTCAAATTTAAATTTGTTTATATCAAAAGCTAGCGGTACTTCTTCTATGAGATTTATTCTTTCTTCTTCTATAAGATTTTTTAAGTTTTGAATAGCAAATACACCCTGGATTAGTAAACCTAGATTAATTTTACCAGGTTCTTTTTTAATAAGAGAAAGTCCTTCATTTTCAGAGTTTAACAGCCTTGATTCTATTGCGTCAAATATTTTGTTCACTAATTTATCATTTTTATCAAATTCAACGCTAATAGAACTCACTTCTAAATCAATTTTATATTTTGGTGCCCAGTTCTTTTTTTCTGTTTCTAGAATATTTTTAACTTTATATATGACATTCTTTTGAATATCTTCAGCTGAATTAAGACCTTGACCTAAATTAATAGCTATTGTATACTTTGTTAGTATCCTTCGGGTATAGCCTTCCAGGCGCCTTTCAGGCGCATCCTCTAAATTTAGTTCTTCCGGCACAAATAAAAATGTAATTTCAGATGATAAAGCATCCTTCGAATTAAGCGCCCCCTGGACTAAGCGTCCTTCGGACTTAGCGTCCCTTGGACTTAGTCTTTCAGACGCCTTTTCAGCGCCTTTCAGGTGCCCCTCAGACACCCTTTTGACGCTTAGACTTTCTGGCGCGTTATCATATCCAGGAATATATATATATCTACCAGCCCTATTTCACCAAACTTTATGTGTTTAAGTTTATCAAAACTAAAAGGTACCCCATCTTTTAAATTTCCTTTCAGTTTGTACAGCATTTATTAGCAATTATAAATTATAAATTTATGTATATCTAAAAATTTTAATTTAATTAATTTAAAATTAATTAAAAATATTGAACTATCATTCTACTCATAACCATATCATAAGCTATAGTCTTTTGGTTTACAAATACTACATAACAATTTAATCCCTTGAAAGATTTGGAAGAATCAGCAATTAAAATTTTTGGTAATTTCTCCACAGTGGAAATACTCTTTGGTTTATTCCTCAAATCAATATTAAAAAAGCAATTATATTTTATAAAATTGTCAACCGTGTGAAACTGAGAAATCATTCTATCAGGACCATATAATGCTTCATCGTATTCTGAACTTGAACGATACAACTCGTAATAATCTCCTTTTTCAATTTCATAATTTTGAGGTTCGGAAGGATGTCTTTCTTCTCCATACAATATTTGAATATTTTTAATATTAGCATGGTCCCAATTTGTTGGATTCTCATTTTGGTCGTACAGAAATTTATCTTTTATAAAGAAAACAAATGCCCAGTTTGGTTCCTGAGTAAAAACAAAATCATTTAAGGGCATACGTAAAGTATTTAAATCTGGTAATCCTCGATATTCTACACACTGAAAGCATTTATATGTAAACGCATATTTACCAGCTAAACTAAAATGTTTCAATTCGTCTATCAAGTTTGTCGTTGTAATTTCATCATATTCAATATACCAAACTTTTAAACGATAACTTTCTAAATTAATTTTTCCACGAGGCGGGGCTATTTCGGCGTCACTAAACGTAAACAATGAGTCACTCAAATCATCTTTTAAAGTCATTACAATGTGTATGTCTACACCAAATATAGGCCCACTTATATCATCAAAGAAACCAGGAATTAAATCTCCCATATCAATTGTAGGATAAAACAAACCATCACCCTTAATCAAACCATATTTTTTCTCAGCGATAAAACCACTTGCTTGACCACTTCCTTCGCCTTCGTTTGAAATATTAGCGCGCTTTTTCAATGTACTAACATGACCAACGTTATAATTATTATCCAACTCAGTATTGAACATTGAAACTTTAATCAAACTCCACATGTACGCAAAATAATTGTTAACTAAAAAGCTAGTTGTACCTTCAGGATAAGCACTTCCATCTTCCTTTGTAACTCGTATTTTTGGTAAATTTCTTGTTTTGTTTGGCATAAAACCATGTTTATCATTAAATTTTATATGAAAATCATATTCCTTGCCATGCCTTTTAATTTCAGGATAAATATATTTGTATTGTAATTTCACAATTTTATTTTGATATTTTTCAAACAAAAGGTCTTGATGTGAACTATGTTTTGATGCCATTTATAAGATTTATTTTTTTTGCATTTTGGAGCTTTCAATTTGCTATCAAAATATTCATTATATTTTACGTATGTAATCTTCATTTAACATTTTTATTTTCTTTTTACTCACGCATTGATTTTGTTTTTCTGTCTTACACTTTAGGCAATATATCAATGTCATTTGTCACTCTTAGTTCAGGTCAAACCCTTATATAGTATAAAACATCCTTAATATCACCTATTCCAATTGTTTTTATTATATCTTTCCATTTTATTTTTTTAACTCCCAACAAATAAAGAACTATTATACATAAGTAACCACAAATAGCTGGATCACTCTTTTTTTGTACTTTCTTTGTATTCATAATGAGTCTATTTCCCCTGAAATAATTTTTCAATTCTATAGGTGCATCTTCCCCCACAGAATCAAAATAATATATATGATTTTTATTTTTGAAATAGCAAACCCAATGAAAAAAAAGATTAATAATACCACACTCATTTTTTCTAATTTTCTTAGGTAATTCATTTAAATTAAAATAGACGTTTCTAAAATTAGGTATTTTAAGTTTTTTTACATATTGTTTTATATCATCATCTGATAAAGCTTTTAATACTAAATTTTCAACTTCTTTTTTAGATAGGCTGAGTTCTGCACCTTTATTATTTTCCATTTGTCTAAATACTTTATTTGCATTTCTAATAGATAATGATGGAAATAGTCCATAATAATCAGTATTTGTTTTTTTAACATGTTTTGAATTCAATTTAATTTTTTCACCTGTATCATAAAACCAAGCTTTCTTCAATTTTTGTTTTTGATAAGAGGATAGATTTAATTCCATTTAATAACGATATTTAAAGAGTGATGGTTGATATTTTGGTGTGTTGAAAGTTTCTTCACGGGGGACATCAAAATTATAATGTACAAATGGCATCATTTTATCTGCCCGAATTTTATCTACGTGGGTTAGTCCTTCGTCATGTCTAATCTGTTCTTTTAATGTTTCATCCAGAAATTTGTTCTCTTTAACTGTTCTATATATATCCATACCCGAACTCATAAGATAATATAAACCAGCAAAAATCATTGGGAGAGTTGCTAACCAAGGAAAACCCCCTAAGTTCTCAATAGTCTTGCTTGACATCAATCCAGCTGTTTTATATGGATGATTTTGATCTTCATAATATTTTAAAATGTTCTTAGCTAATTGTGGATTCTTTTTATATATTTCCAATGCCCTCTTTAATAATGATAACAAATCTTTTTCACTCATGTATCCCATTCCTAATTTTGTTTTTAATTTCATGGCATTTGTAACAACCCACGCCCAAAATCTTTCCGACTTACTAGCATCTGGTGACAATACTCTCATCCACGCTGCTTCTTGTAAAGTTTTATCTGCTTTCTTTATTTCACTATAATCTACATTTGGGTTTGTATAATAAAAAAGATCGTGTTGTTTGCAATGTTCATCTAAAGGATTTATTCCTTTCCTCCCTTTTTTAATCTCTCCTCAACATTCGTAAAAGGTCCACAAGCATTATATCCCAGTAAATGCATTTCTGGAACCTTTCCGGTTAGTTTATTTGAAAGTTTATTAATAAAACCACCCCCTTTTTTACTTCCTTTTCTAATTTTTGACTCACCCATTTCTTCCCATAAATATCTCAAAATATATTCCCATTTTGTATATTTATTTGAAGCTGGTCCTTTAGTAGGATCATTATCTTTATAAATTGCATTAGTTTTATAAATTATATTCTTATACTTTTTTATAGCATCTTCACCATAAATATCTTTGAAATTATATGGTACTTTTTTTCTGTTAATAATTTTATTAAAGGATTAGTAAGTTGAGTTACTATTTTTATATTATTATCATCATAAAAAACAAGATTATCATTTTGTGTTACTCTTACAGTTTTATTCCCTATCATTAACCTATCATCATTGTCTCTGTCACGCCAGAATCCAAACGTTTCATCATAAAGATGGTTTTTATATTTATTCCATAAGGGGCCCCCTTCTTCTTTAATTCTTGGTGACATTGGAAAAGTTGATTTTTTATGTGAATGGCTCGAGCTAACAGATGGTGTCGCATCCAAGGGGTGCTCAAAGGTCTCTTCAAATACTTCATCACTATCGTCAGTCTCTGTATAACCTTTAAGGATTTTTATTATTTCTTCAAGTTTAGTATCTTGATAAGGCTGTACATCTGCGGCGTCCTTCGGACTAAGCGTCCCTTGGACTAAGCATTCTTCGGACTTAGCGTCCTTCGGACTTAGTCTTTCAGACGCCTTTTCGGCGCCTTTCAGGTGCCTTTCAGGTGCAGATTTTAGACTCGAGTCCAGTTTATCAATCAATATGTTAATTTCTTTATTCGTTTCATCCAGTCTAGAAGTTATTGGTTTATTTTTTTCCTCTAAATCTATACTTTTTTTAGTATTTAAATTTCTTGCATTTTGAAATGTTTTTCTTAATTCATTTTGCTTCTTTTCTATTTCAGTCAGTTCTTGTGGAGTTGTACCCATCATTTCATATGTACTTTTAAATGATCTATTTCCAAAATTAAACCCCGTTTTCATATTAAAAACTGGAGATTTGCATTCAAGAACCGGAGGTTTGTTAAGTGGTTTTAACATCTTATGAGTACAGTCTGTATTTAACATCTTATGTGTACAGTCTGTATTTAACGGTTTTGTATTTGACGACGATGGTGAAGCATTCGACAATTCTGAATCAGTATTTAACAGTTGTCCTTTGTCGAAGAACTGAAGGTTTGTCTCAAGAACCGAAGGTTTGTCTGATACATTACGTAAATTTCTTCCCATTTATAATAATAATATTAATTCATTATTTTTTTGAAAGAAATATTTATCATTTTTTGTTTTATCAATTCCCAAAAATCCATGTGGTTCTGACCAAGCTTTTTTACAGAACTTATAAAACTCTTCATACGTTAATTCAGAAGCCAACTCTTCATGTATTTTTCTGAGATTATCTCCAAACTCATTAAAAATAAACCACAGATTTGAATTTTTTCTAATTATAGGGTTTATTTTAGTGTATTTATGATATAATCCGAGAATACTAATATTTTTATGTCTTCCTTCACAATAATATCTTATTATTTTATTTTGATCTTTCAACATTCCATCATCAAAAATTACTAAACTATTTGATGCACATTCTTCTACCGGTAAAATTTTTTCCCAATTACCCTCAAATAAATAATCAATATCATATTTATCTTTTTCCAACTCTTTCTCTAATCCTACATAAGTAGGTTGGTCTATAGATGGACTATAAACATATAATTGCCTATATGGTAGCCATTTGTTTGCGACAAAGTTAGTAGATAAAAATGTTTTTCCACTACCCGATTCTCCTAAAATTATACCACGTACTACATCTGGAAAGAATCCACCACCCCTTTTATATTTATCTATAAAATTAAAATGTTTCATTTTTAGATGATGTTTGGACATTTATTAATAATAAATGGAAGAGTATTTTAAAAAACGAATGAGTAATTAATTTATGCTCGCGCATTTTTGTTTATCGAAAAAGTTATAAGTATTTTTTTAAATGTAAAATTGATATATCACTTAGTAAAGCAATATTGCGTCCTTCGGACTAAACGTCCTACGGACTAAACCTTTCAGGTACCTTTCAGGTGCTAGTCTTTCAGACGATTTGTGGCATCAAATTTATCAGGTATTGCTGTTACACCATTATTTGCAATAAGTGCCATATCTGTTATAATTGAAATATTAGATAATAAATTCAAAACATCATTAAACGTCTGAAAGACTAGCACCTGAAAGGTTTAGTCTGTAGGATGTTTAGTCCGAAGGACACAAATTAATGGATAGGCTTGATGAATATAAATTATCATTTAATTTTTATTTTGAGTTATTACATTGAAATTCATTTACGTGAAAAAGATTTTATTAAAAATTTGGAATACTTTCCACGTGAAAAGTACTTAAAACAAATGAAGCTAAATGGTTATTCTGTAATAAATGACCGTTAGTAAAAACAATATTATTGATGAATTACACAAACCAGCAAGGAGAAATTATCCAAGAAGATCTACTATTACATTAGGAATCGATGATCTTTGGCAGGCTGATCTTGTTGAAATGGATTCGGGTAACTTAAAGGGAATATCCAAAATTAATAAGGGATATAAATATTTATTAACAATTATTGATACTTTTTCCAAATTTGCTTGGGCAATTCCTGTTAAAAATAAAACTGGAGAAAGAGTATCAAAGGCAATGAGTATTTGTTTTAAAAACCTATCGAATGCATCCTTCGGACTAAGTCTTTCAGATGCTTCACATTCAAGAATTGAAAGTTTGTCTCAAGGGGTTGATTTGAACTCACAGCATAAACCACCCAAAAATCTACAAACTGATAATGGGAAAGAATTTTATAATAAAGATTTTAAAAAACTCATGGAACAAAATAAAATTAATCATTGTTCAACATATAGTGATAAAAAAGTTGCAATTGTTGAAAGATTTAATAGATCACTCAAAGAATTAATGTGGAAACAATTTAGTATACAGGGTAATTACAAGTGGGTTGATATATTACCAAATTTGTTGAATATGAATAACAATAGAAAGCATAGAACTATAGGAATGACACCATGTGAAGCGTCCTATGGACTAAGCCTTTCAGGTGCATCTGAAACTAGTAAACTACCTGAGAAGACGTCTGAAAGACTAAATATGAAGGATGCGCCTGAAAGACACCTGAAGATGCGCCCGAAAGACTTAGTCCATAGGACGCGATTCAAAGTTGGTGATTATGTAAGGATTAATAAATTAAAACATATGTTTGAAAAAGGATATACGCCTAATTGGTCAACTGAAATATTTGTAATAGATAAAGTTTTTAAAAACATACCTCCATATTATCATATTAAAGATATGAAAGGTGAAGAGATTAAAGGAACTTTTTATGAACAAGAACTACAAAAAACTAAAATTCCCTCTAACATCTATTTAGTTGAAAAAATAATAAAAAGAAAAGGAAATAAAGTTTATGTTAAATGGTTAGGCTTTGATAATACACATAACCAATGGATAAATAAAAAGGATCTAATCACTTCGTAAGCGTCATTCGGACTTAGCGTCCTTTGGACTAAGCACCCTTGGACTAAACCTTTCGGGCGCCTTTTAGGTGCTTTTCGAGTGCTTGACCTGAATTAAAAAGAATGTTTCCAGTATGGAAAAAATATTAATTGAAAGAAAAAAATATATCTTAAGCAGGTTTACAAGTGAATTAACACTGTGCCAGTGACCTACTAGGACATTGCTGAAGGATGCAAAAACCTCTGTGAGGAAAATCACTTGACGGTATGTGCTCGTCAGCGCTGGTTTTTTTTTTTTATTTTGAGTACATACCGTCAAGTGATTTTTTTCTTTTTAGTTCCATTTAACTTTAATTCATTGCTTGATTCAGAGTTTAACACTCTTATAGAGGCCCCTGAGATATACATTCTTTTCTAATTCATATCTAGTTTCCTAGATGTGACAGAGAGAATTGTATAGCTCTTGTCGAAGAACTGGAGGTTTGTCTCAAGAACCGAAGGTTTGTTGAAGAATCGTGGGTTTGCCTATTCCTATTCCTGGCGCCAGGACGACACACACACACAACACCGCTCAGTTATTTTTTACATGCCATATTATTTACCAAGTCGGCCGCACTTGGCAAATAAAATCTTAGATTGTGTGGATTCGAATCGGCAATCTCAAGATTACTAGGTATGTGTTATCTCCCTGAGCCATACGAAGATAACAGTTAAACATGACTAATTTCACTCTCATATACGAAGCGAATGGCTCACGAGCACTCTCGAGAAAGCTGTTTTTCGCGAATAATTTCCAAACTAATAATTTTATTGTAAAATTATAAGGAATCCTAGATTTCTGTCAATATTTTGTGGGTTTTTTCTAATATTTTGTTAATTCAGGTCAAGCACCTGAAAGGTTTAGTCCGAAGGACGCCCTTAGTTTCTTTCAATATTTTAGAAGTTCTTCTTTTTTGTTGCTTTTATGAATGATTTTGTTGTTTTTATGAGTGATTTTGATGTTTTTTTAGTTGATTATGATAGAGGAAAAAATCTGCGCCAGAACATATGCTTTTGTATACTACTCTTAATTTTCTGTCTCAACATCCTTTATGTCAAAAAAAGGGCACAATCATCGGGCTTTTAGATAGGGCAATTTTCTTATCACACCCCATGTTCCACACAAAAAACATTAATTTCATCATACAAGTTTTACTGAAGAACTCATACCCATTAAATTTAATTTTTCAAACATTCCACCACCGATTAAAAACGGTATTTTACAAATTATATCACCTAAATAAATATAATATGGAGGAATGTCCACCTAAAAAAGTTTTCTTTACCATCCCATACATACCCTCCATATCTGAACAATTGATTAAGATTACAAAAGATCTCGATGTAAAACTTTCCTATTTTAGTTTCAATAAATTGAATAAGTACATAAAAACACACAAGGATAGTATTCCTAAATCTCAGTTCAAGAATGTTGTTTATAAAATCAATTGTTTAGATTGTGACGCTTCCTATGTTGGACAGACTAAAAGAAAATTATACAAAAGAATTTCGGAACACCGGAATCACATCGGACGTAACACAGCTAATCATTCTGTGGTGACCGATCATAGGATAGATCTGAATCATGAATTAAATTGGGATGAGATTGAGATATTAGACAGTGAACCTTTCCTCCATAAAAGATTACTATCTGAAATGATTTCCATAAAGAGGCAAAAAAATAGCATTAACTCTTGCAGACAGATACTAAATGCCTACCCGATATATATACGACCGTTATAGACAAATTGTCCAAATTATGAAAAACATAAACAGTCAAAGTCAATTTTGTATCCGACTAGCTTCTCGTTTTCCTTTGCGATCCACCAGTCTGTTTTGCGATATCGTTTACGACGGTCCTTTTTAATCATTGACTGCACTAACATCTTTGGAACATATCAGGTATTTAACAGAGGGTTAACATTCTAGTCACTTTTACAATTTTAATTTTTTTCAAATGACTATCTTTAAAATTAAACTGAAACTTATTAGTATTAATTTTTACTATATTCTATTTTTTAATTTTTTTATATTTTTTTATATTTTTATATATATTTTTTATCGCTGGACTTGACTTCTTATTTCTTTTAAGTTTTTTAATAGTTCTTTAGTTTTTTTTTTAGATTTTTAATTAAGTTTTTATTACGTTGACTGAAGTTGAGTATCAAATATTTATTATTGTGGTCCATGTCTGAAGATATACCCCGTCCCTGTTGATTCCAGGAAGCACATAATCGAGAACATGTCTCTTTAAACTTTATTTCTTGGCTTCCCAGCTAGTCAACCGAGGATGGAGGGGATATCAAACATTTTCGAGGATGACATACTTTTTGATCCCTGGTATTGTTCCATAGCGTATTAATTGACAAGTTTATTTCGTTCCCGCTTAACATGTAGATTGCGATTTGTGTAAGTTTTCTTTGTAATAGTAGTAACCTATCTAGGATGAACAAGATATAACATTATTTTAAGTATTTATCGCGCTGATGAAGACCAAAAAAAGGGTCGAAACGTCCGTCTATTGTAATTGTAGGAATGTTATTGTAATAAATTATTAGTAATGTACGCGCACTAATTTCCGCGCCGACTCTAAGTTGCTATTTATCCATATTATTATTTTAATTTATTAATAAAGAGTCTGTACTTTGATTAAAAAATAAATAAGTTGGAAGTCTATAAATTTAGTCAACTATCTTGCAAGCGCGTAAACGTCCGCGTCATTATTTATAGCCGCTACGCACTGTGAAGTTTATACCTCCATGCTTGTCATAACGCTTAATTCATATATCGCGCGACGGTAAAAAAATAATTGAAGCAATTATGGCAATATAATTTGACACTAAGTTTTAATTTATATTTATCGATAATAAATTATAATTTTAATTAAAAATTGTTATATATTTAGAAATTCTTAGCTCTTAATAATTCTTTAAATATCATTTAAGATACAAACTACAAATTCGAAAGTTATAAGAAATAATCTCTTAAAAATTTGATTCAGGAAAAAATAGCTCCAATTTTGATCGACAGTTGTCATTTAATGAAATCTTGGAAGAATAAAGAACGTTATATATTATTATAATTGGAAATTTTGTTCCATATTAATTGGAACATATATATATATTCCAAAATTAACATTTTAACTTCTTGTTATTGTACAAAACAATTTTTTTTAATTTTATTCACATATTCACACATAGAAAAAAAGAACTATACTTTAATATCATCAGGTATACATTATATCATACTATAAATTAAAAAGCTTATTCTGTGACATAACACACATAAGTATGAAATGTGGAAATTAAATGTAGAATAAAAATATATTCTGCAAGACACCAGTGCTGGTGTCCAGATCAAAACAGACATATTTCAGAATTTGCAGTCATTGGAAAATGTAATATTAAAGAGATGTGAGGAAGCTTTCTATGAAGGTTTTCGCCAGGGTTGCGAACATATGCAACATAGCATGCACACTATAGCAGTGATGCACACTTGCAGCCTTAATTGTTGCGTCAAATAACTCTAAAATAATATTAAAAAATAGATAAACGAAATATATAAAACGAAAACTCTTTTTAATTTGTGAACAAATAAATAACTATAAATTTATAGTTATTATAGGAGTAATTATAGGACAAAAGAAATAATAATAGTGAAGACGCATATATTTATATAGGAATAGGAATATATGAAAACTTCTTTTGAGGCATGGATAATAGTAGAAACAGGCATCACTCGCCCCGCAAGGATTATTTGCAAGCAGATCTTAAAGCCGAAGATGTATACTGCGTTCACGGAGAGAACGACCTCGCTCCGCGCAGCTTTGGGCGAAGTGAGGATTAGGTGAGAGACTTCAGCGCGCTACTTCAATGCCGTATGTGTATGTCATATGCGTATCGAACGTGTATCACGTATATGATCCGCCTATAAAGCTCGAAAGAAATGTCATAATATTGAAAGCTTGAGTTGTTCTCTGTTAATCGATTTTTATTACTCTTTTTAATTAAATCGCGATATATCTATTATATTTATTTTCTTTTTTTGCAATCTAAAAATTATTAATAAAATTTAATACTATTATAAATAAATAGGGTCCCCTTTGGCGGCTAGCCGGATCTTAAAGCTGCAAGACCAATTTTGGCAGCGTAGAGAGGGCAAAATGGGCGGTCGGTCGGGCAGGATCTGACCGAACCGGACGAAAAGCGAGGTCGTTCTCTTCGTGAACGCAGTATAGTCATGTATTTAGAGAGACTCCGTGAACACGCCGAACGGGCGGCACCTCCCTCCAGAAGAACCCAAGAAACAGACTGTACCTGCGGCTTTATTGCCTGTTACCTCGAGCTTTCTCCTGCAAGAACTGCCATCCGTTCCTGCGCCGCAGCATCTGCGATAGGTATCTGAATTAAATTTCAGATTTTTTATGCAGGTATATGAAATTATCTCATCTCATTTTTAAAAATCGCGAAAGGTTTCCAACAATTTTATTTATAAACTCACAATAATTGTTCGACAATTTAAAAAGATAAACTCATTGATTTAACATATATAAGAATAAACATAAGTGTTACATTTGTTATGAATTTATATAAACGTTAAAAAAATTCAAAAAAATTGACGAGACCATAGTAACTGTTCATGTGCAGCATATATATGCTTTTTAATTTTAACCAAGGTGTCCACTCGAATCTTTTAAAAAAATGTCCTGAGGGGGAGTCCTTCTTGGAAGGATGGGATGAGACCCGAGCAGTATCGAACCTGGAATCTTTCGATTACCAGCCCGCGACTCTACGCCCGGCGCCACGCATCGCCGGAATAATCCTATTTCCAAAAAACATTGTTCATCACAGGATACACTGGCAAACAAATAAATATATAGAAAAAGTAATATTATAAAATATTGAAACAACATTATATTTGTTTGTAATCATTTTTAAATAATATGTGTATAATTAATATAAAATTTATTTGTGAAAACTTCTTGGTCAATTTACGGCTTTTCTTCGTCAAGAACTTCTAGTTTTCTTGGTAGCTGAGTTGTTATTCGGCAAGTTCCTTGGACTTCGTTGTTTAGGACTTCGAAAATTCTTCGAGATGCCTGTCGACAGAACACCGCCCGCTACTCCAGGTTCAGCTTCAACTTCAGAGGATCAACAGGAACGCCACATTTTGCAATGCAATAGTGCAATGTTATATAGCGTAGCACGCTTTCATTTAGAAAAAAGTGAAGCAACAAAATTCTTCGTAATACTCGTGGTTAGTTGGATCAGGTATTGAATACACACACAAACATATCTGATAGTAAATATATATAGAATAGAATATAAACATCCTGTCATAAATGTATAGAATATTTTCATATCTTATTTATAGAGAAAAATAAAATATTGCGAAAGTAATTTATGCTATGTGTAAAAACAAAACATCGCATTAGATATAAAAATATTATTTATGATAAGAAAGAGATATATGTATTTTATAGTATGTTTATTATAAGATATATGTGTGTTTGTATTCTATACCTGATTCAACTATCCACAAGTATCACAAAGAATTTTTTAGCATCACCTTTTTATAAATGAAGGAGTGCTACGCTATATAATGTTGCAGTCTGGAAAATTTAACTTATATCTATCAAAAGCCACTATGGATAACTGCGAGCCGTTATCGATATAGACATTCATATCAGTTAAGAGGATGCCGGAGCGACGGGCGAACTCCGACGGGTTAGCGCCCTCATCTAAACGTAACTAAAAGTGTCGGTATATTACCAACGCTTTATAGTTACATTACCGATATCATTATGTAGAGTAATTGTCAAGGATATGTGCATACTTTGGAAGGAGCAATAAAATATAAGCTTTTCGCATTGTGTTAAATATGTAGAGACAGAAAATATGTTGGATTACTCTATTTCTGTTCTATCGTCTCGTAGAAGCAACGACTTTACACAGATATCTGTTTGTGTCGCGTACATATTTTGAAATCTATAATATTGCTCATATTATCTCTTTTGATTTTATCATAATGTAGATATATACATATATACATCATATAGATGTAACATATATATATATATATATTACATCTATGTTATATGGCATATATATATATATATATATATACATGTTACATCTATGTTATATGGCATATATATATATATATATATATATATATATATATATATATATATGATACATATACCCAGCAAACATCGAATATATCTGCTATATAACATAGATGTAACATGTGCACTTATTATGTACATGTTGTAACAATGCACCCCCCATGGTGACACATTGTTACCCGGCAGTAGACCGCCGGAAGTCTGCCGCCCGGCGAACATCGGCCGGGCAGGGGCAGAGGCGCCGAGCGCCCATTTTTAAACATTAAAGACACCGTTGCGATAAACAACCGTACGGCCGTTATACGGCCGCCGAGATTCGGAAAGCCGAATACCGCCGAGCGCTGCCGTGAACGCCCGAGCGACACCCGCCGAAACGCCGCGCCGTTTCGCCCAGGGGAGGTGACGTATTACCGAATTACCTGCCGAAAAACAATACGTCATTATCCCCACCCGGGGGCGAACGACGCGGGTACCGTTAATCGCTCGGGTATATAACGGCAGCCTTTTTAGATCCAGGCACCAGATTTATCAGAATCATACCAGAAACCGAATCCGCTCGAGCTGTACGCTCGAGACTTTCCTGATCCGATCCTAATAAATCGCAAACACGACGGAACGTGAGGTTGACGAGTTCGCAGCCTCCGCTGAGCATTCTCGGCTTCCGAACCGCTTTACGATCCTTAAGCAATCCGAGATCGCTTCTCTCGAGAGTTCTCGAGAAACGATCTAACTTCCGACCGATCCGACCATACGAACCGTGGGTTGGCGAGTTCGCCACCCCGTTGAGTTTTCTCAACACCGTTGGTCAATCCGGACTCCGCGTGCAAGCAAGGGACAGCGAGTTCGCTGCCCGTTCGAGATTTCTCGATATCGCACGCATCCCATACCATCTGGGAATACGCGATATTAATAGTACCGCATACGTATAAGAAATCGTCTCGGCGATTTAAACCGATTCACACGTTTTTGTGAACCACGCGCGCCGTCACAACAAACCGACCACGCGCCCCGCGCCGCCTACCTGGCGTGTTTATATTCGCGTCGCGTATACTACAGCGAATCTCATTGTAAAGATCGCGCAATTCATAACAACCGCGCCCCGTCAATAACGCGTTACTATCCATCGCACACCCGCTCCGCGGGGCCATTCTGTATGATTATTCCGCACCGATAGAGGCCTAATAAATTAATAGTTCTTTATAAATTTATTTACATCGTGTGTCTCAAATACTTTCTACGAGCCCTGATCACGACCGAGCGAATCCGCGAGCTCATAAAAAGTACACCCGTTACAATGTTATATGTGTATAACAATCATATTATGGTTTGCTGGGTTACAATTTATGCAGTTCAGTTCGAAAAAATTGAACTAAAATATATTATATATGGATGTAAATATATTATACATATAATTTTGAATACGATGATAAATCTTTATCATCGACAGTATATCGGTATAATCGATATGATTGAGGACTAATGAGTAATATATAAACTTCTTCACTATAAATGTGAATGTTTATATATTCTTATGACATAAGTATGCACATATTAAAATTTACATTTATATAAATATTAATATAAATATTTATAAATGAAAACACATAAATTCTCTGTCCGCAAAACATTGCAACAAAATTTTATAATTGTTACAATATTTTGGATATTTATAATATAGAAAGTGCTCCTCCATCGCCCATTTTCGTGAGAACGCAACCAAAATATTTTATTTATTATTTTCATATCTGCGATTATAATTTGCAAGCGAGATTGAGATATTTTTTTTCTGGACAATATTGTTACGAGTATCAGGATAGATTTTTTTAAATCTTAATTTCTTATCATTTTAAAAAAGGCAGCAGTTTATTGCTTGCTATAATATTACAAGACCGTTTCCTCATACTCTTTACATCCTTGGAGTATATTTTCTCATAAGGATTGCCTCCTATTAACGAAGATGTATATATTATTTCTCTTTAGCTACCAACTTGTATATACACAGCCTGATAGACTATTATATACGCGAAATTTGGTGCCATCAAAAAAAGAAAGATACATCGCCAGTAATCACAATAATAATTCCTTCCAATAATTTGTAAGCTTTTATTACTATATATGATTGGTTGCAATCATATGAAGGAATACCAGATATTGCACACTTAGTCTTTCAAAAACGGAAGTTTCTTTAAATTTCTTCTGGAATAACTGTTTTTTAATAACCAGAATATTCATGCACAAACCGCATATGATATGAAATATTTTTTAAAGCAACCAGCACACGAATAAAAATCGCCTCTGGGATAAAACATTTTTTTAATAACCAGAGCGCACATGCAAACCGTTTCTGGAATAAAATATTTTTTAAAACAACCAGCACACGAATAAAAATCGCCTCTGAGATAAAATATTTTTTTAATAACCAGAGCGCACATGCAAACCGCTTCTGGAATAAAATATTTTTTAAAACAACCAGCACACGAATAAAAATCGCCTCTGGGATAAAATATTTTTTTAATAACCAGAGCGCACATGCAAACCGCTTCTGGAATAAAATATTTTTTAAACCAACCAGCACACAAATAAAAATCGCCTCTGGGACAAAATGTTATTTTTTTAATAACCAGAGCACACATTCAAATCACATCTAGTGTGAAATATTTCTTAAAACAACCAGCTCACGATTAAAAATCGCCTCTGGAATAAAATGTTATTTTTTTAATAACCAGAGCGCACATGCAAAACGTTATTGGTGGGAAATATTTCGTTCGACAATCAGTTCACGAATTGATCGCTTCTGGGATACATTCTTCAACCAAAGCGTACATGCAAAACGTTTTTGGTGGGGAATATTTCGTTCGACAACCAGCTCACGAATTGATCGCTTCTGGGATATATTCTTCAACCAAAGCGCACATGCAAAACGCATTTGGTGGGAAATATTTCTTTCAACAACCAGCTCACGAATTGATCGCCTCTGGCTAACTAACTACTGTGACACAACTACTATTGCAAAATAAATATAATCAATTTTCAGTGAAATATACAAATAAGCAAGAGATTAATGATATTTTAATAAATTTAAAGTTACTATTACATATACACAAACATATACACACAGATAATATATAACACACATATAGTATGCTCGGATAAGAAAGAGATTGACAGAGAAGAATGGGCAAAGAGAGAAAGAAGAGTGTAACTGAGCAAGTGTGTACAAGTGCCAAAAGTAAGAAAAAAAAGGAAATAGTTATATCTTTCTCCGTAGCAATGCTTTATGCTCACTAATGTTTAGTGACTGATGTGAATTATCAATCGATATATCGTTTTACAGCCATTCTCTCGCTTACTCATTCCTATTCTCTCTCTCTCTCTCTCTTCCACTTTCTTTTTTTGCCCATATCTGTCCATTTATTTATAACAAAAATACTATGAGTATTAGATACTATGTGCATCATATATAATGTGTATGTTTATGTGTATAGAGTAGTCATTCTAAATTCTATTTGAAGATCAATTTTATGTTATAATTTTTTATACAAAAGTCTTTATGTTGTTTTCTATTTAGAAATTGTTTCAAAGACATAATTAAAAAAAAAATTTGGAATATTATATTTTTATATAATATTACATTATCATATTTATATTTTTGTGTAGACTGCACGGAAATAAAATTAAATAATATCTAGCAACATATTAGTATATAGTATACATTAAAACAATTCCTTCTAAAATTATGGTATATAAATATACTAATCTTTTGATCCTTATTCTTTTTAAAGAAAGTCTGCGGGCAAAGAGGGGCAAGCATGTCTCGAAAATTTTCGAATATTTTTGTCCTATTATGTGGACACACTATTAAAACCACACTACAAAAACACAACACTCGTTTTTTAAATTCAACGCGTTATAACGCGTTATAACAGTTGAGCGTACTTTTGCGGTAATCTCTTGTTACGCGTATGTACACAACACGCGCGACTGAGACTGAGTATCTGCCGCGCACTGATATGATCGCGTATGCCTGCCTGCATGTGTGTGTGCATGGTACAGTCGACTTATTCCCCGATACATACATATATACTTTCATACATGCATGCTACAAATATCGCGTAATAATAAAAACAAATGCGCATCTTTATAAACAAATATTCTCTAACCAAATAAAGAAATTATTTTCATATTGATTAAAATTAATTCGGTACATCTCTCTCTCTCTTTTTTAATTTATTGGCCTCTTGTGATCAAGGGTGGATCACAAATTCTGGCCATCAACAGGTTATATATAGTGCGTATCAGTGAGTATAAGTTTCTGGGAGAAATTATTTTATAAGATAATACGAAACCTCTTTTCGAGGCATATGGGGAAGTGGAAGGATAGAGTTTGATAGGATAATTTGCGGAAAAACCTCTTTTGAGGCATGTGGGAAGGACGGGACCCGAGCGGAATCGAACCTGGAATCTCTCGATTACCAGGCCGCGACTATACGCCCGGCGCCACGCGTCGCCCCCTAATTCGATACATAAAACCATTATTTATAAATATTTTACGATAAAAATTAAATTTCGAAATTCTTGCTTTGGAAAAAGTTTATTTTCTATAAATATAGGCAAGCTTATATAAATATGCAAATGTTTGGTAACATAAGAGGATAAAATATATCAAATTTTCTTTTCTCATTTATAAATTACTAAATATAACTATAAATAATAATAAATTGTCATAAAGATTATATGTATATATATATATATATATATATATATATATATATATATATATACAGGGTGTCCCATAATTCGCGGATTACCCGCCATGTGCAGGTAGAGCACATGAAACCGAGAAGAAAAGTCCATTACCATTTTGCGATATTCGTAATAATGATTAAGAAATTAATTTAAAAGATGGGCCAATCCATACCTTGCACAAGCGCGCGGCGAGAAGAAACTTCCTACTCAGGCGTTGCTAGGTGCGCGGCGAAGCAGTGGGAGGGGCGCTCTATACGGCTACGTACGAGCGAACGATGAAGCCAGGCGTGTCGAACTATCTCTCTCTCTCTCTCTCTCTCTCTCTCTCTCTCTCTCTCTCTCTCTCTCTCTCTCTCTCTCTCTCTCTCTCTCTCTCTCTCTCTCTCTCTTTCTCTTTCTCGCGCGCGCGGCATAGGAAGCAGAGTTGGGTAAAAATGTAATCTAATTAACAATTACAAATTTTAATTACAATGTAATTCTTAATGCAATTAATAATTACATTTTATAATCGTTAATTATTGCAAACAATTACATTGTTTTATTAATTAGATGGCCAGAAGATAGACCGAAACGTTTATATATTAAATTATTAATTTTAATCTTTAGATTTATTTTGCGTCCTCTATCTTGCGCACAGTTCCTATTAGCCCTCTATAATATTATTGATATATATTTGTTATGATCTATCTCTTTTATTTTAAACGATAAAAGGAGTGGCCAATTTTGATGGGACACCCTATATATAAGTAAGAAAAAAAGCGAAATTAAAAAAAGCAGAATTAAAATAAAAAAGAGTTTCAGTTTTTATTTTATAAAATGTTTATATTTTGTACATAAGGAAAGATCCCCGATGCTGAAGAATCGACAAAAGCTAGAGCAAGAAAGAATGAAGGAGCAAGCGAGATGACAAACATCAAAGAGTTCCGAAGTCTCGCTCGCCAGGCTCCCTTTATCTGTAATCTTTGACATATATATGTCATCTTATTATAGAAAATAAAATCTCTGTATTTCGCATTTTATATATTTGAAAATAATTGTAATGGATTAATAACATTTTTGCGATTAAAATGACACTAAATATGACATAAATCGGATTATTTTTAATGAAATAAGTAATCATAATTTTAATTACATAATTGATTAAAAATTATCCGATTTATATCGTGTTTGGTATCATTTTAATCGGTAAAATATCATTAATTCATTGTAATTATTTTCGGATCAATAAGCGCGAAAAACAAAAATTTTACAGTTACGATATATAACGCGAGAGATTATAGATAAAGCGAGCCTCGCGAGCGAAACTTCGGAAATCTTTCATGTTAGCTATCTCGCTTGCTCCTCATTCGCTCTCTCTCTCTCTCTCTTTCTCTGCTTGTTCATTATTGTATTATTTTATTCTCATTATTATATTCTTTTATTTGCTCAACTTTTATTCTTTCTATTCTCGTCTCCCTACATGAAAATAAATAAATTTATTTATTTATTTATATTTTATAAAGCATAAATGAGATACACAACAATAAGTTATTTTCTTTTTCTATTTAACTATAATTAAATACAACACATGTACATACAAAAATACACATAATTAAATACTTTTTCTATTTATAAGATACACAATATCTCATTTATACTCTATAAAATAAAGATGAATAAATTAATGATTAAATTAATAATTATTATTATGTAGGAAGACGAGAATAAAAAGAATAAAAGTCGAATAAATAAGAGAATATAATAATGGGAAAGAAAAAATACAATAAAGAACGAACAGAGAAAGAGAAAGAGAGAGAGAGAGAGAGAGAGAGAGAGAGAGAAAGAGAGAAAAGCGCGAGTGAACGCGTAAGTGAATATGCGAGGAGCATGAAGCTAAGCGATAAGTAGCACATAGCGAGCGAGCGATTAGAAAGAGACAGAACGTATGATCGAGAGAGAAAAGATACTGCAATAATGTTAGTGCGTACATGTATATTACTCTCACACGCATGAAAGAGACAAGGGTAGTACGATTATGTCTGTCCTTGTCATGTAAGATTGCAGCTCCGTCTATCGCGACATCAAGCAACTAATATACTGCTCTGTTTTACTCTTGAGCCTCGATCTCGCACACACACATATGCACGAAAGTGTAGGATCGTAAAATCTTTTTTCTAAAGCTTCTAAACTCACTTCTCTAAGTTCACTTATACTCTTTGATGAAATGCCGAGTGCGGGGTTTACTGATTAGGCATGTACAGATTACAAATTTGTTATATTAAGTAAATGTGACGGCAGAAGCCGATAACAAAACTGTAATTTTCTATGCAATTTGCAATCCTACTAATATTCGCATTCTGTCGGTAATCCGGCATCTTCTTAATATAGATATACACATCAAGAATACATTTGAGTGCATTTGTCAAACGAGTGTCATATAGTTTGTCATATATTTATTTGTCATGCATTATATGCAGCTAAATATAAATAACATTGATGAAACGCAGTCTGTAAGGTAAAATTTCTATTTATTTTTTTTAATAATTTATAAATATACATTTATTTTTCAGTGGAACTAGAAGAATTTTCCAAGCTGTTGATAAGATTTTGACAAAGCCTGTGGCAAAATGTTTATTGCAAACCAACATATTGTAATCAATTCTTGTTGCGATGCTAATGCATCGCTTGAAATAGATGAAGCATGTTTTAGTATCGTTAATGAATATAATAGATCTGTTATTTTTCCATTTGTCAGAATGCTATTTGATATATATATTTAGCAAATAAAATTTAGTATTTAACTGACATTATCTATACTTTTGTTGTGTTTAGCATTGAGACAAAGATTGGTTACAATATGTTGGTTTGCAATAGACGTGTTGTCGCAGACTTTGTCAAAATCTTAACAGCTTGAAAAATGTTTCTAGTTCCATTGAAAAATAAATGTATTTATAAATTTATTATAAAAGTTTATAAATTATTTAAAAAAATAAATAGAAATGGATATAAAATATAAATAGAAATTTATAAGATTTATACATATTAATCTTACAGACTATGTTTTACTAATGTTACTTATACCTGTAGCTGCATATGATGCATGACAAATAATTATATGATGACAATCATTTGACAAATACATTTGAATACACTGTATTCCTTTTTACATCTTTTGCTTATGATATAATCAGGATACAAGACAGATTAGTTAGATAATTTATAGCACAGCACAAGCATATAGTAACATATTTTAATTTTGATTATAGTATTTTTTTTTAAAAGAACGTAACATTTATCACTTTTATAAAAGTACTTGATTTGTTTAATCTGTCTTGTAGATATGTAGCATTCACATCATTTTTACACTAATTGCTTGTGCTGTGTATATCTGATTAGCCTGTCTCGTAGATATGTAGAATACATACATCATAAATTATATTATAATTTATTATAACTCATATTATAACTTTATATATAATTAACAAGGTTTATTCTAATCTTTGTAACGGGGTTACTTTCGCGAGCGCGCGGATATCTTGGTTGGAATCAGGGCTCGTGAAAGGTGAAACACACGAAAGCTTAGGATGCAATTTAGATTATTTATTCCTCTCTTTCGGAGATGGTCTAGGTACAATGTGTTTCGGGTATAAGCGCCCGGCTGATAATGCAACGCGTTCGGTGCAGGTTGCGTGCGCTTATTCGATATATCGAACCGCTTGATATTCGGCGATGTCTGACGAGGCCGTGTTTATTTTGATGGCGCGGGAAACGCGCAAGAAATCGGGCGCGGTCGATCGTCGCGTGTACGGCAAGGCTGTGTTTGTTTTGACGGCGCGCGAAATACGCAAGAAATCGGGCGCGGTCGATCGGCGCGTGTACAGCGGGGCCGTGTTTATTTCGTCGGCGCGTGGCTTTCTATCGGGTGATACGATTATGTATTTCGTTGCGATTGTAATAGCCTTCCAGGCTATTAAGCGGTTATTTGAATTAACCGCAGATAGTTAAGGATGCGTTGAAGGTCGGGAGATGCCGCGAAAAGGTTAACGGAAAGGATTGTTCTTAAGAATGATGATCACCAGAAAATACTCCGTGGCTGGTGAATAACTTCAAATATAAATATATTCTACCAAATGCACAAACGGATACAAATCTCTTCGTGTCTAGTCTACGAACAGTCGTGTATTCGCGAACAAAACGACTTTATAGAAAAACGCTTAGCTACCGCTTAACGACTCGAAGGCCAAACACCGAATGGCGTCCGCACGCGGTCCTCGCTTATCTTACCCCTCTCACACACACCCGGGCGCTGTAGTCGACGACTAGCCAATCACACTCGTAGTTGCCGCTGCGCGCGCAACCTACAAAGCCTCTAACCCACCTACCATATAACACTAGGTAAGGTGTAACCATAGACATAGTATATCTAGACCGAGCGTTTGCCTTTATTTAAGGAGTGGGGGCCGATGCCCACGTAGAAAAGGACATACTCTGTTTCGTGCCCCTTGCGTTCTCTCTCGCTCGCACAGAGCATAGCGCTCTCTTTCGTCATGCTACGTGCGAGCGAGAGAGAACGCAAGGGGCACGAAACAGAGTATGTCCTTTTCTACGTGGGCATCGGCCCCCACTCCTCAACACTCGGTCTAGATATACTATGTCTATGGGTGTAACCTTACACGATTATAATCGCTCACGGTAAAACCGTGACGCTGTGCTCGCGTATTCGAATCCGCGTATTCCCAGGTGTACGGGGGGGATGCGACCGGAGATCGAGAATCCTCCATCGGGCGGAGAACTCTCCATCCCTTGCTTCCGTACGCGGACAGAGGATTGCTATCGGGCGTCGAGAAGTCTCGACGGAGCGGCGAACTCGCCGGCCCACGGTCCGTTTAGCGGTAGCGATCGGATGTTAGACCGAATCTTAGATAGCGGCGAACTCTCCGCTATCGTTTGACGAGATCGAATTTAGGTAGGATTTCGCAGACGGCGAGGAGGCCGAGAATGCTCGGCGGAGACTGCGTACGCGTCAATCTCACTTTCTTTCGTTCGTATGCGGTTTTTCAGGATCGGTTCTGGTAAAAAAAAAGAAACGTTACATTTATCAGTTTCATATCAATAAAATTAAGATCTTAAATATTTAAAGAAAGAAACATAACATCTATCACTTTTTAATTTATATTTAAATTACAATATAAGTTATAATATAATATAAATTATATAAGTTATGATGTGTGTATTCTATATACCCAGTAAGCAATTTGATAACAAATTGTTGCCAAATTGGCATCAAATTCGCTCAAAACATGGTAACAAATCCAGTGCCATCTGTGTCCGCATTAAGCTTGTGTTTTGGTGACAAAGCTTGCTGACATAACCTGACAGCAAATTGACGACAAAACCGAGCAAAGCTTGACATGATTTGACGTCAAATTGGTGGCAAAAATCGAGCAAGATCTGCGCAAGACAATCTGACAGCAGATTGTCAGCAAAAACCGAACAAATTCTGCAGCTTTTGGCCATTCATATAAAATAGTATATTTAAATGGATTTAAAGTCTCAACCCTAAGTAATAAAATGATGAATAGTTTTGGTCATAAAATGACCATTCCCAGCAAACACAGATTATAATTATTATATAACCTACAAGTAACACGTAATATAACAGAAGTTATACGTTATTAATGTTGATGTTACATTATTTTTTTTGTAACTGCAATATAACTGTGTTTTAAAACTGTTATATTTTTTTGGTATTTACTGGTTATAACAGTATAACAGCAATACAATGGAAATATTACATGTTATATAACAAACGTTGCGTTAGCATTACTTTAATGTTATATAACATATTTTGTAATATGCGTCACTTTTAAATTTTGCCGCGCAACAAGTATTTCCGTGTCCTGTGTGTGTGTAATTGTGTATATGTAGAAGCCATGTTGCTGAGAAGAAATAGCTCTTTCCGGTTTGCCGTTCATCTGATCTGCACGGAATTTTCGTGAATAATTTATATCAAAGGTAATCTTTTTCGTCTTTATAAATAATCAGCTATTAATATATATACAAAACATTTTCTACACAACATTTTAAAGTAAATTGATCTATATTATTCTTTCTACTAATATTTGTTCGAAATCTTGCAAAATTGCTATCCGAAAAATCTAGGTTATGCTCCACGTTGCAATATTAATTCTTCTTATAATATGCTATTTTGTTACATTTTGAGGTGGATAGTTAGCGCTTTAACATTTTAAATTATAAACCATAATTATATGCAAATATCGATAATTTTTTTCAAATATCTTGTTGCAGCATTCTCCAGGCTTCGTAGAGCATTGATACGAATCATTGCTTGCCTAAATTGGTTAGCGAAAGCTGTCCCCTGTGTTGAAGTTTATAAACGACAGCTGTTTCATCGAAGGTGCTGTAAGCATTCCCCAGGCTTCGTAGAGCATTGATACGAATCATTGCTTGCCTAAATTGGTTAGCGAAAGCTGTCCCCTGTGTTGAAGTTTATAAACGACAGCTGTTTCATCGAAGGTGCTGTAAGCATTCTCCAGGCTTCGTAGAGCATTGATACGAATCATTGCTTGCCTAAATTGGTTAGCGAAAGCTGTCCCCTGTGTTGAAGTTTATAAACGACAGCTGTTTCATCGAAGGTGCTGTAAGCATTCTCCAGGCTTCGTAGAGCATTGATACGAATCATTGCTTGCCTAAATTGGTTAGCGAAAGCTGTCCCCTGTGTTGAAGTTTATAAACGACAGCTGTTTCATCGAAAGTGCTGTAAGTAAATGATACAAATACCTGTAATAATTACGCTTATTGACTGGTTATATCTAGCGATGAACATTTACATCTAACAAAGAAAATATGCAGTTAAACACACTTATAAGAGCCAGTTATCGGTTCTTATAGGTCTATTCAATTGCATCTTTTTTATTGATGAAAATGTTTATCGATATTAATTAATATAAGCTATTTTATTATATATATTTTAAATCAAATAAGTTATTTAATTATATATTTCCTATTTGGATATTAATATTATTAGATATGTTAATTGTAATTTATTTACAATTCATTTCTATTGCAGGATTTTATATTTTACTGAAAAAGTTTTGGCTTTTCCATATTTGAGATTTACATTTGGGTGAAAACTATTTACTGGATATTTGACTGTTACAAAGTGGACATGTAAGTTATAACATTTAATTATTCTAAACTCAGATAACAGAGTGACATCAAATGATATGTACATAACGTTTTAATGATTTTTTAATACGTCATTAAGTTGTCTTTACACGTCATTCTGCTACCTGGACTATTTCTATAATTCGTAATGTGTGTCTGTGTCATTTAATAAAAGGTAAAAAAAGGAACATTGCTCAAAAAAGTGAAGCCAGAATCTTGAACTATAACTTCACAAGTCAGTAGTGCTAAATGTTAGTCGTAATCATAAAGCCATAAGCGAATCAACCAATCGCAATCAAACATGTTTACAAAAATATTTGATTGTGATTAATTTATTTATTTACGGCCTTACGATTACGTCTAAAATTTTTGTACGTATAAAGGCTTCAAGAGATCATGGATGTAGCAATTGTATACCTTTAAATAAAATTAATTTAAAATGTTTATGTAATTATAAAAAATCTGGTATACCTTTATATCTGCATATGTTAGAATTTTCTTATAAGCAACTATGAACTGATGATAAGCCGGATTATTATTATAATCGCCACTAACTCTTATAGATCCAAAGAAGAGTTTAAAATGATTTTGATTTAATTTGTAAGGGATTAAATAATATTTTTAAATCTTGTTAATATTTTTAAAATGTATTAATAATACTTTTAACAGCAATAAGTGTTACCTAAAAAATGTACCTTTTTTACATTTTATTAGAAATGTGTCGTTCACAAATTTTTTAATATAAGAATAAACATGTTTATAGAATTTTTGAACATTTTTAATACTTTTTTTACACAATGCTTGTTTGTATTCAAAACCTTATAATTTATGGGAATTTAAAAGAGTCGTTAAAAATTAAAATAATTTGATTGTCGCTTCAACCCTGAAAAACTTATATTTTTTATTTATTTTTATAATAAATGATAGATAGAGCTTGAACAATGTACTCATGTACTCATTAACTATGTTACTAATTTTTATCTTTTATTTTAAAAAAAATTTACATGTCTTATACGTAAATTATTTTAGCTAAATAGCTAAATAGCTAAATGCATTCCCTGTGTTTACTGTAATTTATTTAGTTTCTCGACAATTGAAACAAATTTTTTATTAATTATTATTTATTAATTAATAATGATATTTGGCCCAAACACATTTATAATAAGTTTATTCATATTTAGTGCATCAGGAATTGTATAGAGCCTTATGTGTGCCTCATTCAGAACCAAATTTTTTCACACTTTCGAAGTCTCACTTGATATTTTCTATACGAATATTATATTCGAATTTTTAACTGTAGCAAAAAAAGTTCCACTTTCATTAAACGTTAAATTAGTTACAGTTTCGGTTTTATTAAACGTTAAATTAGTTACAATAATATTGCGTTCTTGTAAAAGACAAAAACAATGTTGAATAAAAATGTTTTGATTTGACTATCAAAGTGCTATCCATAAAGACATTCTACTGGGACTTTTTAAGACTCTCATTATAATTATTATCATAAAATAACAAATGCTTGTTTAGTTTTACCAATACTTTGCTATTTTACATTATTTTCAATGTCTACTACACTATATAATTTTTCCGCTATGCATTCTCTATGCGTTTATATACATATACTTATTTTATTAAACACATGATTTTCTTATCAAAATTATTACTTTTTAATTTCAATAAATCCACAGTACTTCTCGTATATAGTCTTTTATCTGGTTTTGTATCAATAGTTTTATTGCAACGAAATAACATTTTTGAATACGATAGACCGTTTTTTAAAATACTCCCCAAGTAGCAACACAATATTTAATAAATGTTTGAAACTCATTTTCAAAGACATTTAAAAAATTTTTAAATAATTGGTTGTTTTTTTATTTATTAAAAAACGTTTATTTTAACGTTGATGTAATATAAATAATATAAATATTTCTTTAACATTTATTAGGTATTTATTTTATTAATATTTTATTTAATTTTATATATATATATATATATAGAGAGAGAGAGAGAGAGAGAGAGTGAGAGAGAGAGAGAGAGAGAGAGAGAGAGAGAGAGAAAGAGAGAGAGAGGAATATTTTATATATATATTTCTTTTTTAATTAAAATATATTTTTATTTTAAGGTTCTTTTCAGATTTGATATTGAGGTGTGTAACTCGCATATAATTTTTACAATATTTGTTTAGGTATAACTCTATTTATCATGCCTAAAGATATTAGATATTTAACACAAAGACGAAGGAATCAGATTATTAATCGAGATTTACGTAATGAAGATTCGATTTTATTACATAGTCCAAATTCTACTTCATATTCCACTTTATCAAATGCAGCATCTAATGTAATAGAAGAAGCGGCTAATATTAACACAAATTCAGAAAATTTTTGCACGGATAGTACATTATTCGACGATACAGACCAATCGGAGGAATTATCAATAGATTTTCAGCTTGAAAACAATGATATATGTACTTTTGATGAGGAAAATAATATACCTGCATTGACATATAATAATAAGTGCAATAATGAGCTAAGCTTACGGGGAGACTTAGAGAAATTAATTATAGAACGTAATGTTCCTCACAATATTGCTAATGAGTTACTGAGAATATTAAGAAAGCACGGTCATACTGAATTGCCTAGTGATGTTAGAGTTTTAGTTAATACACTACGTAACGCATCCGTAAACATAAAACATATGGGTAATGGTCGTTATGCACATTTTGGCCTTACTTCTGCTTTGGAACGATCTATAGAAATTTACTCCCAATTTATTAAGACAAATGAAATTAAAATTAATATAAATGTAGACGGCTTACCAATTTCGAAAAGTTCTAGTAGCCAATTCTGGCCTATCATGGCATCTATTGAAGATATCGGTATTCGTACATTGCCATTCGTAATTGGTATATATCATGGTATGTGTAAGCCGAGCGATGCGAATGATTTTCTTAGCAGTTTTGTTAACGAATTTCTGTTTCTTTCTGAAAATGGCATAATTGTTGATAACAAGAAATATAAAGTAAATATTAACGCAATACTTTGCGATGCTCCAGCTAAATCATTTATAACGTACACAAAAGGTCACACAGGATATTTTTCGTGTTCCAAATGTATACAAGAAGGCGACTTCGTACATAATAGAGTAATTTTTCCTGAACTTAATAACATTTTACGTACAGATGACTCGTTTAAGAATCAAATTCAAATTGAACATCACACAGGCGATTCTGTATTGGAAAAGCTTTCCATCGGAATGGTTTCACAAATTCCGCTCGACTATATGCATCTTGTTTGCTTGGGTGTTATGAAACGGTTGTTGCAATTATGGATCAAAGGAAATAAACAAAACAGATTGAGTACAAAAAGTATTGATTCAATTTCACAATATTTAATGAATATTAAACAAAACATTCCATATGAATTTGCTAGAAAGCCTAGAACTTTAGTTGATATTGATAAATGGAAAGCCACGGAATTGCGCCAATTTTTGTTGTATACTGGAATAGTAATTTTGTAGTCAACCATTCCTTCGATTTGGTATAATCACTTTCTTTCTCTTAGTCTTGCGATTAGAATAATGGCAAATCCACAAATATGTACAAATGAGACATTTCTTGCTTATGCACATTCTTTACTATTATATTTTGTATCCAATTACGGTACTATTTACGGTGAACAATATCTATCACATAATGTTCATAACCTTCTTCATATTGTTAATGATGTAAAAAACTTTGGTTGTCTTGATAATTTCAGTTGCTTTAAATACGAAAATAATATGCAAAAGATTAAAAAGAAATTGCATCAATGTGGAAAACCCTTAGAAGAATTATCAAATCGCATATTTGAAGAATTACAACAACTAATTATACAATACCCGATCGTGAATTATCCGGTTGTTATATATACAAATAAAGCAAAAATTTCATATTTTCAATATGAAAACTTTAAAATTGCAATAACTGAGAATGATAAATGTGCTTTGCTTAACGATAATTCTGTAGTTTTTATTTTGGATGTAATTGAAGAGGAAAGTATATTATTTTTTCGCGCAAAACGTTTTTTAAATCCGAAATCTTTATTTATCGTGCCATGTGCTTCTGAAAAACTTGGTATATTTGTCATTTCAAGCACAACTGCTTCAGAAATTGTAACGGTTCCACTCAATGCAATAAAACAAAAATGTTTAATATCGAAATACATGAATCAGGCTGATTGTTATATAACAATACCGCTTCTACATATGTTCGAGAGCGAGGCGAAATTCGGAAAGTGTGCGCGAGGATCTTTTGGTTCGCGGAAAATAAATCTCGCGAGTACAATTCACGTTTTTTAATTATAACAAAATAATTAACACGATTACAAATTATACATAAAGTTCCTGATAAAAGTTCGGTCGGTTATAGGCGGTTTCACAAAAAAGAATAGCGGTTGTCGTAAGCGGTTTCACAAGAGAATAGCGGTTGTCGTAAGCGGTTATCAAAGCGTGTCGATATGCGGTAAGCGAATGTCTATGCGGTGTAACTATATGCGGTAAGCGAGTGACTCTCCGGTGTAACTATATGCGGTAAGCGAGTGTCTATGCGGTGTAACTATATGCGGTAAGCGAGTGACTCTGCGGTGTAACTATATGCGGTAAGCGAGTGACTCTGCGGTGTAACTATATGCGGTAAGCGAGTGACTCTCTCTGTAACTTCCGAGCGGGCCCTTTTATAGCGAATCTTTTCTCTCTCGCTGCCAATAGATTTGAACCTCCGAGTTCGGTTCGAAGATTCAACGCGGCGCCAAACTTTATTGGCCGCTCCTTGAAATATCGGCGCGAGATGAGATTCGGGGCGAGTGATAGGCCAGTGGCCCGTGCGTCACGGGCTACGTCACGGCCTCGCGCGTGCCGGCAGCCGTTTATCGCGCGGCTAACCGACAAAGTTGTTTGCGTGTTTTCGTGTAGAACTTATTTGTCACATGGGCTTCAAAAGTCAAAAAACACCAAAAAACCTTAAATAATAATAGCGATAAGAACATTGTTTTTCGACTTTGATCGCGATGGAATAATAATGCGAAGCCCATGTGACAAAGAAGAAATTAATTTAACTGTAATTTAATGCAATCTCAAACATTCCCGCCCGCCTCGGCACTCCGTGCCGAAATAAATTCGCATGCCAAGGAACAGGTGTCGCGACTTGGCCCATAAAGTTCGATTGATTAGCGCGTTCGATCTGGAATTCGTGATTGAGTGAAGCGGGGTGGCGAGCGGGAGTGCGGGGAGATGCGCTCATTCAGAATGTGTTGTGTATCGCGTCGCGTAAGGTTACGCACGAGTGCGGTGTTATTGAGTTTATGTGATGAATGAATAATTTACAATGAGAAATTAATGCAAGTGAACAGTTGAAATTAAAGTGTGTTGGCAGAAGGCCATGCATTCGTGCGTGCGGTTGTAAATTTGACTATTTTTTGAAGTGCGGTGATTGCGTGGCAGCGAAGATGAAAAGAGAGAATTTCCGTAAGTACAAAGTGAATTTTGACGAAATGTAAGCATGAACGCGGCACGGCCCGTCGGATTAAATTCTATTCTACATTTATTTTTTTATTTCTTATAACTAGTGTACAAGAGTGCGGTTTTCTGTGGTCGTTTATGTCTCGGTGATGCTGGGCAGCAGCACGAGCTTGGTGAGCGGTCGGATGAGCTCTGAGGTGGGTGTCCGGATGGTCACCACGCGTACGATGTCGTCGTCTCCGGGATGCAGTTTGATGATGCGGGCGAGGGGCCATCGGCTTGGCGGGGTTGTCTCGGAGCGGAGTAAGCACAGCGTGCCGATGTTGGGAGCCGCCTCGGACTCCAGCCATTTTGGTCGAGAGGTAAGTCCGTGCAGGTATTCTCGGGACCATCTTTGCCAGAAATGGTCCCTCAATTTTTGCACCAGTTGCCATCGCGATATGTGCGTGTCCCTTTGTTCGGTCCGCGATGGCTCCGGTGTGGCGAGAAGCGGGGCGCCGATGAGAAAGTGTCCGGGTGTCAGTGCGGTGAAATCGTCGGGGTCGTCGGATAGAGCGTGGAGTGGCCTTGAATTTAGACAGGCCTCCACTTGTGCAAGGAAGGTGCTGAACTCCTCAAATGTTAAGGTAGCTTCCCCGATGACTCGTCTTAGGTGGTGTTTAGTGGATTTGACAGCCGCCTCCCAGAGCCCCCCGAAGTGCGGCGCGGCGGGTGGGTTAAAGTGCCATCGCACTCCCTGTAAGCTTGTGATGTACGCGATGCGACGGCCGTCGGACGATGATGCCTGGAAGAGTTTTCTCAGTTCGCGGTCTGCTCCAATGAAGTTGGTGCCGCAATCAGAGTATAAATCCGTGCACAAGCCGCGCCGTGAAGTGAATCGGCGGAAGGCGGCTAAGAAGGCCTCGGTTGTATAGTCCGAGACCAACTCTAAGTGCACGGCTCGCGTACAAAGGCACACGAAAACGGCGATGAAACCTTTGTACGCTCGATGTCCTCGCCCTTTAGACGTCCGGATTTGGAACGGGCCGGCGTAGTCCACGCCGGTGCGGAGGAACGGGCGTCCAGGAGTGACTCGGCCGCGAGGAAGATTGCCCATCTGAGGTTGCGGTGCGGTGGCTCGCCATCGGGTGCACGTCACACATCGATGGAGCAGTTGTTTGACGACGGCCCGTCCTCGCGGAATCCAGAAGCGTTGACGGAGCAAACCCAGCGTGAGCTGTACTCCGCCGTGTAGTGTTCTTTGGTGGCATGAGTCTATCAGAAGTCGAGTTAGCCATGACGTTGATGGGGCGATCATCGGGTGTCGTTCGTCGTTTGACAGAATGGCGTGCTTGAGTCGCCCTCCGACTCTCAGCACGCCGTTGTGATCGCGGAATGGGCTCAGCTTTGATAGAGGGCTGCGGTGTGCGACGATGCGGTTGGCGTTCATAGCGGCAATTTCGTTGGCGTAGTATAGTGACTGCACCCTGCGTAGCCATCGATGCAGTGCTTCTTCGAGCTCGGCCGGTTCGAGAACCGGATTTGGTTTAGCGTCGCCTGGAATATGTTTGTGAGCGGTTGGGCGTCGCCATCGAAGGCACCATGCTGTCACCCTGAGCAGCCGGTGCAGAGAGGAAAATCTGCGCAAATTTTCGGGCTCTGATTCCTCGTTGGAGGCGGCGTGGTGCGTGGACGCTTTCTTCTCGGGCGGTTCGCCCTTGGGAGCCTCCAGGTTCTTTTCCGGCCAGCAGCGTTCGTCCTTCAGCAGCCAGTTGGGGCCAGTCCACCACAGTTGATGATGTACCAGCTCGCTGGGAGCTATTCCTCTTGATGCGCAGTCGGCCGGGTTCTCTCGTCCAGGTACGTGTCTCCACTGGGCCTCCGGGAGCAGCGTTTGGATCTGGGCGACTCGGTTGGCCACGTACGTCTTCCACCTCGAGGCGTGTCCTTGAATCCAATAGAGGGTGACCTTGGAGTCGGACCATAGAAATATTGGCGCTGCAAAAAGACTCAACACAATGCGGAGATGGTGAGTAAGCGTCACTAATAAAGATGCAGCGCAAAGTTCAAGGCGCGGTAACGAAATTTGTTTAATTGGAGCCACTTTGCTCTTTGCAGCTAGGAGGTGGATCGTCGCGGTGCCGTCGGATACGGTGCGGAGATACACGGCGGCGGCGTAGCCTCTTTCAGAGGCATCCGCGAAACCGTGTATTTGGAGAGTTGAGGCTTCTTCTCCCGTGCGAAGCCAGCGGTGAACCCGTATTTGTTCGAGTTGCGGAAGCTCCTCGAGGAGGAGTTGCCACTGTTGGGCATCGGATGGTGGAAGCGGAGCATCCCAATCCAGTCCTTGTAGCCAAGCGGATTGGATTAGGATCTTCGCGCGAATAATGACTGGAGCGAGCCAGCCTAGCGGATCGAAGAGACGAGCTGTTTCTGCGAGGACTCGCCTCTTCGTATATTCGGTGGTCGTGCGGGGTTGGATCGCGAACGCAAAATGGTCGTTACGCTCATGCCATCGGAGACCCAGGGTGGGATGGAGCTCATCCTCCCAGGTGTGCTGAGCCTTGAGGAGCCGGTGCTCCTGCGGGACTCCGGTGAGGATCTCCTCGCAGTTGGAGGCCCATTTTCGCAACGGAAACCCGCCCGCCATGCAAAGTCCGCGGAGTTCGTGCTGCAGCGTTGCTGCCTCTGACTTCGTGTTAGCGCCCGATACGATGTCGTCGACGTAACAGTCTCGTCGAAGAGCGGCGGCACCGAGGGGAAAGCGAGACTCTTCGTCGTCGGCGAGCTGGCGCAGAGTTCGAATCGCGAGGAATGGCGCGCACGCGAGACCGTATGTTACTGTATTCAAGCGGTATTCCTGAACCTCACGCGTGTTGTCGCGACGCCAAAGCACGCGCTGGAAGTCACGGTCGTCGGGGTGCACGAGAATTTGGCGGTACATCTTCTCGATGTCCGCCACGATGGCATAACGATGCCACCGCCAGCGGAGGAGGACGTCGGCGAGCGCGGGAAGAAGGTTAGCTCCCACTAGGAGCTGCGAGTTCAGTGATTCTCCTGACCGGATGCTCTGCGACCCATTGAAGACCACGCGAAGTTTGGTGGTGATGCTTGATTCGCGCAGCACTCCGTGATGTGGTAGGTAACAGATCCTGTTGTCCGTGTCAGTTGTGGTTGACCCTTCATTAATTTCGCTCATGTGTTTCAGTTGCTCATACTCCAGCATGAACGAGCGGTAGAGGTCGCCGAATCGAGAGTCCCGGCTGCTTTTCCGCTCCATTGCGGTCAGCAGTCTCTCGGCTGGCTGGCGAGTTTCTTCGAGGTTCCTTGGGGTAGTGGCGAACGGCAGCCGAACGACGTACCGTCCATCACTCGTGCGTGTGTGCGTTTGCACGAAGAAATTCTCGCACCTTTCTTCCTCGGGTGCGAGAGCGGTGGGAGCGAGCGGCACTTCCTCTTGCTCCCAAAAGCGGCGGACCATCGTTGTGAGGTCGTGATTTGCGGTGCACTGGAGTGTGTTAAGGTGTCCATGCAGCGTCGCAACGCTGCATCCTCCCGACAGAATCCATCCCAAGATGGTGTTCTGTGCCATGGGAGCTTGCGGTCCACCCTTGCGGATTCCATCCTTGAAGATTGCCGAGCAGATCTCGGCTCCGAGAAGCAACTCGACGGGATCGGTGGCCATGAATTCCGGGTCGGCTAACGGCAGTCCCTGGAGATGAGGCCATCTTTTGCGGTTTTGCGGTGTGGAACTTCGATACGAAGAGAGGCGCGGAAGCACGAAGGCGACAACGGAGCACGTCTCTCCGGTCACTCTAGACGTGACTTTGAGCGCTACCTTTCCACGTGAAGTGCCGGACAGCGATCCGCCGATCCCGAAGATCGTCACTGAAGAGTGATTTCGCGGGAGGCGTAGGCGTTGCGCCAGCGATTCGGTGATGATGGATACCTCGGATCCCTGGTCGATTAAGACGCGAACGGAATGAGGCTCTCCGTAGCGGTCAGCGACGAGAACGCGCGCGGTCGCGAGAAGAATCGCTTTGCGGTCATCGCTTGGTTTGATTGCGGAGAGTGCGGTTGCGTCGGTGGTCTTCGAGGTCGCGTACGCATCGTGCAACATTGAATGATGTCGCCCCTTGCAAGACCAGCAATTCCTGGTTGATTGACACCTCGCAACCGGATGACTGCCGAGGCAGTTGTAGCACAATCGATGCGCTTCGACGAAGGACCGACGTTCGTTGACGGGCTTCGCTTTGAACTGCCCGCACACCATGAGCGCGTGTCGCTCCTTGCACAAGACGCACTGTGCCGCGTTGGATTCGTGTCTAGTGAAGTGAGTTTTCGCGGGCTTCGATGAGTCTCCGGAGACCTTGACGGTTTTCGGTTTCGCAGCGTTAAGCGTGAGCATTCGCTTAGTGATAAAATTCAATAATGTTTCGTGATTCGGAGGCTCGAATGAATCGCTCGTGGATGATTCCCACTCGAGCCTAGTGCGCGCATCGAACAGTTCAACGACCAAGTGATTAAATAGGTCCATCCCGTGCGATTCAATCGGCCGCCCGATGCTCTCTTGCGCGTTCACGGCGGTCGTTACGGCGTGATAAACGCGGCTTAGTTCCTCCGCGGTTTCGCCCTTCATTTTTGATACGGCGGAGAATGTGGCAAAGTTTGACCGAATGAGTTCCTTTTTATTCTCAAAGTGCTTTTTCAAGATTGCCCAAGCGCGCTCGTAATTCTCCCCGGTAACCGCTAACGGACGTATCAATTTTTCCGCAGGTCCTTGCAGGCACGAACGCAAATAATGGAACCGTTCGATTGGAGAAACAGCGGAATTTGTACCGATCACGGACAGGAATAAATCGCGGAAGGACGGCCAGTCTTCATACGCGCCTGAGAACGGAGGTAACTTGATCTTTGGCAACGCGGTTTTTAACGAGCGATCGCTACTTTGCTGCTCGTTAGACTCCGCCGAAGGGGGAGGAGCAGCTCGGTGCTGCTCAGCATATTCGGCGAGCTTGCCGCGTTGTTGAACGTAAGTATTTTCTACGGCATCAACAAAAGTAGTCGCGTACTCACTCTCGCTGTATCTTTCCTTATAGCTGGTGCGGATGAGCTCATGCTGTGTCTCGAACTTGGCCCACAGTTGATCCAGGATCTTGATCCGGGCCTCGATGCTGCCGAGGTTGATGCCAGCTGCGCCTAGTTTCCGTAGATTTTCCACCGACCTTGACATGCGACCGTGGATGTCGCGTTGAGCTTGCAGCAAATTATTTAAGTCTGCGCACATTTTGTAACGTTTGTCTTTCCTTTTTCAGATCTCACTCACAAACTCGCGGATGCCGGCGATGAATCCGGCTCGAAGGACCAGAAAATGTTCGAGAGCGAGGCGAAATTCGGAAAGTGTGCGCGAGGATCTTTTGGTTCGCGGAAAATAAATCTCGCGAGTACAATTCACGTTTTTAATTATAACAAAATAATTAACACGATTACAAATTATACAAAAAGTTCCTGATAAAAGTTCGGTCGGTTATAGGCGGTTTCACAAAAAAGAATAGCGGTTGTCGTAAGCGGTTTCACAAGAGAATAGCGGTTGTCG